>CAHIKZ030005585.1:190000-515000 GCA_903632075.3 Acanthosepion pharaonis
ATTGAGATTACTTCTTGGGTTAAAGCCAGCAGCATTCATGTTATATATATATATATATATATATATATATATATATATATATCAATAACATAGATCAAATGACCGGCAGAATTCTACTTCAGAAATAAAAAAACTTCTTGTAGATTTAAAAATGAGCTCAACTGAGGTTTTGTAGAAAATGGAGAAAAAAATCTTCTTTTTTTCAACAAACAATATACAAATAACCCACCCTTGCTACAGTTTCACGTTTCCAATTATCAGACTGGTTTAGTCATTGCATATCATACCACTTTGTAATCGAAAATATTCGAGTTTTAGCCGAATTAATATTATGCCTATAATATTATATAACACATTTTTATGCCTAAATAAATAATTGAAGGCGATGCTGCTCATGTTCTTTACTAGAATGACATAACAGATGTCAAACTCTATAGTTAAAATAACATGATGCTCAACTCTAATGACGAACAAAATACGAGACATTTAAACTGGAGACATTGTTCAATAGGTTCTTTTATTTATTTATTTAATATTTTTATCTAAACGACTAAATATCTTTGTTGTGAAGATTTAATTTTCAAAGTGTTACCGACTTACCATTTGATGGTCTGCTGATTTCTATATCTTTTATTTCACAACGGGGTTGTAACATTTGATACCGGGTATGTTCGTCTGCTTCTCCAGTCTCTCGAAGACCAGCAAAATTTTGAAATAACCTATCAAAAGATAACAGTGATTATTATTTCGATAATCGACTCATGCGGACTGATTTATTGTCATGGTGCTTTGTAGCACATACTCAACTGCACGTGTTATTGGTATCGATTAAAATGATAACGAATGATACAGAATGAAACATTACACGATCTGAATGACTTACTTAAGAGCCTCTGTTCTTCGTTCAGCGTAATCATCCGAGCGTTCGTTCACATCATTCATGTAACCATATTTGCGGAGGTATTCCTAGAAAAACACAATTTGGACAAGGAGGTTAATGATTCCATAAGACAAAGCAAAAATCCTGGTTTATTAGAAACTATGACAAAAGTTGAAATTACAACGAACAAACTACTTTCGCCAGCTCTGGGTGAGAGTTATAGGCACTGACCGAGAAAGAAAGAAACCGATGTTTTCGAGACGAAGGGATATCGCAGAGTCCTTAGAGGGTCATGGACAGCGATTGAATGCTAGATACCCTCAGAACAAGGCACGTACTGAAAGAACAGATGGCACTAAGGAAATTCCGTTACTTTAGGCATATTATGCAACAAGGCGGCCTCGATAAGGACATTCTGCTGCACCCAGTTGAGGGAAAGTGGCCCCAGGGACGACCATCCATGTCTTGGTTTGTTGATATTAATAGGTGGGTTGGAATGACGATGGCTGAGTCTGTAATGGCAACATCAGACTCAGATGGAGGGGAGTGGTGACTACGACGTCGCAAAATGTGCTAAATAAATAAATGAAGATGATGTCAAAGGTCATTATAATCTTTTTCTATATTCATGTATTTGTGGGTGCGAAAAGGAAAGAGCGAATGTGAGAAATGTTAAGATAATAATTAATGTTTTTAGAAAATATTTTTGAAGGGAGCAGTTTTTGCAAATTCCAAGAAAAGACAAACTAAAACAGTGGTAAGAGGCGATTTATTGGTAATCAGAATATTTCTCGATGAAAACCTTTGTCGAAAATAAAATGATATTGGTTTGGAATAAGTTTGAAAATCTTCATAATTTTATCTATCGACAGGAAGAGGTTAGATTTAGTTTTGTGTTTTAAGAGATTTAAGAAGATGTCTCTTTTATAAGTCAATTTCATTGACATCCCCTGTTTAGTCTATTAATAAGACAAGGTCATATTGATTTGCATAGGTATATTAATAGATCATCAGAATATCACAAATATTAATATGTCCTCTGTGGGTAAACTTTTCGACTTGTACTGTGTACATCACATTTCCTAGTCTGTTAATTATTGTGCCAGGCTCCCAGTAAGCCATATTCTTCCTGAAAATCCTAAAGTAAACCCGTTCTCCAGGTTTAAATGATCTCTTAGGTGTATGCTGGTGTTTCTTCTTGTTAGGCAATAACTTATCAAATGGCACGTTTCGCTTCTTTTTACATACTGGTAGGACATTTTCTTTTAATTCAATTCTAGGTGCACCCTTACAAAACGAACTGATAGGTAAATCCCATACGTCGAACTTCTGCATCCAGCCTGTGCCCACCAGATTTTCTGTATCCTTCATTACGAATATTTTGAGTTTTCTTGTTTTCCCGTGAAATTTTAAAATTTAGGATTACTTTTCCTTCGAATTTTATACACTTCCCTGTAACAGACTTAGCAATTTTCTGTGTGTGTAACATTGTTGGTCTATTAAGCTTTCTCCATGTTTGTAGGTTAATTATCGCCAGGTCTGAACCTGTGTCAAGTTGTAATTTTATCTTTTTATTTAAGATTTCAAGTTCTACATTTTCCTTATGTTGGTATTGTATTCGTTATGCATTCTAGAAGCTCTTATCCTACTAGTAAATTTTCTGTTCCTACATTGGGATGCCTTGTGACCCATTTTTCCACACGCAAGACCGTTTTTATATTTAAAACGACAATCCTTATTCCAGTGTAGTCCTCCACATCGATAACATACATATGGGGGGGGGCTTATATTTACTTTGATTTTCGTCATTATTTGCCCTGTATGTTGTACTTTTTTCATTATTATAGAATTTTCGTTTTCTTTCCGGGGAGGGTGAAAATCTTTTTTCATTATTATAGAATTTTTGTTTTCTTTCCGGGAGGGTGAAAAACGTAACCTTTTGTTTAACTTACGTATATGTGATACTCCTGACTCCTCAATATCCTTCGAGTCTTTCTTTGTGCTCAGGCATTTTTGGCAATCTTCCGATAGTTTTTGTAGTGTTAATCCAGGTTCATTTTGCAGTTTTGAAAGCATTCTTTTGCGCATTTCGCTATCCTTTGCTGAGACTAACCCTTGTACAAATATAAGACACTTGAAATTGTCTGGAGTTAATTCTACCAACTTGAAATCGTCGCAATGTTTATTCACGATTGCGGCGAACGTAGAATAGTCCTTATTTTCATCCTTTACGAGGTTAAGACATTTCCACCTTTTGTGAAAGAGTGACGTTTTCGGGCTGAAAAGCTCCGTCAGGCATGTAACTGCTTCATTAAACGTTAAATCATTTGTCTTCTTTGGCAAAGTGTAATCCAAAAATTTTGTGTATTCTTCCGTTCCTAATCTTCTGAGTAATAGTCGTAGCTTTTTTGCTTCCGTCCAGTTTTGACAATCGATATTGAAGATGTCTTCATGACGTCTGAAAAAGTCCCCGAAATTTTTATCCTCTTCTAGGGAATATTTGAATGTTTCTATCGTGTTCCATACTGCGTCTTGAGAAAAAGTCGCCTCTTTTTCAATATTTTGTTGTTGTGTATTACTCGCTACTTTTACAATTAGCTCTTGGAGATGCATTTGTCTTTCATAATTTTCCTTCTGCGTTTGTAGTAATATTTTTTCCATTCTTTCCTGGAATTGTAATTGCTGTTCATTTTGGTGTTTAACAAGTTCTACTGAAATACTTTTAAAATCCTCCATGGTAAGAGACTTACGAAAAAACTCGATTTTCTGTATTTTAATCCTCGTAACTCTTTGTTACCCTGTTGTTGTGGCTACTGGAAAAAGCGGCAATTTTCTCTTTTGAGTCTCCGAGAAATGCAAATTCTTGTCGCCCAAGCTGTTGTGGTAATAAGAGAGAATTTTTTTCTTTCCGTGTAGGTCCCAATTTCTCGACACCAAGTCGTTGTGGTCGGCAAGGGAGAATCTTTCTTTGTACTCTTCCAGTGTGAGTTCGAATTTCCTCGTCGCCAAAGTTGTTGTGGTCGACGAGAGAGAATTTTTTTTCTTTTTCTTCCGTGTGAGTTCGAAGTCCTCGTCACCAAGTTGACGGGGGAGAATTTTGTCTTTTTTTTTTTGTTGTTCTTCCTGTGTGAGTTCGATATCCTCGTCGCCAAGTTGTTGTGGATTCCGGGTTGAAATCCGGTACCAATAAATAACAAACGCCAGGAATGAATATATGGAAATAATGTATTAACGTAATAATACAAACTAGTAAAGCAGGTTAGTAGTTCCAGGAATACGGGTTAGTAGCAAAATATATATACAGTCTTTGCTATTGAAGTATCGCTGTATGACTTCTTACTGAGTCTACGTGTTCGCTCACTGTGACTCCTACAACGCTGTTACCTCACCCTCAGTCTTCCGGTTACCTACAACCTTTTACTCTGTCACTCTGGACTCGACTCGACTCTTGCTCTCTCTTACTCTTGCAGTAGTATATGTATATACTGGATGAGTTCATTTGTATAAAAAGAGGTAGACCCCACAACATTTAGGTAAATTATTAGATTCTTAAGTATATTAGTTCCTTTTTTTTCTTTTTTTTATGTTCTGAGAATGAGACCGAAGAATAGAGTTCCTTGGCATTTTTTTGCTTCTTAGTAAATCTTGTTATCCTGTGAAATTGTTGTCTAACGTTATTGAGTTTTTATTTCAGACTGGACCCATTTTTGAGATGGAATGCCAAGTAAACAATAAAATTATTCGACATCTCTTTGCTTTTAATCAAGGTCTCAAACTTGCCAAAGCTGCTCGAGACATTTTTTTATGTGTACGGAAATGGATTTCATTGACGGCAGAATGACACATAAATGCTTTTCCCGTTTCAAGGAGAGGAAGTTCGAACTCGAAGACTCTACGCATTCTGGCTGACCTGTTCAGTTTGATGCAAACAAATTGCGCGCGCTGACAGAAGAACCCCGACAGTCTAACAGGGAATTGGCTCATCTTCGCTCAAACAAGGCGCATGGATGCCACACGCATATACTGCGAGAAACAAACTCCAATGCTACTCCATTGCCTAGTTCAGGCTACTCGTGAATACAAAAAGAGCTCAGTTGTGAAATTCTGCCACATATTATATTCTGCTGATTTAGCCCCTTCAAACTACCACATTTTCGGTCGCTTTTTAACAATTTGAGGAGTGTTTTGGTCAACAACGACATGGATCTTAAAAGACTTGATGGAATTTTCGAGTAAAAACGTAGGGGTTTAATTGAACAGGTGATGGATTGTTGCCAGAGGCACGTAATCAATGAAGAAGAATAGATTGTTGATTGATCCAGCAGAACTAGTAATATATAAAAATATATATAAATAATGATAAAAAACCAACGAATTTATGTAAGAACCTAATATTTTGGAAGGAAACAATTTCTAAAAATTATAAAGAAAACAATCTTAAACACCGTTAAAAGGCGATTTCATTGGCATTCCGAATATTCTTTTATAAAAATCATTGTCGACAGGAAATAATTAAATCAACTACTCTCTTGAGTAGTTTGTACACATTGATACTTACCGGTCACAGGGACCCTGAGCTGGTAATATCACAGCTTGGACCAGTTCTGACCAGCTTGGAGAAGCTATGACCAGCTAAAACCAGCGGCCCGAGTGAAGACACTCGGGTCCCCACATTAACCGACCTTGTGTCACAACCTGACTTAGTGGTGGTGTTGTGGTGGTGATGGATAAATACATACAAACTACTTTCTCGAGTAGTTTGTAACACATCTATTTATCATCTCTCAGTTGCGTTTGTGTCTTTGGGCAGACTGCGCTCTGTGGCGTCTCCGCCGCGCCTTCTCATTGCACCGAGGCCAGCGCAACCGAAGGTTGCGTAGTCTTGGGTAATTTTTGTTCTTAACCCGGGTGTACGCGCTCAGGTTCCCCACATTAAACCGACCTTATGTTATAACCTGATCACGTGGTGGTTTAGTAAATACAAATTACTATAAAGTAGTTTGTAACACGTTTATTTATCATCTGTCAGATCCATCTCTGTCTTTGGGCAGAGTGAGCTCAGGGGCGGCTACGTGAAAGCGTCGCAACTGAGAAAAATTATAATGAGAGTTGCCCAGCCCTGGGAAACAGCTGCCTGAGGCCGCGCCCTCTCAATGCACTAGATAGAATGATCGGTGCTTGCACCGAAGCCAGCGAAACTGACAGTCGTGGGGCTCGGGTAATTTTTGTTCCTAGCCCGGGTGTACGCTCTCGGGCTCCCCACATTAAACCGACCTTGTGTCACAACTCGACTTTGTGAGAGGTCGAGTAAATACCAAATTACTATAAAGTAGATCTGAGGCTTTTTAATCTCAGAATTCGTCGAAGAATTCAGCTCCAATTTCGCATTTATATAGTTTTTACTTAACTAACTATTATGTTTCTCTAACTCTTCAAATTTTGAACATATAACTAATACTAATTTCTATTTTCCCCTATTTACATTATAATAATTTTATCTTATATTCCCCTGTTCTGTCACCCATGAAATAAAAATAATTGTTTGTGCAGAAAATAAGGATCTACATACATCAAATCCTCTTTAAATTCAGTGGCAGCAGAAGAAATATCGTTGAACTTTTAAAAGGTAAGCTTAAACACTAATTCAATACTTAAATGCAGAGATCAATTTTGAACTCTTCTGTAGTTTATACCATTAGCATCTACTCTTTTCTAGCTATTGTGATGATGATGGCCAAACCAAGAGTCCTCTACAGGAGCTAACTTAAATGCCGCCCGATATGGCTGCATTTAAACTAGCCTAAAATTTTAAGCTAGCGGCAATTTTGGATACAAAAGGAAAATAACAGTTACTCCCCTTGAACAATGAAATCAACGATAATGGGTAATATAATATATTAATATATGTTTTTAACCTCGCATAATCTGCAAACTCTGAATCTGAGCTCAACGAAAATCGTTCACTGCGCCTAACTTTTCTCGAGCTTTTTTAATGAGCTATGGATTATTGAAATCGGACCAGTGGAAGCGGAGGAGTTACTTGGACATGCACACACGTACAAACACACATACACTGTACTTTATATATAAGATTTATTGTAATTCTAATATGATTAAATGGACGCGTTTTAGGAAGAAATAGGTGTTTTAAATAAAAGCACCAAAGGGAAAATTCCCTCTATAAGTATAATGTAAGAAGAAAGGAGTACTATTAATAACGACATTAGTATCTACTCCAGCAGTGATAATGATTATAGGTTGGAATATATTAAATATTTAACGTGTTTTTATTCAGGTCACATAGAGTTAAAAGAGAAGGATATCGGTCCCACTAAACTAACAATATTCTGCGTGATTATGTCGATTGTCCTCACCATATTCCAAACCAAAGATATATTTTGATGCTCTTGAAAAATAACATACTCACGTCAACATTTAGATCGTCTGTACCTTCCAATCCCGGGGTTATTTTCTGTAGAAAATAGTCGGGCGTAGCTTTTTCTAAGTATGGACTTGCGATCACGGCTGTCCATGTAAGAGCCAAAATGAACGACCACATTCTTACACACTGGAAATGTCTTCTTTTTACCTGATGTGAAGAGAAAGCGCTCTGACGGAATTGTGCCTTGTCACAAATTTTGATTCTATTTATACAGATCTGAAAATATGTTTCTGTAACAGTTGAAATTTTTCTACTTGCAACTTTGATCTCTATCGCTCTTGTTAACTGATGGAAAATTAGTCATCAAAAGAAAAGCAAATTAAAGTTAATTGAAGCTTCAAACTGATAACAGTTTCAGATCATTTTATATTGAGTCTCCTCACTTATTCTTCATTTGATTTTAATTCTTGATCTTAATGCAAAATATTGATTAATTTATTTGCTTTTTTTAATTCATCTGCTTCTTACACAATAGTTTTTTTTTATATTATTTCTATTCTAACGAAATCAAAGATTATACTTTGATTTATTTTAACAATTCTTTCCTTTGATTTTGATCGATATTATTATAGCCACAACACAACTATCAACTCATAGGCATCACTTATTAGCCATAATTGGACAACTAAAGTTGGCCAGAGGATACCTCGCCAAAACTTTATGCCTATATTAATGTCATCAGCAACCAAAGAAGAAAACAATATTTCAATTAAATCGAGATGTAATGAGAATTCCTCTAGTCAACCATAAACAAAAGAAAATGTCTTGAACTATTCCACATGAAATTTCATACATACACTATAGGTAAAAGTTTAAGGTCACACATTAAAGTGAGATTTTTGTACTTCTTTTAAGTAAAAGATAAAATTTCAGTAAATAGATTGTATTTGCTTTTATTTTGACAATAACATAATAAAAGCACATAATAAAAAGTTAGCATACAAGAGCATAATGTTTTGTTTCCATCAATAACAACACCACCTGCCTTATTTACTGTTATACAAATTTTTGGAATTTTTTCCACCCGTTTCTGAATAAAAGTAGATGACAGACTTTCTCAAGCATTCTTCAGGAACTGAAAAAAGCTCACTCTCACTCTTTAAGTATTCTCTTCGAACACTCCTTTCCAATTCATCCCATACTAATTCAGTGGGAGAGAGGTCAGGAGATTGAGGTGGCCAAATCATAATTTGTAAAATTTTATTTCATTTCTTTTAACTCATGCTAATTTTGACATAATTTAGAAGAGTATTTTGGATCATTGTCTTGTTGTTCAATTATGTGTAAACCAGATGAGATAGCATGTCGGTGCAAAATCGAATGCTAGTCTTTTTTCATGATTCCCTTGACCTAAATCAAATCTCCAGCTCTCTCCCCAAAACACTAGCTGAGCCCCGCTGATCAAAGTCACCTTTTCACAAATTAGATCGACACGGGAATTAAGTTAATCTCTGAATTTTGGACCAGTTTTCCATCATATTTCTTTTGCTTTCAATATTTTAATATGTTTATCTTCAGCGGCAGCTGTCACTTTTGGCACTTCCGTTCTTTTTCTGTCAATATCTGTGCCAGTTTCTAATTGCTTTTGTAACGAATATTGTACCCCATGTTTAGAAATTTTAAAATTCTTGGCAATTTGTTTTTGAGAGGAGCTTTCTTTGAATAAAATTTCAATTTGTACCCTCACCTCAATGCTTAGATGTTTTTATTTTGCAATGTTCTACACATTACTTCAAATTTAAAAAATAAATTTAAAAATATGAAAATTATGTCATAATGGCATAATCTTTGTTTTTCAAACATAAAAAGACGCCTTTGGTTTCTTTACAACATTAGCCAGTGCTGAGTTAACTCTTAGAACCTGTATTAACATTTAACTTAATTTCAAAATTTGTTAATCTCAAGATATAATTTTTTTGATGCAAAATATCATAATTTAACAAAAGGGATTGTGGCTTGGCGAATTTGAATTTTTTAGAATTATGAGGAATTTGGAAAAAGACTGAAAAATAAAAGGAAAAACACTGTATTTACTGAAATTTTATCTCTAACTTTAAAAAATACAAAAAGTATCTAATTTTAAGGTGTTTTTAAAAGAAATGGAAGATTTCCTCAAATTCTTTGCTTGTAGTGCAATAAGTAACTAAGTCATGAACTGAAACAACAAAACAAATCCTGCATGTTCGACTTAAGAGATAATCTTTCGATATTAGACACTGCAAAACAACTATCAACTCATGGGTATCACAGCCAAAACTGAACAACTAAAGGTGGCCGGAAGATAGACTGCCGAAACTTTATATTAATACTGAATATAGCAAAAACAAGAAAAAGTAAGAAAAAGAAACTAGAACAATATTTCGAATAAATTAAGGTGTAATAAGAATTCCTCAAGTTAACCATGAATAAAAGAAAATGTCTTGAAATATACTACATAAAATGTTCATACGAAATACGCAACTAAGTCGTGAATTGAAACAACAAATCCTGCATGTTTTACCCTAGATATAATTTCTCGATATTAAACATTACAAGATGGCAAAATATGAAGGCAACAAACATTATCTTCCAATCCTTTATTTATAGGTGAGAGAAGAACAGCTAACTTGAAATATCAGAAATCGTTGAGTAAGAACCGGATTTATATATTCCAGCAAGAATAATCAGCAGAAAATAACACCGGGTTTAGAAAAAGCCACTCCTGATAGGAATCGAGAGAAAATAACATTAGATTTTCAACATTCACTTTTCAACCAATGCTGATATGAGTATTTTATGTTAAATTAAAAAAAAGTACTTTGACTATCAAATTTAATCATTGTTAGTTTAGTGAAATCGCTACACTTCAATATTTGCTCTAAGTCATCTTAATATGAATAGAGTGAAAATTACTGTGAATAAATCTATCTATCTATCTATCTCCTGTTCGGTTCTATCTATGTATCTATCTATCTATCACGGGAAGCCTTTGTATATGGATTTTTTAATGTCCAGTTCCTTCATGAATATAGGCGATCATAGGTCTCCACAGTTTTCTTTATTATCTGTAAATTACCATGACTTTCTTAGGAAAGGAGTGGGTTTCCGTTGCCATCTTCACAGAAAGTAATTAAGCGTTTTCCTTTTCCTAGATCGGTCGCCGCCAAAATCTATAAAGCCCAATCTACCACCCATAGTTTCAGGGTAGGGAAGTGATGAGTTTATGCATTTTTCTAGTGTGAAAGTGAAGATACAATACAAGGCGGGGATTTGAACTCGGATCATCAATTCCTTTTTCCGCGTTGATAACAGTTATACTACCAGAACATCCCCCTCTATGTCGTTATTACAAAAATCGTCATATATATATATATATATATATATATATATATATATATATATATATATATATATATATATATATATAGTGCTGGTGTTAATAAAAATGTGCTCGATGTAATACAACAGAGCTATTATGGATATATTAATAAATATAACTATTGTCCCTTGCCTTGAGCACAACTCGGAATTTCATGCATAATGCAGTGTTCAGGTGCTGAGTATCGCCTGGCCGTTACGTAATTTTCATTTTGAAAATATTGCAGTGTTGGTGTAGTTATATATTATGCTAGGATTACAGTTTTTTTTTTTTTTTCATTTTAAAATTATATTTGGCATTTAAAATAAATGGGATTTATATATATATATATGTGTGTGTGTGTGTGTGTGTGTGTATATGTGTGTGTGTGTGTGTGTGTGTGTGTGTGTGTGTGTGTGTAAAAAAATAAAAAATTGTTTTTAGAGTTGGGAATGTTATATTTTATTAAAAGTAGATTACAGGCAAACCGTAACTTACCTTAAAAATAAACGTAATTTATATTAAAAATTAATCTAGATCAAAATATTTAAGCAGATATTTATTTTCATCCGTACATGTAACAATCAATTTATTTCTCATGTTCAGTAAGCTAGCGTTATTTAAAAATTGTTTATTTTTGAACAGACATAAGTTACATCTATTTCCTTTCCTGTTATAAGATTTGGCTCTTCCTATAATATCCCAATTGATGAAAGACGAGTTACCTTCATTCTTTAATTGCCATACATATTTGGAAAGAGCAGTGCTGTTTTTTTGTTGTTTTTTGGGTTTTTTTAATTTTATATTACCTAAAGTCATTCGATGATGACAGAAAGGAAATTTCCATGATTTTTCAGTGGAACCTGAATGTATGCTCGCTCGGTATACAACAGTAACAGTCATACATTGACCGTTTAAGGGACAGATCATATTTTTTCGGCAGTTGCATTTGGTTTTAGAAAAATTTACGTTTTCTTTGTTGGAAATATATTTAATATACTGTTGTTATGTTGCTATATGGATTTGTCTATGTATTGTTTCGATGTTTTTGGAGTTTCATATTGTTATGGTAATTTACCTACGTACGCATGCACTCTCCCAGCTATAAATAGGAGCAGGTACTGCCTTCTGGAGATGGAAGTTTCCAGATTCTTTTCAGACCGCATACCTTATACGACCAGTGTTTGCCACAAATCAACTGGTTTATTTTGTGAACTTCAAATTCGTTTCTATTAAGTCTGTTTTTTTAATTTACCTTTTCTTACGTTCTGTTTTTTTAATGACTGTTTTTGGAAAGTTTTTTGTTTTTCAATTTCTTACCCTCTCCATTTTTATTTTTCCTTTTTGCTCTTATTCTTTTATTATTAGCTTTCTGATTTTCTCTTATTTTAAAATTAATTTTTGAATTTATTTTTTCCGTTTTTTTTTAATTTTCTGCAATCTCCCGCTAGAGTTTATCTGTTTAATTTTTCTACGTCCGACTTTATTTTCTTTGTTTATTTTATTACGTGTTATTTCGTTCTTTGTTTTTCCTTTAAAATATCCGTTAAGTTTTCTGTGTTGTACTTGTTAAATCTTTTGTGTACATATTTGTTTTATTTTTTGTTATTTGTATTTTTTGTCTAATCTGTCCGTTTTTTCTTTTTAAGATTTTTCGTTTGTTAACAGGCTGACTTGTTTTAACGGCAGCCATATTTGACTTCTGTGATTTGTAAGTTTCGTATTATTTTCGTATTTTCTTTGTGTAGCATTTTGTTTTTAGTTTTATTGCTGTATTATTTTACTGTTGCTGTTTTGACTTTCTTCGTGTAATTTAATTCTTTTGAGTCTTCGTATGTGTAACCTTTTTGGGTATAGTCGTTTTAAAGGAAATTTATGATCGTTATCTGTCTTAACTTTGTATATTTAATTTTTTATCCGCCTTTTAAAGTCCAACGTTTATTCTCGTCTGTATTTTGCGTAAGTTTTTCTTTTTTGCACGTCCAGCTGACTTATTGCATTTGTTTTTGTGATTTATTTTGTATTTATCCTCTTATTTCTTTGTATTTTATTTTCCGGTTTTTGTAAATGAAAAAAAAAAGAAAAAAAAGCTTAAAGTGATTTAGAAATGGCTCCCAAGAAGACCGTGAAAAATCCTATTTGGTACTAAGAAAAAAAAAAGAAAGACCCACCAATCTGAAGTTGACGAAAATAAAAGTATGGATACAGAAAATTGTAATAATGATGAATCCTCAACGACTATGATGGCCGGAAACGGCCAAAATGTAAAGGAGAATATTGTAGCGGAAAAAAGCCAAAGTTCTCAGTTTCCTGCTGAAAATATGGAGGCCGTATCAGGCTAAATTGTCCAAACTAAGATTTCGAAAGATAATATAGGTGCCGAAACAGGCCAAGAACCTAAAACAGACAGTACTAACAAAGACGATAAAGTAGGGGTCGGGGAGACGCCTTCTTGCTGGTCGTCCCCACCAAAATGCAGTATCAACATTACGGAGTTCCTGGAAAAAGCTAAAAGCTACGCTCAT
The DNA here is from genome assembly GCA_903632075.3 of Acanthosepion pharaonis. Taxonomy (NCBI): domain Eukaryota; kingdom Metazoa; phylum Mollusca; class Cephalopoda; order Sepiida; family Sepiidae; genus Acanthosepion; species Acanthosepion pharaonis. Next base: position 203,185 of record CAHIKZ030005585.1, read on the forward strand.
TTTGTTACAAAAGATAGGCTCTTGACAAATCTTGAGGAACTACAGAAAGTTAAAAAAAAAAGAATTGTGTCGATCTTTGTGGTGGACAAGCGTTCGCGAAAAATTTGTCGCTCCACAAAAGACACCGTCATAAAATCGTTCACGTCCCTGGGGATTAAACCACAGAGTCTCGCAGTGCCTCGGGGTGAATGCTTGTTGTGTACAGGAGATCCGGTTTTCTACTCATGACTATGAGAACATTCTCTCTAAGGGGTTCTCTCTCTATTCAGCATGTTTTGATGGTCGTTCGAGAGGTGTCTCTTGGCTGATGAGCAAGTCTTTGAAGGCTGCGTGTACTCTTGTCTTCGCAGATCCGGCGGGGCAGGCTCTGCGTGATGGATGTTACCATAAAGGATAAGGCTCTTCGTCGCATTGGGATTTATGCGTCCAATCTCCATTCTGAGCGGCCTGCTTTGTTTCGGCAGGTTGAGCTGTTTTTGACGACATCTCTTCGGGCAGTTTTAGCAGGGCCAAATTCGAGTACTGACAACCGAGACGTGAAACCATTTCAGGACTTTATCGACAGGTTTGATCTTGTCGGTAAGTACCGGAATGAACAACCTCGGGAGGTAGTTTGGACTTGGACAAATAGTGGCGGCTCAGCTCCTAGGGTGCGTTCTAGTTACCTCCACCGAGCCTTAGGAGTGTCGATTTAGGGCTCTTAGGGCGTCCAAGTTTTCATTATATAGTTTATTCGGATCGTAGGCTTGTCCGGGTCCGTGTAAACTTAGATAAGCCTAAGGTTAAGTTGGCTGGTTATTGGTAATTAAACTGATCATTATTTGGTGAGCAGGATTTCCGGGATCAGCTGCTACTAATGATACAGATGGAAATGACGGGGGTTATGGTTGGGAATGCCTGGTGGGATAATTTAAAATCTAAAATTAGAACGTTTGCTGCTGATTTTATTCGTTGACTCAATCTAGATAGATTAGCGGCGCAAACGGCTTGTGAACAAAAAGTACATCGGACAGTTAAATCCCGTGATAGTCGGAAAATAGCCTTAGCTAACGCAGAGCTGGCTTCCTTGCTTATCAAGAAGGGTCAAGCTCTGGTAGTTAGGGCTAGGTTAAAAAGAATGTCCTCTGAGGCGACGAATACTTTCGGAATATTTTTGGAAACTGAAGGAAGACGGAAAAACACCTAAGGTTAAATGGAAAATCTAAGAAAAGCCATAACCTGCAAGTCTCTGAGCGAACATTGCTTCTTATGTTTACAGGAGAAAATATGTATCATTGAACTCTTGAATAACACCCAATTATTAAATCAAAGATATGAAACAACCGTTTTCTGTAGACATACTAAGGATCTAGCACTACAATCTTAAATTCTTAATTCTATAACTATAAACGTTTTAAAATTATAAATCACCTCCTTCGATATATTCCCTACCCTCTTATGTACCTCTCCACTAATTAAAATATAATTCTTACTTCTTTTTTTTTTCATATATATTACTGGTAATATTTTCAGATAAATCGTTTTAAACCCATACTTATTTTACACGCTACACGATCCAGGAATATTTCAAAATTTGATTATTGTTATATTAACATCCCTTATTTATTTTTTTTAGAGGAAATCACCACTTCTAAATTTTAATCCACAAAACGCGTTCATTGATTACAGAATTAGTAGTGATAACCCCAAAATAAATACATGCAATTCAGCTCTAGAATTTTTATATCAAGCCAAAAATAACATTCCCAATTACTACTAGAACTATCGCTACAATTTTTACCTACTCAGACGTAATACTATTCCCTATCTCCATCTTTCCTCTCCTAGCTCTCACTCTTAGGACACTTGTGAGATGATGTGCTTAAACTTTTGACCGGTGTTTATCGGCAAAAAAATTTCCACAGACCTGTCAACATTAAACACCCAATCAATTCTTTCACGAAACTGCTATCCACAAGCACTATTGTTTCACCCCGTCAACTTTTTTTATTTCCTATCTTCTGCGAAAAAAAATACTTTTTTAGCAAATGAAAATAAAATCTTTACCACTTTTCTTTGTTAAAAAAATAACATCCACATCCACCACAGTTAGCCAGTAGGTTTTTGGATGAGCCAGTGTCGTTATCTGTCGATAAATAATTATCGCCCATCTATCGGTAACGAGCCCTCTTTTGGATTAATGCTGTGAAAGTTGGAATTTATATATTACTTTCGTTCTCGTCGCATCGATATATATATATATATATATATATATATATATATATATATATATATATATACAAGGCCAGAAGAAGAATAAAGAGGGCACAGAAGAAAAGAAATGAGAGAGTGAATGCTGAAAGAAAGGTAGTAGAATTGAAGGTTGGAGACCCTGCCTACGATAAAATCCACTAGAGAGAAGGAAAGCTGGACCAAAGATGGAAACCGTACTACCGGATAGTAGCAAGAAGGATCCATGCCAATGATCTGAAGAAGGCTGAAATAGCTAACCTGGAAATGAGCGAGGCCTAAGAAGACAAGGACAAGGAAGGGAACTCTGATTGAGCCGGAAGAAATGGAGACGGAGGAGGATTCCGAGGAAAATGAAGAGATAGATCGACTTAGCCAGATAGACGAAGCGATCAGAGTGACGGAGTTGGAACCCTCGGCGGGGATCACCGGCGTTCAGTCGTCGCCTGAATCGGCGCAGAGAAGACCCTGTGATGTGACCGTCGCACCCCAATGCCCAAAGAAAAGGAAGAGAAAGGTGAGGAGATCCAATCAAGCAGTCAAGGGCTCTAAAAAGAGGCACCTTAAACAAGACGAAGAGTTCAACGAGTGGGAGGAGGAGGATCAAATACCCCTTTCCCAACTCAGAGACAGACTAAGAAACAGAAGAGAATTAGACATTGAGTCAAGAAGTAATAAAGACGTCCAGGGCGCGGACTCGAAACGGAAGGAAGAATCAGGAGAGGAAGAAGGGAACAAAACACCTCCTGAAGGGGAATTAAACACCAAGGGAAGGTTAGAGATCGAACAGGAACTACCTCTGAAGATGAGTTTGAGAAGGGTGGAGCACCCCAAGTCTCAGTAGAACAAAGAAGGCTGTGCAGAATAGAAGCACGCGGTGTCGACAGATAACGACACTGGCTCATACAAAAACCTACTGGCTGACTGTGGTGGATGTGGATGTGGATGGAGGGGATGGAGTTGCGAGCTGCACCTCACGAAGGACGGAAGAAGATTATTGACATTGCAAACTGGCCAGCAGTGGTGTCATGAAGTACGGCCTTTGAAGTGGGAGCCCGCGCGTCTGTCCGGACCATTCGGTCTGCTAGGAGTTAGTTAGAGGAGGAAAGAGCCGAAGGGTTACAAAGTTAGAAAGAAATTATGGAATAATTGAATGAAGAATTGAACAAGACCGAATGGTTATGAAGAATAAAAACAAGAGAATTTTGTTGCCTTGCAGGAATGATCAAAATGAAAGGGTTGATGATGATGATGATGGTAGCTACACGAATGGTGGCCAAGTACAAGATGGAAACAGAATACATAGCTTTAAATTCGGGTAGAACAAAATTCATGTTGCTAACAACTGAAGAAGCTAGAAAGTGTAGAAATGATGCTCTATGGACTTGTACATCGTTAAGCCCTATCTATATAGCTGGTAACCACAAAATGTGCATACTAGAATTGTTTGAAGGGAAGAAAGAAGGAATTAAGAGAACTTGTCAAGTAGAGGTATTAGCAAACACGGCATTACCACAAGCTATCAGTGTTTCAGACGGGGTGTGGGCAGTGGCCACACAGAAACCCATCAGCTTTTCTAGGATATGTGGGGGAGAGTCCACAAGGACATTAAGAGTAAAGCCACCATTATCCCTGTTAAAGTTACCCCTGGGATGTTCGGCATTTGGGATATCTATTTCCTTACCCCCTATTACCAGGAAGAAGAAAGATATGAAGAGAAAGATTCAATTATAGAATTGATTGGCAGAAGCTTAGTCAATTGTCCAAAGTTGTGGGAGCCAATAGTCAGGGGATTCCCCAATGTTACCTTGAATAAAATGCCAGTACTAATGAAGCCGATAGAAAAGATCGATATGGATCAATTGAGGGACAAGTTAAGTGCGTTGGAAAATGGAGGTATGGCTTGGGAGGATGATGAGCAGATCGCGATAAGTTGGTCAGCAATGATGGGTACATTCATAATTATAACCATAGGGGTATGGCAATATGGAAGATTAGACGTAAGAGGAAATTTACTAGCGGTAATCAAATGAGCATGCAGCAACTCGAGAGGGAGATGCCAAGCAGTGTTCTTTACTCATACAGAATCGGCGAAGAAATTGCAGAAAGGCCGGCGGAGGAGGCTGACGTGGAACCGACACATGCGGCGGAAAAACCTCCTGCAGCAGAGAGAAAAACATTGACCAAGAAAAACAAGCCATAATAACCGCACACACATGCACCCACAGGCACACGCACACTTTAAATTGCATGAGAAACAGAAGAAGATGAAAAGAGTATTACATTTGCATGTAGAAAAGAAGAAGAGGAAAAGAACATCACCTTGCATATAAAACCGTAAAAAAGAAGAATAGAATTGCATGGGACAGATGCATGATGCATGCTAAATAGTGTATTTGGGTTGAGGTGTCATTTACGAGTAAATGACAAAATAGGTTAGGGGAGGATTGTGACACTATTTAGCGGTTGCTTGAAAATTAAAAGCGAGAAATACTTGAGGCGAGAAGCTATCACGAAAGACATACTGAGCGATATTATTTTTTTAACTAAGAAAAGTGGTAAAGATTTTATTTTCATTTGCGAAAAAAGCATCTTTTTTCGCAGAAGATAGGAAATTCGTAAGATCTCGGATCTGTCGGAATTAATTTATGCTATGATGCGGCGAATAAAAGATAGCAATCTGCTCATGGCAATAATGAAAATTTCAAATTGGTCAAGTGGCCTACAAAACGAAATGCTGGAAGATAATCGTAATCAGGTCGAAGATGCGACCGAGAAAAAAGATCAGCTGAGCCCACCCCAAAGAAAAAGGAAGGGAAAAGAGAAAAAGGGAAAGAATAAACCATTAACTATCTTTCGGAGATATCATTTGGTTTTGGGAAGAGACACCTGTTTTATGTCCAGACCTGGACATGATAAAAGTTTGTTACCGGGACAGATTGTTGGCGACAGGGTGCGAAGACGTTTAGTTGGCAAAAATCTCGTTGATAAATTTCAGATGACATTCAGTTAAGATAGTGATTAAGGACCACACTAAGAGTTGTAGGGGTCTGGTCTAGGAAAAGAAAGAAAAAAAAAGGAAGATAATTTTTTTCTTTGAGCGATAAGTGTAAGCTGAGGCCAGAATGGCCGCGCCCACGCTGCCGAGCGTTCAAACATATGAGAAGGAGGGAAGGCCTTTTGACGCCTCTGAGGGATTGGTGTGAGATACCACTATGAGAAAGAAGGGAAACCTGTTGACGCCCCCTGAGGGGATTGGTGTGAGATACCAATAGGAGAAAGGAAGAATTTGGGAGACGATTCCCTTAAGAACCCCTCTAAAGCAGAAAGTAATGGACTTCCAAAATGGAAAGTGATGAATTTTCCTGTCCGAAATTATCGAGGAACCCAAACAACGAGAGGCCCCCACCCGGTTTTGGTCGGCGTCCATATAAACGGAGCAGACAGAAGACAGTAGCAGTTGGAGGAACGCAGACGCAGTAGCGGACAGCAGGCAGGAGGTAACAGTTGAACTGTGAGCTCGGAGACCAGCCTCGCAGGAGCTGACTGAAAGATCCACGCCTTCCGACTTAGACTTCTAACCAAGAACAATTTATTTTTGAAGAACGACTTAGACTCACACCACCAAAACAAGTTTTACGAATATCGCCTGAAGATACCAAAAAAACAGTTTATTGAAAATCAACTTAAGATATTAAGACTCGCCTAACAAACGCAAAGTATCACGTATCCATAGAAGCGGTTTGGGAGAAAGACGCTGTCCTGTATTCAGCAACCAGATATAAAAATATGTTTTGTTATGTTATGTTATTTGTTATTCTTTTTTTAACACATTTGAACCTTTGGAGTTGTTACATTATTTTCTTTTACATATACTTGTGCGATGTCACCTTTGCTCGAGTTCGGCTTGCATTACGGCCCGGCGACTGATTGATTTCGTCTACCTAAGATCAAATTACAACGTGGGTAGGTTAGACTAGAAATCAAAGCAGTTACTTCGGTAACCAGACGTTGGAGGCGAGCTGGGAACGACAAAGCTGATACCGAATCTAACCAGATTTCCATCCGAATCAGACAAAGGTTAGAACGTCACATTTGGCGCCGCGACCAATACCAAGTCACACTGATCGTCACAGGATAGCACGGGGGAAGAGAGGCGCGGGGTGACGTCACAGGGTATCTTCTATGTAATTTCTTCGACAATTATAGACGCTCGAGGAAATACCTCTTTCAAGTTTTAACTTATTGTTTAATATTCACTAAGTCTTTATCCATCTATCTATCTATCTAACTATCTATCTCTCTCTTTCTATATATATATATATATATATATATATATATATATATATATATATATATATATATATATACACGTGTTGTTATGACGATAAACTACACGCGTCCTAGGTATGGCAATAAACTACGTCCAACAGCAAGGCCTCTGATTAGGAGGTTTTGAGGAGCGTGGAACCACCTCTTAATTGCTGCTGTTCCCAGGTCCACCCTAACCCGGGCTGGTAGCACATGTTAGGGACCCAGCTATGGTTAAATAGTTACCCCCTTCTTCAAACTGAAATCAGGTAGGACATGGCGCTGGGACATAGAAATGCTCAGGCTGGTGTTTGAGGGTGTTTAAACCACCTGGAGAGATGTCCTCCTTAGCCTTAATCAAGGCAGACATATGGGAGAAGGAAAACTCTGAGATAACACCTTTTTTATGGTATCCAATGATGTCGACTTGCTCTTCTTTTTGATAAATATCATCTTTTGCTTAGAGAGTAAGACTGGCTCTGTGCACTGCCTTTTCCCACTATAAACACTTCATGCACAGGTATTAAATTAATATCTGAAGATCTTTTCTGCGCTTGTCATCTTAATGTAGACTTATGACTGGCCGTAGTATATGAAGACAACTTACATTACAATGAAGGTATTTAATACAATCAAGGTCAATGGCAATAAGAGTTCTGAAACCAGATGTTAAAGGGTCTGACCCGGCAAGTGTCCCAAGGGGCCGTAGCTTGAACCCGGTGGTCATTATGCTACTATGTGCAAGCCATTCAATTTTGGGTGCTGGAATGTGCGTACTTTCCTTGATATTGAAGCAAATGTACAGCGATCTGAGAGAAGATTTGCACTGATTGCTAAGGAGCTCCAAAATTATGATATGGATGTCGTGACCCTTTCGGAAACTAGATTTCCTGGGGAGGGTCATTTAATGAAAATATCTGGTGGCTAATACGTTTTTCTGGAGTGAAAGGAAGAAGGCAAAGAGAGAATCAGTTTTTGCTTTTGTCATTAGGACATCAATAACTAGTCAGTTGAAAGAGTTTCAATGATAAAATGAACACTATGAGAGTTCCTCTAGTATGTGGAAGATATGCAACTTTGATTGGTGTTTATGCACCAAGCATTGCACAGATGAAGCAAAAGAAGTTTTTTTATAACGAACTAAATTCTCTTGTTAGGAAAGTACCTGTAGCAGACACAAAATTTCATTTTTGGAAATTTTAATGCACGGGTGGATCGCGACTGTGAAGCGTGGAAAGTGCAATAGCAATGGTCTGTTTTTGTTGCAATTATGCACCGAACTGAACCTCTTCATTGGTTGCACAGCGTTTCAAGAAAAGAACAATAAGACAAAATGGATGCATCCTGGATCAAAACAATGGCACATTATTGAATATGTTCTTGTAAGGCGCCGTGTTGTACAGGATCTATGTATTGTGCGTGTGATGCGTGGGGCTGAATGTTGGACTGACCATCGTCTGGTAAGAACAAGAGTTTAGTGTGTTTTCTGTAAAAAGAAATGCGGGGAGGGGTATCACTTCCAAAGAGGTTGAATGTTAGCCGTCTGCAAGTTTCTGAGGTTAGACAAAATTTAGTCAATAAGATGGATGCTTTAGTAACTGAAGATAACTGTACTTCTTTCAAGGAGGCAGTGTACGAAGCATGTGCTGATGTTGTTGGAATTACTGATAAGAAGCATCAAGATTTGTTTGATCAGAATGACAAGCACATAGAAAAGCTCTTGGAAGAGAAAAATAAACTCCTCTCTGCATTACTTCATAGTGATCAGAAGGAAACTGAGGCCAAGTTAAAGGCAATAAAAGCTGATATACAGCGAAATCTGCGCACTATCAAGAACAAATGGTGGAGTGACAAAGCTGATGAAGATGGATTTAAGCAGGGCTTAAGATTCCGGCTCTAACTCTATTTGCCCTGTACCTTTGTCGTTTTTGAACAGGATTTTAAGAACTGCAACCTTGGTATTTACATTCGCTATTGTTCAATAGGTAGGCTATTTAACATCAGAAGGTTTAAGGCAAAGTCGACGCTTTACCTGTTGATCAAAGATTTTCTATATGCTGATGACTGCAATCTTGTGGCTCACTCGGAAGGAGATATGCAGCATTTCATGGAAGCTTTTTCAAATGCATGTACTGCACTGGGATTGAGTATTAGCTTTAAAAAGACTAATCCTGTACCAATCAGCTCCATGGAAGCCATATCGTGAACCAAGCATTTTTCTATGGTGAAAGTTTGAAGGCTGTTTGCGTGTTTGTGTATCTTGGGAGCACGTTGAGCATGTTCTGTGATCTTGATGTGGTAATTTTAAACCGCATGCAAGAAGCTAGCGACGCATCTGGAAAAGTGTTGTCTGAGTACGTAATTTCACTGAATACAAAGCTAAAGGTCTATCGTGCATGTGTGCTTACAGCACTTCTTTCTGCTTGTCAGACGTGGGTGGTTTACCGCAGACAAATGAAAGGGCTTGAGAAATTTCATCAGTACTGCTTATCTCGTAACCTTGGCATTACTCGGCTAATGTTTATTCGTGATTTAGACGTGCTAGAGAGAAACGGCTTGACATTAAAACATCAATTTCGGTGGGTGGGCCACATCGTCAGAATGGATGACAGCCGTATTCCAAAGCAATTGTTTCATGGTAAGCAGCGAACAGGAAAGAGAAATGTCAAACCTAAGATGCACTTTAAGGATTGCATCAAGGATGTGCTGAAGAAATGCAACTTGCCTTGTGGCTACTGGGAAAGCTGTACATCAACAATTGGAATGTGGCTGCTCGGAGTAGAAGGTGTCATTTTCAGGAGGAGAAGAGGAGGCACGCAAGGCTTTAAAGAGATGTGCGTAAAGACGTCCCCGTTGAACTTCCTGAAAATACCAGTAGGCTAATTCGATCTGACTTATATGACGGAGATTAGCAATTGACTATAAAACCGTACACGTCCAGCAACTGAAATGTTATATTTGTGGTAAGATAAAAACAAAGAAAATACATAAACACACAAATATATACAAACACTCATATATACTTATATACGCACGAGTACACATGTGTACTAATGTGTATATATGTGATATTTGTATATGTGTGTTTTTGTATTTTCTTTTTTATATATTAGCTGGTTTTATTTTAAGTATTCTATTTTGCCTAGACATTTGAATTTGGTGTTTTTATGTGTTCGTATGCATATATATTTATTTTTTCTGTCCATTTCTATATATTTGTCTTTTGTCTTTGCGTTGTTTATTGTCGAATATTTGTTTTCCTATTCTACTCCTCTTAAATTTTATCTATGAACCCTCTTTTTATCTATATATCTTTGCCCAAGTAAGTAATATTTTAATAGTCTGTTTGAATTCGTTTAATCTTTATGGGTGTATACATGTCTTTAATAGTGTATGAGTGTCTTTATTAATGCATGTGTATATGATCGCTTATATATGCCTTTCATTTTATATTTTTATCGTGGACAACTATTTCCTTTTTTGTTCGTGTTTTTGCACAAATGTATTTAAATTGTAACGAAGTTTTTCATCCCCGTTAGATTAACGTTTATTCGGATATTTTCGCTTTTCGATAAAAACAAAATAAATAATAAAAAATATATGTATTTTTTCCTTAGTTTCTTCTTTAAATAATTTTATAATATTTTAAACTTAATGCAGATTAAATTTAAAATTGGTAATTTTTAATTTTCAATTTTATAGTAAAATTTAATATTAATCAGTTAGAATGATTTCTATTTTAGTCTAACTCTAACATTAAAATATTAATAATTTTAAACAAGGTTTATTGTCAAGTTTTTTTTTAATTCTCATATATTTGTATTTTGATTGGTCATTGCAGCTTATGTAACAGCGTTTCCCTAGCGAGGGGTGCTTGATTGATTTAAACCTTTAAAAAACTCTTTATTTTACATTCAACACCATCACTTGATAAGACACCGGAAGTGTTGAAGCAAAATGGCTATTTTTGTAGTGATTTTTGTAACATATTTATGCTATAATTTTGGATTAAATTGTATATATATGTGTGTGTGTGTGTGTGTGTGTGTGTGTGTGTGTGTGTGTGTGTGTGCAGATATGTAGAAAAATAGGAAAGAACACGTTAGGTAAATAATCCGGAGTTCTTTAGTACTTTTGATTTTATTAAAAAAAAAAAAACAGTGCTCCCTACAGAAGTAGAGATTAAATTATAATTATTTTTTTTTAAAAATATGATTCCTACGGTATCTGTCTATATTTCTGTGATGATGTTTTATGTACATTATTTGCATTGTACGTTCCGGCCAAAAAATTGTGATAAATATGGCGACAAAGTTGAGGACAATAGTCCGAATAATGTAAATAATGATTCCTTCGCTACCTGATGAGTTCCCATGTTTCAAAAAAGAGAGCCGAAAAATCAATATAATTATTAAAATTAAATTGAGTTAAAGTATCAAGCCCTGTTTCATCCTCACTCGAAAATCTAGGAACCAAAATTTAGGATTCCTAAATATACATATATGCAATATTTTGCGGTTCTCCTAAAGGCACTGTTCTATTTGTTTCGGTCCGATCGTTGATAATATCATTTTAAAAGATCACCTGACATTAAAGCACTAAAAGTAAAATAAAGAAAAAATACCGCTGTCTGATATTGACGATATAATTTTTATTTACTCAATAACATACAAGAAATCCTTCTTACAAATCATTGTAATAGTTTAAATGAATTATTGTGCCACTGGCATCGTAAAACGGGTCATCCTTTCACTGGGTCTGAAATATAAAAATATGGATGTTATATATATGGCAACCATGAAAAATCATTAAATATTTTTGACTGGAATATATTAGAGTCAATTAACAAAATCTAGTGACTTAAGCATACATGCAGATATCAATCCAATCAGAATTGGAGAAGATACAAATTCAATTCTTCTCAACTTACAACCATCAACACGTAACAATATGGCCGTTTATCTCAAATAAAACATTCAGTCATATATGCACTGACATTCTATAAAACTTTACAAGGTTCTTTGCTTTCTTAAATTGGAATCAATGGAAAATCTAATGTAAAGAGCCGTTTCACTATACATACCTTCGTCTATTAGGGTTTCCCATATAATTTTTGAATATTCTCTATATCAATTTTCCCAAGAGTTGTTTGTCCACGGTAATAAGGATACATAATTGAACTCTTCTCTTTGCTGTGACCCAGTCCCAATGCATGTCCACTTTCGTGCATTGCCGTCGAAACAAGCACTATGCCTTTACCTGTTTTATATTTGAAAGTATCAGCATCGTCAAAATGCATGTCACCTCCAAAATGATTTCGCGAAGGAAAGAATGCGTGGGCGATCACTCCTCCTGAAACAGAGAGAGACATAAGAAGTGTCAAATATACAAAGAGAAACATACGTTTTAATTCTTTTGAATTGTGCGTTAAAATTAAATAAAATTCAATGAATCTCTATAAGATAATGTTATTTCGCAAAACTATATAAACGACTCTCTTTAATATCCACTCAGACAATTACAAATTACACGTAAAAATTTAGCAAAAGACGTTTATTTATATATTTGCACAAATATTTTAACATAGTCTTCAAGACGATCAGTAAAAACAAATGTTCATGACTTACCAGGTCCATCAAACGGATAGGGACATGGTGGATGTTTTCCTGTTACAAATTCAATTTCCATAATGGAATATGTATCAATATGCTTAAACGTTAATTTTGAGACATCGGCCCACTTATTAAGTGCATCGTGAAATGCGTTCCTACAAAGGAAAAATATTGCAGTGAACAGAGAGAAAATAAGAGGCAATTTCTTTAGATAATTTTCAATTAATAAAGATTAATTCGATGAGAAAAGGACAAACTAGAAATACTTACAGGGTATCATTTTTACTCATATCCTTAGTGTAAATTGTGACCCGGTAGGTGAGGTCAGTAATATTCCATTTGGCTACAATTGTTTAAAAAAAAAAAAGAAAAAAGACAAAATGTATGACAGTATTCATGAAAGATGTATGAAGCAAATAAGTTTTGGGGTATAAAAGCATTTATGTACACATGCTTTCGTATATATATATATATATATATATATATATATATATATATATATATATATAAATTAGTATATTTCGGCAGCTTATTTTCATTAAGACAGATTTCGTTAAATAATTTAGACATGTTCTTATTCTCGATAGGATCCTTTCATATTCACTGATAAGCTTTTTGATGTGGTTTTTTGAAAGACGAGAGGAAAACGCCGTTCTGTTTCATAGTGTATTTATTCAATACCCTGATAATGACATTATGCTATGTCGAAAGTACTCGGAGAATAAATAGAGTATGAACCAGCACGGCGTTTTCCGCTCGTCCCTATAATAAAAATTGCATTATATATATATGTGTGTGTGTGTGTGTGTGTGTGTGTGTGTGTGTGTGTGTGTGTGTGTGTGTGTGCAAGTTTCATTGAAAACGACTTTTATATAATTTCTTATGTGTTCGTAATTTTTTTTACTTTTCAGATGAATTATATAAAAATAGTCCAATGTTTTTCCAGTTTATGTCCTGAAAAAAAGAAAATTATACGAACACATTAGAAACTATATAAAAAATTTCAACCACCACAACTTGTCAGTCATTTTCAAGAGTGTTTACTGCCCAAATACAGAATCTCTCTCTCTCTCTCTCTCTCTATATATATATATATATATATATATATATATATATATATATATATATATATATATATATATTCAGACGGTATTACAGTTTTCCGTTGCTCAGTCTCATTCAAATAGTGGATTCCCTACTCGTTTCACTAATAAATTTCATTACTACTCTTCTTGATTTGTTCCTTGCCTCCTCTCCTAGCTCTTGTTGAGCATCACAGCTTTGTTCTCTTGGCAATTCAGATAACTTTGTAGTATCTGTTGATATTTCTTTTGAGTTGTTTCCTAGAAAGGAACCTCCTATTCACAAGTCTTTCTCTTACGTGCGTAGTGATTGGAATCCATTTCGTTACTCAATTTGAGGTGTTAACATGCGGGTAAAGCAGAAGGTTTTGATCGTAAATTCTCTTCAGATTCTAATCTTGACTTATCTGGAGAATCTTAGTCTTTCTTTCCACTTAGAACTGAGTCTCTGTTGAACAATAGGCATATAACTGCATTCATGGTTAAAGCTATTATCTCAAAGCATGCGGACTTTATGATATCCCTACAATGTTCTCTTGAACTGGCTTCTGTTCTCTCTAAACTTTTGCCCTGCTTGGTGTAAATCCTCTTCTGTAGTTCAGATTTTAAAAATCCAGGAGAACAATCTGAACTTTCTAACTATCGGTCGATTCAGATAAGCAAAAAGGCATTCACTTCCCTAGGTCAACTGCTGATGTATTAATGATTATTGCTATAACTGACTATTAAGCTTTACAAAAGAATGGGAAAGTTCGGGCTGTTGCTTCGAATATCTCGAAAACATTTAACTGGTCTTCTATAGTGAATCTGGGATATAGTATTTCTGGGTGTTTTTCAATCCAGAATGAGACTGCTTGTTTACCTAATTCATAGGGTATGTTGCTGTATAGGCTATTAATCTCAAACGTTGCCATAAGTGTTCATGGATTTACTTTTTATGGTATGGAGCTAATAAAAAGAGAATCGTCTTTGATGTAGCTCTTAAATGATAATGTATTTGAACTAGCAGAAAAATACCTTTAGACCAACTAGGAAACCCAAAGGAACGCAAAAAAGAACAAATTCTAGTATACGCCTTAAAATACAAGATGAACAACTCAGAACTATTTACAGAAATAAAAAGAAATCTAGACCTACTTAACAATAATGATGAAATGAAAGATATACTAAAAACAACCAAAATATTTAAAAGTAAACTCCAATCAAAAAACTTAAAATACATATTTACCTCATCCAAATTTAGTCAACATACAATACACGGGGGTTACAAAAACAAGAAAATATATGGGGTTTGTGATATTATTATAGAAGGAAACTTCTATGCATTTGAAAACCTCATGGCAACATTCAGAATAAAGAAAAGACAAACCTGCAACTCCAAAAAAGTGATTTATGCACTCAAGTGCACAAAATGCAACATAGTCTATACAATTATCATCCAAGTACTAAACAACATAGTTTCCCTTCACAAAAGCAATATTAAATTACCAGATTTTATTGTGAATGTTTGTTGTGAAGATTCAATGTGAAAGTGTCGCTGACTTACCATTTGATGGTCTGCTGAGTTCTATATCTTTGATTCCACAACGAGGTTGTGACATTTGGTGTCGTGTATTTTCGTCTGCTTCTCCAGTCTCTCGAAGGCCAGCAAAATTTTGAAATAACCTATCAAAAGATGACAGCGATTATTATTTTCGATAATCGACTCATGCGGACAGATTTATTGTCATGGTGCTTTGTAGCACATACTCAACTGCACATGTTATTGGTATCGATTAAAATGATAACGAATGATACAGAATGAAACATTACACGATCTGAATGACTTACTTAAGAGCCTCTGTTCTTCGTTCATCGTCGTCTCCTGAGTGTTCGTTCACATCATTCATGTAACCATATTTACGGAGGTATTCCTAGAAAAACACAATTTGAACAAGGAGGTTAATGATTCCATAAGACGAAGCAAAAAACTTAGTTTACAAGAAACTATGGCAAACTATGTCAAAAGTCATTATAATATTTTTCTATAATCATGTAAATGTGGGTGCAAGACAGAGAAATAAAGAGGGAGAGAAATGTTGAGTGACGAATGAATGTTTTCAGAAATCTTGCCCAGTCGTTATTGAAGTTATTTTTTCTTATGTATATCAAGCAAAAATAATGTATTGTTTGTTTTATAAGTAAATTTGATTGTACATTCAAGGTCGTTTAGTTTATTTACAAGATCATTTCATATGGTTTTGTGTGGGTATATTAATTAAGCATCATTGATATACCGCAAATATGTTGATTGATATTTTAAAAGGAAACAGTTTCTAGAAATTCCCCAAAAAGACAAGCTTTTAGCGACATTATTATTATTCACTGAAACTCTTCTACGAAAACCAATAACCCTACTTTATAGCGACCATATCTACTTTGCTTACAAGTTAAGGACATGCAAGCCATCGTGTAAATGGCCTGATAAATATTCATGTAATATAAAGCCCGGCTCAAGAACGAAAACTGCTAGCGCGAGTTGCTATGGTAACCAGTAACTGGTAACTTTTCAAGGTTGCTACTATTATAGGCTCGTCTCAAGTTGAATTTCTCATTTATACTGGAGCATCTGTAACTACACTTCTCACAAACTCGCTCGAGGTCTACATCTTAACCCTACTCCTTTTCGTTTATCGTCGGTCACAGGCGATAATATTCCTTGTCACGGCTAAACGTCAGTTGATATAGGCCTTCCTGGTCTTCGACGCTTATTCACCTGGACAGTAGTCGTAGCAGACATACTCAATTCATTACTAGGAGGAGACTTCCTCAAACACTACGCTCTAATTCTAGACTGCAGTACTGGAAAACAAAACACACTATCCTGCTCATGTTACACAGAGAAAGACCCAATACATCCACTAGAAAAATCAAACATACTATTGACACTGATAATAGTAAACCAACTTCTCCTAGTTATCAGAAGAAAATATAAAGTTGCAAAACAAGAATTCAATGTGCTTATGAACAATGGAATAATCAGATTCTCAAAATCACCATGGGCATCACCCAAATGAGTACCTAAATGAACGCAAGCCCAGTAGAGACACTTGTGGTGATTATAGACGCTTAAACTTCTTAGTACCCAAATGAACGCCAAGCCAGTACAGATACTTGTGGGGATTATAGACGCTTAAACCTCTTAACTAGTCCTGATAAGTATCTCCTGCCCAATATCAACACCATAGTATACAAACTCCATAATAAACACATGCTTTCTAAGATAGACTTGTTACATGCGTATCGTCAGATACCCATGAGCAATAAGGACATTGAAAAGACCGTCGTCATTACACCCTTCGGTCTGTTTGAATATTTATTCATGCCTTTCGGTCTACGTAACAGTAATGCTATTTTCTTACATTTCATAGACAATATCTTCATGAATATAGACTATATCTTTGTTTATATAGATGACATTTTCGTTTTCCCAGACTGAGCATTATGAACATCTGCAGACCGTTCTATCAATTCTTGCAGAAAACAATCTACAGATATCTTTGGATAAATATGATTTCTTGAAAGACAACATAAACTACTTAGGATATAATATCAGCTCTAAAGGCTTAACCCCAACTATGCAAAAAATTAAACACATTCAAGACTTTTCAGAACCAAATGACTCTAAATCCCGAGGCAGATTTCTTGGATTCGTTAATTTCTACCGGAAACTAGTTCCAAAAGAAGCTTAACTATAACTAACCCTAACAGAACTCATCAGATACAACCAAACTGCAAAGTCACTACTGATAAATTCCACACAAAGAGAAGCATTTCAGAACTTTAAGAACATTCTAGCAAAAACTGACAGCATTGACAAACCCCAACCCGACAGCCACTCAATATCACCTCGTAACTTAGAAATCTAACTATACAACAGGAGCAGCACTACATCAGATTGTAGATGACACCTCAATCCCCATAGGCTCCCACTCAAAAAAAAAATCTCACTGATATATAATGAAAATACTCAACATTTTGATCATGAACTATTAGCAGCTTACCCAGCCGTACTTCACTTCAGATCACATGTAGAAGGTTGACAAACTACATTATTTACTAATCACAAAACCTTATCATTAGCATTTAAAAAAAGCTAAATCCCTCAAATCAGCCAGACACTAAATACATCTTTCAGTAATTGCTGAATATATCGCAGACCTAAAAACATCAAAGGAGAAGATAACATAGATGCTGAGTGTCTTTCACGACTAACTTTATCAGTCACTACCGGTTATAATAGTACAACAAGAGAAAGATGAAGAAATTTCTAAATACAAGGATAACCTCAAGTCATATAACTATGAAGATACAACTCTCTTTTGTGACATAACAACATCCACATCAAAACCATTCATTCCATAATCTCTTCGCAGACACATCTTCGATATATTTCACAACATCTCACACCGTGGTTCTAAACCAACAGCCAAGATACTACTAGCCAAACATGGACAAAAATATGCATCAAATTGTCAGAAGCTGGGAAGACTGTCAACAAAATAAAATTTGTAGAGATACTAAGAATCAAACTACACCCTTTTCCCTACCATCTGGACGATTGGAAACAGTTCATATCGGCATCTATCACCAGCAAAATATATTCTTACCTGCATCGATAGGACAACAAGATGGATAGAAGCTACCCATATTCAAGTACAGTAACCATAGCATTTTTTAACACTAGGGTAGCTCGCGTTGGAGTATCATTTCTTATCATCACAGATAGAGGCAGCCAGTTCGAAAGTGAATTATTCAAAACTTATCCACTTATTCCACAGACTCCGTACAACGTCATACCACCCACAAACAAATGGAATGATAGAGTGCCAGCAAAGAATTCTAAAAACAGCCATAATGGCGAGAAAAGAAGGTTCAGGAAACATCGTAAAGCCCCTTACTTCGGACTCTATAAAGTTATTCATCCAAACATGAAAATACTTCATAATACTTCATAATTAAAAAAATCCTCAGGAAAACACCTCCCAGTCTCCACTGAGAGATTTAAAACTACGTCACTACGACAAAACCACAGCAAGAAACATCCTATAAAATTGCCACCTGAAACAAACTACTGAACACCCAAAACAACAAACATTATCAAAAACCACAACTAGACGTTCCGGCAGGAGAGTTCATTCCTCCAAAAACAATGACTATTTCTATTTTTAAATAGGCACCCAACACTACCAATTAGCTTCAGTAATTTGGTGCGGATGTGATGTAGGGAGATTATTATTATAAATAAATAAAAATAAAATATAAAATAATAATGAATATTACAAGATAAAATAAAACAAATAACATTAAAACTTTGTATAAAATAATTTAAATAAAAAATAAAAATTATCCCAGCAACAGAAACTATTCTTACCGGAAAAACATACTTTCCGCCAAAAGTCGTTTAATTCAGTCTCTTTGCTACCGACTGTTGAACGGCGAAGATGCCTTATTCCTTCCTGGGACATTGGTTATAATAATAAGTGACTTCTTTCTTTTATGGCATGCAACAATAAAACACTTGTAACCAAAACTAAACACAACAGTACACAAAAATAAATAAATTGTATCATTTTAATTTAAAATTTAACATGTTTTACTGTTATATCAGTGTATGTTTTCTTCCTGTGAAATATGTTTTTATTTCCTATGGACACGAAGCAATTTCTGCTGCTATGATGTGAGTGACCCCACAAGTTAAAACACCGTTAAATTTCATCCGTAATCCGTATATTTGTCTATAAAATATCATAGTCGAAAGAGAAATAACTTTGGTTTGTAATAATAACACATCAAATCTTTAGAATTTTATCGATCGGTTGCGAGAATTTAGATTGCAATAGATTTAAGCACTTGTTGACAGGCACGTTAGTTGATATAGATTTAATTTCTGGAATAGCGATGAGTATATTTGCTATATTTAGGTCTTTTTATTATTTATTTATTGTTCGTCTAATAAAATTAAATAGATGAAAGCGTTTCAGAAAGAAATAGCGCTGTTTAAAATTATTTCTCTTGGTATATTTTATCAATAAAAGCATGAGAGGCGAAGTTCTCTGAATAAGTTTTGTTAAAATACAAGTGAGAAGAGGAAATATATTGATAGCAAAATTGGTAGTTATTCCATCAGTAATAATGTTTATAGATTGGAATATATTAGATATTTAATGTATTTCTATTCACCTGACTTAGGCTTAGAACAGAGGAATGCCGTTTCCACTAAACTGACAACATTCTGCGTGATTATGTCGATTGTCCTCACCATATTCCAAACCAAAGATATATTTTGATGCTCTTGAAAAATAAACATACTCACATCAACATTTAGATCGTCTGTACCTTCCAATCCTGGGGTTATTTTCTGTAGAAAATAGTCGGGCGTAGCTTTTTCTAAGTATGGACTAGCGATCACGGCTGTCCATGTAAGAGCCAAAATGAACGACCACATTCTTACACACTGGAAATGTCTTCTTTTTACCTGATGCGAAGAGAAAGCTCTCTGACGGAATTGTACCTTGTCACAAATTTTGATTCTATTTATACAGATCTGAAAATATGTTTCTGTAACAGTTGGAATTTTTCTACTTGCAACTTTGATCTCTATCGCTCTTGTTAACTGATGGAAAATTAGTCATCAAAAGAAAAGCAAATTAAAGTTAATTGAAGCTTCAAACTGATAACAGTTTCAGATCATTTTATATTGAGTCCCCTCACTTATTCTTCATTTGATTTTTATTCTTGATCTTAATGCAAAATATTGATTCATTTATTTGCTTTTTTCAATTCATCTGCTTCTTACACAATAGTTTTTATATTTTTATTTTCTATTCTAACGAAATCAAAGATTATACTTTGATTTATTTTAACAATTTTTGCCTTTGATTTTGATCGATATTATTATAGCCACAACACAACTATCAACTCATAGGCATCACTTCTTAGCCATAATTGGACAACTAAAGTTGGCCAGAGGATACCTCGCCGAAACTTTATGCCTATATTAATGTCATCAGCAACCAAAGAAGAGAACAATATTTCGAATAAATCGAGGTGTAATGAGAATTCCTCTAGTCAACAAAACAAAATATCTTGATATATTCTACATGAAATTTCATACATACTCTACAAGTAAAAGGTCAAATGCGATATTTTGTATTTTTTCAAGTAAAAGATAAAATTTTCGTAAAAACATTGTATTTGCTTTTATTTTGACAAAATATAAGGACATAATAAAAAGTTAGCATACAAGAACATAATATTTTGTTTCTATCAATAAAAACATCACCTGCCTTATTTATTGTTATACAAATTCTTGGCATTCTTTCAAACCGTTTCTGAATTAAAGTAGATGACATACTTTCCCAAGCATTCTTCAGGAACTGAAAAGGCTCACTCTCACTCTTTGAGTATTCTTTTCGAACATCCGTATCCAATTCATTCCATACTAATTCAATAGATGAAAGGTCAGGAGATTGAGGTCGCCAAGTATTAGTTCGTAAAAGTTAATTTCATTTTTTTTAACTCAAGCGAATTTTGACATAATTTAGAAAAGTGTTTTGGATCATTGTCTTGTTGAAAGGTCAATTCTTTTTTCAATTATGTGTAAACCAGATGGCATAGCATGTCTGTGTAAAATCGGATGTTATTCTTTTTTCATGATTCCCTTGACCTGAATCAAATCTCCATCCCTCTCTCCCCGAAACACTATCTGAGCCCCGCTGATCAAAGTCACCTTTTCACAGATCGACACAGAAATTCATTTCAGCTGTCAATTTTGGACCAGTTTTCTATCTTATTTCTTTTGCTTTTAATATGTTTATCTTCAGTAGCAGTTTTCAGTTTTAGTTCTTCCGTTCTTTTTCTGTCAATATTTGTTTCTAACTGACTTTGTAACGAATATTGCACTCCATGTTTAGAAATTTTTAAATTTTTGGTAATTTGTCTATGAGAGTAGATTTATTTGAATAAAATTTCAATTTGTGCCCTCACATCAATGCTTAGATTTTTTTTATTTTGCAATGTTCTACACATTACTTCAAATTTAAAAAATAAATTTAAAACTATGAAAATTATGTCATAATGGCATAATCTTTGTTTTTCAAACATAAACAGACGCCTTTGGTTTCTTTACAACATTAGCCAGTGCTGAGTTAACTCTTAGAAACTGTATTGACATTTAACTTAATTTCAAAATTTCTTAATCTCAAGATATAATATTTTTGATGCGAAATATCATAATTTAACAAAAGGGATTGTGGCTAGACGAATTTAATTTTTTTTAGAATTATGAGGAGTTTGGAAAAAGAGTGAAAAATAAAAGGAAAAACACTGCATTTACTGAAATTTTATCTTTTACTTTAAAAAAAATACAAAAAGTATCTAATTTTAAGGTGTTTTTAAAAGAAATGGAAGGTTTCCTGAAATTCTTTGCTTGTCGTGCAATAAGTAACTAAGTCATGAACTGAAACAACAAAACAAATCCTGCATGTTCGACTTAAGATATTAGACACTGCAAAACAACTATCAACTCATGGGTATCACAGCCAAAATTGAACTACTGAAGGTGGCCGGAAGCTAGCCTGCTGAAACTTTATATTAATACTGAATGTCAAAAAAAAAAAGGAAGAAAAAGAAACTAGAACAATATTTCGAATAAATTAAGATGTAATGAGAATTCCTCAAGTTAACCATGAATAAAAGAAAAATATAAATAATATAAATAAAAGAAAAAAGTCTAAGTCGGGAATTATGGAAAATGAAGCATAATGTTTTACATATATTTATTATATTATATTATATGATTATGGAAAATAAAGCATAATGTTTTTTTTTTAAATATTATGCTTTATTTTTAAAAAAGATTTATTTAAAAAAATATTATGCTTTACTTTCCATAATTATGGAAAATAAAGCATAATATTTTCTTCTAAATAAACACATTACAACCAAAAACGTTTGCGGCACCTCTCTTCTCTTCTTTTTAATATACATACTTTTCTCTCGTTGGAACCACTACAACCTCTTTCTTTTATATATATATATATATATATATATATATATATATATATATCGCATATATACACATAGTTCTTGTGTTAATAAAAAGTGCTCGATGTAATACAACAGAGCTATTAAGTATATATTGATAAATATACCTATTATCCCTCGCCGTTGGCACAACTCGGAGTTTCATGCATAACACATTGTTTAGGTACTAAGTATAACCTGTCCGTTACGTAATTTAAATTTTAAAAATTTATTTGGTCATTGCAGTGTTAGTGCAGTTATATATAATACTAGTATTACAGTTTTTTTAATTTTAAAATTATATTTAGCATTTAAAAGAAATGGATTTTATATATATATATATATATATATATATATATATATATATATATATATATATATAAATATATAATGGACTTCCCGTCGGTTTCGACGTATGAGAATCTGAAAGCTTATTGATTCAGTTAGGAAATTTTGTGCGATAATCTTAAGTGTCTTTTAAGACCCGCTAGTGATTTACAAAGGAGGTCACATATGGAGCAAGTGTGAAAATTGTGAGATGAAATTACTGTTAGATTGGCTGACCTTTTAGGTCTTGCTCTCGCTTCTTGAAGATGATTCAGACAAGCAGATTGAAAATTGCTGAGTCCACTAAAACACGTTGATCTCCATCCTACCCGCTCCAAGGCTAATAATGAATATAATAAAAATTGCTTTTAAAGTTGTGAATATTATATTTTATTAAAGGGAAATTACTTGTATTTTTTTTTTTTTTTTTTTTTTATAAAAAACAGATAAACCGTTACTTACCTTAAAAATAAACGTAATTTATATTAAAAATTAATCTGGATCAAAATATTTAAGCAGATATTTTTTTTTATGCCTACATGTAACCATCAATTTAAAAATTGTTTATCTTTCAACAAGACATAAGTTAGATCTATTTCCTTTCCTATTATAAGATTTGGCTCTTCCTATAATATCTCAGTTGATGAAAGGTGAGTTTCCTTCATTCTTTAATTGCCAGAAATATTTGGAGAGAGTAGTGCTGTTTTTTATTCTAAATTACCTAAAGTCATTCGATGATGGTAGAAACGAAATTTCCATGGTTTTTCAGTGGAACCAAAATAAAATTTAACATCGTTACCGGAATGTATGCGCGCTCGATATACAACATTATCAGTCATACATTGACTGTTTAAGGGACAGATCATATTTTTTCGGCAGTTGCATTTGGTTATAGAAAAATTTACGTTTACTTTGTTGGAAATATATTTGTTTAATATAATGGTGTTATGTTGGTATATGGATTTATCTATGTATTGTTTCGATGTTTTTGGAGTTTCATATGAACCCAGACATCCACTTTCTTCAATGTATTCATTAAGCTTGTCCAAATTGTGTTTTTGAAGATACATCTCCGAAAATACGAAATTGTATGAACAAACGCTCAGGAGACAACGACGAATGCAGAACAGAGGCTCTTAAGTAAGTCATTTATATTGTATAACATTTCATTCTATATAATTATTCTCTGTCATTTCAATCGATATCAATGACGCATGCAGGGGGAGTGAATTACAATGACATATCGACAAGAAATATTTCCACATTTATTTACATGAACTGATTATCAAACAAATAATAATTCTTTTCTTCGCACAGGTTGTTTCAAAATTTCGACGGTTTGCCAGTAACGGGAGAAACAGACGAAAATACACTACATCAAATGCGACAGCCTCGTTGTGAAATGAAAGATATCAAAGAAATTAAACCGTAAATAGGTAATCAATGACACTGTAGCAGACACCGCTGGCCGCTCCTAAAGCAAACAAATAGGACGACCTTAACTTTCGCAATCCATCTACTCTCATAATTGAATCAAAGTTAATTAGCAATTAAACAACTATCCTGATATATTTTGAGTTATAAACATACCGTTAAGTATTATCAGATATGAGAGTATTAACCAACATACGAACAACATTCGGAGTATTTTTATATTTAGCATATTCTACTCCCAGTAGCCAGGGAGTAAACGAACAAATGTTATTGAGATAAATTTGGTCCCTTTTTCAACTAAAAGTAAGCTTCTGGGTCCTTTGATCTTCTCGATACCCTTCGACGTGATTCCACTTTCCGCGGTTGATCCGCCTTGGAAGTTGTATTATCTCAACCACTCGGCCCTGAAGGGAGGGAGGAGGTTTCTATCTCGCATATGGAATATCTCCGACGATTCACGCGAATCGTTGAAGTAGACGGCCAGGAGGCAGCCATTTCGGCTCCCGTTTCGATATTCCGTTTCTGCACGGCCACTGACCAGCTCCTCATCATCGATATGTTCCTGCCCTGCCTATTGATCAACTCCCGTCGTCGACACGTCCACTCCGACCGTCTACACGACCAGAATGGCCACACTTCAACTTTTTATCGTCAACACGTCCAGTCCAACCGTCGACACGACCGCACCTAAACTTCCCGTCATCGATATGTCCAGTCTAACCAGACTCTAATTACCCGACCTTGAAGTTCGACCAACCAACCGACCGATGATCAACTTACCTACCAACGGCTTCGCTAAAGATTACCCGACCAGTCTACCTTAACCTGACATTTCATCCAGCTAATGTTTTCCTGCTTTCGATGTATAAAAACGCACGTCGTTTTAACGAAACAAAATTGACGTTTGGTTAAAATATAAACCTTCGCCTCTTGTCCCATCTTTGTCTCGGCTGTTCAAACCTTTCTACGAACACAAGTTAGATTGTGGGGTCGGCACCCTTTATCGCCCCCGCAACGACATTTTCCAATCTTCACAACAAACATATTTAGTCACTTAGAAAAAAAGAACTATTGGATTATTTCAATGTAAATTTCATCTGTTTATGTTTCTTCCACTAAGTTTAACATCGTTACACTTTAACTGTAGATTTTGGCGTTTATAATGTTCTATTAAAGGACAGCAGCAGCATCGCCCTCGTCTATTTATGTGCTATCACTCCGTATGACGCCTTGGTTTTATAATACTTTAATACATATTCGCACACTGTTATGTAGTTTAAAATCGATTTTTAGAAATGAAAGATCTTATTGAGACTTTTATTTTAGATTTAATTTCAAGTTAATAGATAAAATTTAATATTTCCGATAAGTCAAATACATTGCTATATTTCAAAACTAATTTAAATTGACTGGAAGGAGTTTTCGTTTTGAGATTTCTAAAATCTTTGAGTTTAGCGTCCCTTTTAGCCATTCGTCAATCACTCTTTCAAAAATAAAATATACTTTTCTAAAATTTTATTTGAGGAACATTAGCTGATTTAAAGTTTAATTAATCTTATTTGAAACAAATATTATTTTATTTTAAAATATCGAGGAAATGCATTTTTTAACAGGGCGGTAGCTGTTTATTCAAGGTGTTGACATCTTGACTGACAGAGGAAGTTTATCTAATTTTTATACGGTAAATATATCTGTAAAAATTACTTGACGAATATAACGGGAGATCCTTTTTATATAATTTTTAACTACCCAGTAATATTAAAAATGTAGGAAAATATTCTCCGTAAACTAATGTTTTATTGAATTTTAGGTACTTTGGTGTTAAATTTATAGATCGTATTTTCTGATTATACCGTTTATGGGCATCCGTATTCTTAAAAGTCGGCACGTTTATAGACACAAAAAAAATTCAAAATTCTTTTTAAAATATTGGGGGTCGATAAATCGTAGTAAACTTTTCCATTTATGATTAGTAAATATGTTTTTACTTAATAACAATATCAGCTAACCGCTGAAAATTAATATAGAATTTTAATTTAAAAGATTTAAAATTCATAAATTATTTTAATTAAAATTAATTTTTTTTAAATTTATGATTTAAATTTTTCAATGAGTTCTGTCTATAACTAATATAAACATTAAGAGCTACAAAATTTAATTTCTTGAATTTTTATAAAACTAAATAAGTGTAGAGTAACATGTAAAAATATTATTTAAACCAAAATTGTCTCTCTTTCCATCTCTGTCTTAATTGAAATGTTTTTTGTCTATTGTTGTATTTAATGAAAGTGCTTAGTCATTGGACAGTGCACACAAATTTAACGTTTCAAAAAACAAAAAAGGGAATACAAAGTGCTTGGATGTGCGGATGATGTAATGGATAACGGGTCTGAATTGGAAATCGGAGAGCCGAGTTTAAATTCTTGTTGGGTTCTTTATGAAATGGAGAGTAAACCAAATTATCTTTCATTTTTTTTCTTTATTTCATTATATATTGTAACTAGATTAACATTCAAAAATTTTAATATAATATTATTCGTCTAGCAAAGAGTCCTTAGAGAAGAGAAACATCTCCAAAATTTTACCACATGTAGTATGAAGGTCATCAATGCAAACAAACACTAAATTTGTGAAATCATTTTCCAATTTTAAATAAGACAAATGTCCAGTTGCGATACCTGTATGCCAACAAGTTCTTCATACAGACGAATAAAAAGAAGCCATATTTTCATACATTGAAATGAATAAAAGCAAAGCCACAGTCAGAAATCTGCCACAGTCTGTCTCCATTGCGCCAAGGGATTATTGGAAAAGTTTAAGAAAATCTCCGGTCCATACAACATTACTAGAATATTCAGAAGCAGCTGCACACTGCGGTGAAATCTCTGCCGAGTCAAGTCTAACATAAGGAACAAAATGACCAAGAAATGTGTATATATCATCCGTTGCAGTTGTGGCAAAGAATACGAAGATAAAACTATAATTTTGAGCGAGACAATGAAATCAGGCATAGCTAATGATAGATATAAGGAAAACCACAGTGGAATAAAGAAAAAAGATACTAAACGGAGAACATTGTAGAATCAGACATAAATTAATCAGAGTGTATGCTGGGCTATAAGGACATTCTTCGTAGGTCTTGCATAGAAATGAATACAATGTGAGTGCCGTTAATAAAAATCGAGAAATGACAGCAAGGCTGAATCTGCAGAACCTATAACAGGATCGTAAAGATGGCTCAACGTTTTACTGAAGTAGGACTATCTCAGGGTGGTAACATGATGATAACCCTGGTTTAACCTCTAACTGCATGAAGCAATAGGAAAGAGTGGTAATGCTCGTTAAAAATTTTGATTCATCCGAACAATTAATGACGATTGGAAGTAGGAATTATTTAAGATTAAATTATGCAAAAAAAAAAATCTAAATAAAAGTTAAGGAGAAAAAAGAAAAGAAATAACAGATAAAAAAAATAATTAGAAGCCATAAAATGAATTTGGAGAAGGCTCGAGGAAGATTTGAACCCTAAATAAACCGAGTAAAATTCATTAAGATTTAGTAAAACTAAATTGTCCCAACCTTATCAGTTGCCTCCATGGCAAATGACAAGATATATGGTCTTCTAAAATTTTCCAAATTCCAAAGAATAATTTTTGCTATGTTTATTTGACAAACATTAATATCTTATCAAATTCGATATTATGTGCTTGGCTTGACAGCATTTCACGAAAAGAAGCTACTGCTTCTGCCACTAACGAATTCACACGTAAGATAGACGCTGCGAAGTCTGAGGCCTCTCTATTTGCAAATTACTGCTAGAATAGTTTTTCCACGTAAAGATTGTCAACCAGGTTACATAGAAAGGTTAATAATTATTTTCTCTTTATCTACTTTTAAATTCTTCAATTCTATTTTCATTAAAGACGTTGTTAGTTATCGACAGAGTTTACAGGTTTCTACTGTGAAATTGTTTTTTTCATCAAAGATGAAGATCCCCGCAGAATCATAAGTGATATCTCTGTAGGATCTGATTCCCTCTAGCGATGGCTTTGAATATAAAAAATCAGCGCCAAGTGACGACGCCAATATTACTGTGTTTTTGTTAGCGTTAAAACAGGGAACAACAGATCGACGAAACGAAACGAGAAGGGCGCAGCAGTGACACTACAGGCAGACGGGTAAAAAAGGATAGAATCCATGAAAAGATGCTAGTCTTAGATGAATAGCAAAACTGACAGGAGATATAAAGAGCAAATTGAAAACTATTCGTTGTGGATTCCGGAATGAAATCCGGTCTCAAATGAATGACAAACACAGGAATGAAATATAGCAAATAAATGTATTGACGTAATAATACAATTGGTAATACGGTTAGTAGATCCAGAAATGCAGTTAGTAGCAATAATAATATATATACAGTCTGAGAAATTCAGTATCGAAGTATGACTTCCTTCTGAGTCTACGTGCTCGCAACTGTGACTCCTACAAAACGGTTACCTCACACTCTCACTCTCTCACTTCCTCACTTCGGGGTATTCACCGGCTGCAGTACAAGTACACACTGGGCGAGTCCACTTGTATAGAAAGGGGTGGACCCCTTAACACTATTATTAACAAAAGCAACAGAAACACGAGTCAAAGCAAAGGGAATTTAAAAAAAAAAAAAGAAATATTAATACGTGAGACAGAAAATGCAGCAGTGACAGCGTAGGCAGAAAGAAGAAGATTTAGTGAGTGAAGTTGAGCATTATAAGCAGCAACAGAACTCATCAGCAAGTAGGTTATGCCTAAGGTTTCCAGTTGTCCACCAAGGATTGTTCGACGGGTCAGTAGCCTAGAGGTTTACGTTTTCTGTATAATTTTCCTATCTGCATGAAATTTCGATGACGGCCTCTGCTAAATCTTTCGGTATACTATCTTGCAAAGCGTGACCGCCAACGAAAGATTTGATTAAATCAAGTGCTGGGCACCAATGACCTCACCTGACTAACTTGCGAGTGTAACTAACAGAATGGTATTTGCAAGGAACTTTATAACTTGTTTCTTTTAACTTAAAAGAAAGGAAAGATTATTTTTATACGCAGAGATAAAAATAATTTGACTGCGTCGAGCTGTGTTTGAAGATTATTTCTTTTCTTCGCTTTTCACAGATTTTTTCATCTACCTATGAAAACACCACGATGCTAAATTTTGTCTATTGTCAAGCGAAATCGCTATGAGTTGCTTATGAAGACTTATTTTTACCTGAAGAGAAACAATACAGTTGTTAATAAAAAGAGTTGAAATTAATGCATGCAAGATTTCACAACTCTAGCATCACAACTTCATAGTCAGCCCATTAACTTTTCAGCCCTCCCTCGTAATCGGCAGAAATGCTTAACAGAATTGACAAAGTTTCCAGTAAACAACAAGAAAGTAAATAACAGGATTAAAATAATAGTAACAAGACAATATATATATATATATATATATATATATATATATATATATATATATATATATATAATTGAAAAGAATAGTCAGATTTATAATCCTGAGTTCTTTAGAATTTATTTTTAAAAAACAGCGATCGATAAACAGTAGGGCACAATATTATAATCATTTTTTATTTTTTAATTATTCATATTTAAAAAAAATAATTATAATCTCTCTCTCTCTCTCTCTCTCTCTCTCTCTCTCTATATATATATATATATATATATATATATATATATATATATATATGTGGGTGTGCGTGTCTGTTGTGTGTGTATACGACAAAAGTAGGCAAAGCAACAGTAATAAAGCTAAAAGTTCATAAATAAGAATGGTGTTAGCATATAAAAAGGATACAGATATGGGATTGTCGCGTTCTGACTTCAAGACAAGAAAGAACAAAAATATGGCGTGGAGGCAAGCAAAATTTTCTCTCAATCACTTTTGTTAGTAGATGTTCCACACTCTGATAATAGAAGTTCTACCAGGAATGGTGAAGTGCTGTAAGAAAGCAGACGCAAATTTACTTTAGATGACCTTGCCATCAAGACATTTACGTCGGAGTGAATTTTTTACTCTTTTGATAAGAGTAGCGTTTTTATATCAATATTGTGGTCAGTATCGTTACAGTGGATAACCAACGCATTTGATGTATTGTTTTGTAAAATATCTCTTTTGTGTTCATATAATCATTTATTTAGATTTCATGTAGTTTCCTCTATGTATTTTCTGCGACAATTATTATAGGCGGTCGAGGAAATACCTCTTTCAAGCTTTAACTTATTGTTTTGTTTAGTATTGACTAAGTCTTTATCTATCTATCTATATGCGTGTATATCCTGGGTAAGACAATAAACTACATCCGACAGCAAGGCCACTTATCAGGAGGTTTTAAGGAACGTGGAAGCACCTCTTAATTGCTGCTGTTCCCAGGTCCACCCTGACCCGGGGTTGTAGCACTTGCTAGGGACCCAGCTATGGGTAAATAGTTACCTCCTTTCCCCAAACTGGATTCAGGGGGACATGGCGCTGGGACATTTGAACCTTTGGAGTTGTTAAATTTTCTTTTACATATATGCGATGTCACCTTTGCTCGAGTTCGGCTTGCAAGACTGATTGATTTCGTCTACCTAAGATTGTTAGGTTTAGAAATCAAGGAACGGTAACCAGACGTTGGAGGCGAGCTGGGAACCTGATACCTAACCAGATTTCCATCCGAATCAGACAAAGGTTAGAACGTCACATTTGGCGCCGCGACCAATACCAAGTCACACTGATCGTCACAGGATAGCACGGGGGAAGAGAGGCGCGGGGGGTGACGTCAGGGGTATCTTCTATGTAATTTCTTCGACAATTATAGACGCTCGAGGAAATACCTTTTCAAGTTTTAACTTATTGTTTAATATTCACTAAGTCTTTATCCATCTATCTATCTATCTAACTATCTATCTCTCTCTTTTATATATATATATATATATATATATATATATATATATACACGTGTTGTTATGACGATTCACGCGTCCTAGGGTCCAACAGCAAGGCCTCTGATTAGGAGGTTTTGAGGCTGGAACATAATTGCTGCTGTTCCCAGGCTGGTAGCACATGTTAGGGACCCAGCTATGGTTAAATAGTTACCCCTTTTCAAACTGAAATCAGGTAGGACACCTGGGACATAGAAATGCTCAGGCTGGTGTTTGAGGATGTTTAAACCACCTGGAGAGATGTCCTCCTTAGCCTTAGTGAGGGCAGACACATGGGAAAAGGAAAACTCTGAGATAACACCTTTTTTATGGTATCCAATGATGTCGACTTGCTCTTCTTTTTGGTAAATATTATATTTTGCTTAGAAAGTAAGACTGGCTCTGTGCACTGCCTTTTTTCACTATAAACACTTCATGCACAGGTATTAAATTAATATCTGGAGATCTTTTCTGCGCTTGTCATCTTAATGTAGAATTATGACTAGCCGTAGTATAAGAAGACAACTTACATTACAATGAAGGTATTTAATACAATCGAGGTCAATGGCAATAAGAGTTCTAAAACCAGATGTGAAAGGGTCTGACCCGGCAGGTGTCCCAAGGGGCCGTAGCTTGAACCCGGTCGTCATCATACTACTATGTGCAAGCCATTCAATTTTGGGTGCTGGAATGTGCGTACTTTCCTTGATATTGAAGCAAATGTACAGCGACCTGAGAGAAGATTTGCACTGATTGCTAAGGAGCTCCAAAGATATGATATGGATATTGTAGCCCTTTCGGAAACTAGATTTCCTGGGGAGGGTTATTTCATGGAGAAATCTTATGGCTATACGTTTTTCTGGAGTGAAAGGAAGAAGGCAAAGAGAGAATCAGTTGTTGCTTTTGCCATTAGGACATCAATAACTAGTCAGTTGAAAGAGTTTCAATGATAAAATGAACACTATGAGAGTTCCTCTAGTATGTGGAAGATATGCAACTTTGATTGGTGTTTATGCACCAACCATGATTTGCACAGATGAAAAAAAGAAGATTTTATAACGAACTAAAATATCTTGTTAGGAAAGTACCTGTAGCAGACACAAAATTTCATTCTTGGAGATTTTAATGCACGGGTGGGTCACGACTGTGAAGCGTGGAAAGTTCTTGGTAAACATAAAGTTGGTAAGTGCAATAGCAATGGTCTGTTTTTGTTGCAATTGTGCACCGAACTGAACCTCTTCATTGGTAGCACAGCGTTTCAAGAAAAGAACAATAAGACAAAATGGATGCATCCTGGATCAAAACAATGGCACATTATTGAATATGTTCTTGTAAGGCGCCGTGTTGTACAGGATCTATGTATTGTGCGTGTGATGCGTGGGGCTGAATGTTGGACTGACCATCGTCTGGTAAGAGCAAGAGTTTAGTGTGTTTTCTGTAAAAAGAAATGCGGGGAGGGGTATCACTTCCAAAGAGGCTGAATGTTAGCCGTCTGCATGTTTCTGAGGTTAGACAAAATTTAGTCAATAAGATGGATGCTTTAGTAACTGAAGATAACTGTACTTCTTTCAAGGAGGCAGTGTACGAAGCATGTGCTGATGTTGTTGGAATTACTGATAAGAAGCATCAAGAATTGTTTGATCAGAATGACAAGCACATAGAAAAGCTCTTGGAAGAGAAAAATAAACTCCTCTCTGCATTACTTCATAGTGATCAGAAGGAAACTGAGGCCAAGTTAAAGGCAATAAAAGCTGATATACTGCGAAATCTGCGCACTATCAAGAACAAATGGTGGAGTGACAAAGCTGATGAAGATGGATTTAAGCAGGGCTTAAGTTTCCGGCTCTAACTCTATTTGCCCTGTACCTTTGTCGTTTTTGAACAGGATTTTAAGAACTGCAACCTTGGTATTTACATTCGCTACTGTTCAATAGGTAGGCTGTTTAACATCAGAAGGTTTAAGGCAAAGTCGAAGCTTTACCTGTTGATCAAAGATTTTCTATATGCTGATGACTGCAATCTTGCAGCTCACTCGGAAGGAGATATGCAGCATTTCATGGAAGCTTTTTCAAATGCATGTACTGCACTGGGATTGAGTATTAGCTTTAAAAAGATTAATCATGTACCAATCAGCTCCATGGAAGCCATATCGTGAACCAAGCATTTTTCTATGGTGAGAGTTTGAAGGCTGTTTGCGTGTTTGTGTATCTTGGGAGCACGTTGAGCATGTTCTGTGATCTTGATGTGGTAATTTTAAACCGCATGCAAGAAGCTAGCGACGCATCTGGAAAACTGTAGTCTGAGTACGTAATTTCAGTGAGTACAAAGCTAAAGGTCTATCGTGCATGTGTGCTTACTGCACTTCTTTATGCTTGTGAGACGTGGGTGGTTTACCGCAGACAAATGAAAGGGCTTGAGAGATTTCATCAGTACTGCTTATCTCGTAACCTTGGCATTACTCGGCTAATGTTTATTAGTGATTTAGACGTGCTAGAGAGAAACGGCTCAGATAGTATAGGGTCCTTGACAGTAAAACATCAATTTCGGTGGGTGGGCCACATCGTCAGAATGGATGACAGCCGTATTCCAAAGCAATTGTTTCATGGTAAGCAACGAACAGGGAAGAGAAATGTCAAACCTAAGATGCACTTTAAGGATTGCATCAAGGATGTGCTGAAGAAATGCAACTTGCCTTATGGGCACTGGGAAAGCTGTGCATC
The DNA here is from genome assembly GCA_903632075.3 of Acanthosepion pharaonis. NCBI lineage: Eukaryota > Metazoa > Mollusca > Cephalopoda > Sepiida > Sepiidae > Acanthosepion > Acanthosepion pharaonis. The sequence goes on from CAHIKZ030005585.1 coordinate 236,904, forward strand.
AACAATTGGAATGTGGCTGCTCGGAGTAGAAGGTGTCATTTTCAGGTGGAGAAGAGGAGGCACGCAAGGCTTAAAAGAGATGTGCGTAAAGACGTCCCCGTTGAACTTCCTGAAAATACCAGTAGGCTAACTCGATCTGACTTATATGACGGAGATTAGCAATTGACTATAAAACCGTACACGTCCAGCAACTGAAATGTTATATTTGTGGTAAGATAAAAAAAAGAAAATACATAAACACACAAATATATACAAACACTCATATATACTTATATACGCACGAGTACACATGTGTACTAATGTGTATATATGTGATATTTGTATATGTGTGTTTTTGTATTTTCTTTTTTATATATTAGCTGGTTTTATTTTAAGTATTCTATTTTGCCTAGACATTTGAATTTGGTGTTTTTATGTGTTCGTATGCATATATATTTATTTTTTCTGTGCATTTCTATGTCTTTGCGTTGTTTATTGTCGAATATTTGTTTTCCTATTCTACTCCTCTTAAATTTTATCTATGAACCCTCTTTTTATCTATATATCTTTGCCCAAGTAAGTAATATTTTAATATTCTGTTTGAATTCGTTTAATCTTTATGAGTGTATATATATCTATGTCTTTAATAGTGTATGAGTGTCTTTATTAATGCATGTGTATATGATCGCTTATATATGCCTTTCATTTTATATTTTTATCGTGGACAACTATTTTCTTTTTTGTTCGTGTTTTTGCACAAATGTATTTAAATTGTAACGAAGTTTTTCATCCCCGTTAGATTAACGTTTATTCGGATATTTTCGCTTTTCGATAAAAACAAAATAAATAATAAAAAATATATGTATTTTTTCCTTAGTTTCTTCTTTAAATAATTTTATAATATTTTAAACTTAATACAGATTAAATTTAAAATTGGTAATTTTTAATTTTCAATTTTATAGTAAAATTTAATATTAATCAGTTAGAATGATTTCTATTTTAGTCTAACTCTAACATTAAAATATTAATAATTTTAAACAAGGTTTATTGTCAAGTTTTTTTTTAATTCTCATATATTTGTATTTTGATTGGTCATTGCAGCTTATGTAACAGCGTTTCCCCTAGCGAGGGGTGCTTGATTGATTTAAACCTTTTAAAACTCTTTATTTTACATTCAACACCATCACTTGATAAGACACCGGAAGTGTTGAAGCAAAATGGCTATTTTTGTAGTGATTTTGTAACATATTTATGCTATAATTTTGGATTAAATTATATATATATATATGTGTGTGTGTGTGTGTGTGTGTGTGTGTGTGTGTGTGTGTGTGCAGATATGTAGAAAAATAGGAAAGAACACGTTAGGTAAATAATCCGGAGTTCTTTAGAATTTTTGATTTTATTAAAAAAAAAAACAGTGCTCCCTACAGAAGTAGAGATTAAATTATAATTATTTTTTAAAAATATGATTCCTACGGTATCTGTCTATATTTCTGTGATGATGTTTTATGTACATTATTTGCATTGTACTTTCCGGCCGAAACATTGTGATAAATATGACGACAAAGATGAGGACAATAGTCAGAATAATGTAAATAATGATTCCTTCGCTAAATAAGAGTTCCCATGTTTCAAAAAAGAGAGCCGAAAAATCAATATAATTATTAAAATTAAATTGAGTTAAAGTATCAAGCCCTGTTTCATCCTCACTCGAAAATCTAGGAACCAAAATTTAGGATTCCTAAATATACATATATGCAATATTTTGCGGTTCTCCTAAAGGCACTGTTCTATTTGTTTCGGCCCGATCGTTGATAATATCATTTTAAAAGATCACCTGACATTAAAGCACTAAAAGTAAAATAAAGAAAAAATACCGCTGTCTGATATTGACGATATAATTTTTATTTACTCAATAAGATACAAGAAATCCTTCTTACAAATCATTGTAATAGTTTAAATGAATTATTGTGCCACTGGCATCGTAAAACGGGTCATCCTTTCACTGGGTCTGAAATATAAAAATATGGATGTTATATATTTAGCAACCATGAAAAATCATTAAATATTTTTGACTGGAAAAAATAAGAGTCAATTAACAAAATCTAGTGACTAAATCATACATGTAGATATCAATCCAATCAGAATTGTAGAAGATACAAATTCAATTCTTCTCAACTTACAACATCAACACGTAACAATATGGCATCTTATCTCGAATAAACTATTCAATCATATATGCACTGACATTCTATAAAACTTTACAAGGTTCTTTGCTTTCTTAAATTGGAATCAATGGAAAATCTAATGTAAAGAGCCGTTTCACTATACATACCTTCGTCTATTAGGGTTTCCCATATAATTTTTGAATATTCTCTATATCAATTTTCCCAAGAGTTGTTTGTCCACGGTAATAAGGATACATAATTGAACTCTTCTCTTTGCTGTGACCCAGTCCCAATGCATGTCCACTTTCGTGCATTGCCGTTGAAACAAGCACTATGCCTTTACCTGTTTTATATTTGAAAGTATCAGCATCGTCAAAATGCATGTCACCTCCAAAATGATTTCGCGAAGGAAAGAATGCGTGGGCGATCACTCCTCCTGAAACAGAGAGACATAAGAAGTGCCAAATATACAAAGAGAAACAGTCGTTTTAATTCTTTTGAATTATGCGTTAAAGTTAAATAAAATTCAATGAATCTCTATAAGATAATGTTATTTCGCAAAACTATATAAACGACTCTCTTTAATATCCACTCAGACAATTACAAATTACACGTAGAAATTTAGCAAAAGACGTTTATTTATATAGTTGCACAAATATTTTAACATAGTCTTCAAGATGATCAGTAAAAACAAATGTTCATGACTTACCAGGTCCATCAAACGGATAGGGACATGGTGGATGTTTTCCTGTTACAAATTCAATTTCCATAATGGAATATGTATCAATATGTTTAAACGTTAATTTTGAGACATCGGCCCACTTATTAAGTGCATCGTGAAATGCGTTCCTGCAAAAGACAAATATCTCAGTGAATAGAGGGAGAAAAGAAGAGGCAATTTCTTTAGATGTTTTTCAATTAATAAAGATTAATGCGATGAGAAAAGGACAAACTAGAAATACTTACAGGGTATCATTTTTACTCATATCTTTAGTGTAAATTGTGACCCGGTAGGTGAGGTCAGTAATATTCCATTTGGCTACAATTGTTTTAAGAAAAAAAAGAAAATAAATACATGACAGTATCCATGAATAATGTATGAAGCAAATAAGTTTTGTGGTATAAAAGCATTTATGTACACATATTATACGTATATATATATATATATATATATATATATATATATATATATATATATATATATATATATATATATATGTTTGCTGGTTGAGTTTTTATATAACTTTTCTTATGAGTTCGTATAAGTTTTTACTTTTCAGGTGATGAATTATATAAAAAATTTATATTCTGAAAAGAAAAAATATACGAACACATTAGAATGTAATTTATTCTATGTATTCAGGAATGATGGAAAATGTATGGAGCAGTGGAAAAGATGATGAACACAAATTCTGAAGTCTGTAGAAAAAGAAATTTACTGTTTTTATTAAACTATATACAAGTAACCCACCCCTACTAAAGTTTCACGTTTCCGAACAACAGGTTGCTTCAGTCATTCCATCTCATATTATTCTATAATTTAATATATACCATTTTTAGCCGAACTAATATCATACCTGTAAAATTATAAAACTCATTCTTTATACAAAATGTCAGCACCTAAATAACAGAGGACGATACTGCTCATATCCTTTACTAGAATGCGATAACAGATGCCAAAATCTATAGTTAAAGAATCATGATGTTCAACTCGAAAGACGAAGAAAACACGAGAAATTTAAACTGGAAACATCGTTCAATAGGTTCTTTTTTTTTTTTCTTAACGACTAAATATGTTTGTTGTGATGATTTAATTTGAAAATGTTGTCGACTTACCATTTGATGGTCTGCTGAGTTCTATATCTTTGATTCCACAACGAGGTTGTAACATTTGATGCCGGGTATGTTCGTCTGCTTCTCCAGTCTCTCGAAGACCAGCAAAATTTTGAAATAACCTATCAAAAAATAACAACGATTATTATTTTCGATAATCGACTCATGCGGACAAGTGCCTTTGTAACACACATTCAACTACACTCGTTATTGATATCTATTAAAATTATAAAGAAGAATGATATAGAATGAAACCTTGCACGATCTGAATGACTTACTTAAGAGCCTCTGTTCTTCGTTCATCGTCGTCTCCTGGGCGTTCGTTTTCATCATTCATGTAACCATATTTACGGAGGTATTCCTAGGAAAACACAATTTCAACAAGGAGGTTAATGATTCCATAAGACAAAGCAAAAAACTTAGTTTATAAGAAACAATGTCAAACTATGTCAAAAGTCACTATAACATTTTTCTATATTAATGCATTTGTGGGTGCAAGAAAGATAAAGACCAAGTGTGAGAAATGTTGAGTGACGAATGAATGGTTTCAGAAATCTTGCCAAGTCTTACTTAAAGTTATTTTTACTTATTGTAATGACAAAAGTACACAGGTGTAGGCTTTAAGAAAGCTTTATTCAGCTGAGAATACAAGGTTTGCGTATAGTGTCCTTTGATAGTCCCAGTAAACAGAAATAGCTCTCTCAAAGAGGAGAGTAACAAAACAAGGGGAGACTACTCTTGATTATTCGTAACACTTATATCAAGGAAAAGTAATCTATTTTTTTTAAGTAACTTTGATTGTACATTCAATGTTTAGTTTATTTATAAGATCAGGTAATATTGTTTTGTTTGGATATATTCATTAATAATCATCGGTATATCACAAATATCTTGATAGTTATTTTACATGGAAACAGTTTCTAGAAATTCTCAAGAAAGAGAAGCTAAAACACCGTTAAATAAAGATTCCATCGATAATCCGCATACTTGTCTATAAAATTTCATATTCGAAAGAGAAATGACTTTGGTTTGTAATAACACATCAAATCTTTAGAATTTTATCGAACGGTAGCAAGAGTTTCGATTGCTCGAGATTTTGTTTTTAAAGAAATATAAGCACTTGTTGACAGGTACGTTAGTTGATATCGATTTAATATCGAAAATAGCCATGAGTATATTTGCGATATTTATGTTTTTTTATTATTTATTTATTGTTCGTCTAATAAAATTAAATGTATAAATGCGTTTCAGAAATAAATAGCGATGTTTAAAATTATTTCTCTTGGTATATTTTATCAATAAAAGCATGAGAGGCGAAGTTCTCTGAATAAGTTTTGTTAAAATATAAGTGAGAAGAGGAAATATATTGATAGCAAAATTGGTAGTTATTCCATCAGTGATAATGTTTATAGATTGGAATATATTAAATATTTAATGTATTTCTATTCACGTGACTTAGGCTTAGAACAGAGGAATGCCGTTTCCACTAAACTGACAATATTCTGCGTGATTATGTCGATTGTCCTCGCCATATTCCAAACCAAAGATATATTTTGATGCTCTTGAAAAATAAACATACTCACATCAACATTTAGATCGTCTGTACCTTCCAATCCCGGGGTTATTTTCTGTAGAAAATAGTCGGGCGTAGCTTTTTCTAAGTATGGACTTGCGATCACGGCTGTCCATGTAAGAGCCAAAATGAACGACCACATTCTTACACACTGGAAATGTCTTCTTTTTACCTGATGCGAAGAGAAAGCTCTCTGACGGAATTGTGCCTTGTCACAAATTTTGATTCTATTTATACAGATCTGAAAATATGTTTCTGTAACAGTTGGAATTTTTCTACTTGCAACTTTGATCTCTATCGCTCTTGTTAACTGATGGAAAATTAGTCATCAAAAGAAAAGCAAATTAAAGTTAATTGAAGCTTCAAACTGATAACAGTTTCAGATCATTTTATATTGAGTCCCCTCACTTATTCTTCATTTGATTTTAATTCTTGATCTTAATGCAAAATATTGATTTATTTAATTGCTTTTTTCATTCATCTGCTTATTACACAATAGATTTTTTTAAAATCATGTCTATTCTAATGAAATCTTCAAGGATTCTACTTTGATTTATTCTAACAATTCATGATTTTGATCGACATTATTATAGCCACAATACAACTATCAACATATAGGCATCACTTATTAGCCATAATTGAACAACTTCGCCGAAACTTTATGATTATAATAATATCGACAACAACCAAAGAAGAGAACAATGTATCGAATAAATCAACGTGTAATGAGAATTCCTCAAATCAATCCTGAATAAAAGAAAATGTCTTGAAATATTCCACCTGAAATGTTATACTAAATACGTAACTAAATCATGAACTGAAACAACGAAACAAATCTATGTTTAACATAACTGAAAATTTCACGATATTAGACACTACAAGATGGCTTAATATAAAGGCAGTAAACAGTACCTTACAATTCCTCATTTAACTAAAGAAATATCGGCAAATAAAATTAATCTTGTTTTAATCTGAACTGTTTTTTTTTTAAAATAAAACTGAGCTATTCTACTGAAATAATATTTCAAAACAAAAGAATGTTTCCACTGCACGAGGAAATGCTTAGAATATCAGGTTTCATTCAACAATCTGAAACGTCGTTTTGAATTTTTATGGTTGAAATAGTTTTGTATTTTCAGTTGGTGCCAATGGTTAATTTTTTACTCCACGAAAGAAGCCATGTTAATATACACTAGCAATTAGTTTTCTAAAGCAAACGTGTTAGCCTTTGTGTACAGTATGTAACTTTACTTAAGCTAAATAAGTAACAAGATGAAGTATGAACATAATTTGTTCTAAGTGTAAGAGAATTTCTAAATTTAAAAAAATATATATAGTTAGATAAGAACGTGAAGGTGAACCAGACATGGTTTCGTATTTCAATGTTGAATTCCAGATTTAATGGCTTTTTGATGAATTAATCTTGTTTTAATTCGAACTGTTTTTTAAATAAAACTGAGCCATTCTACTGAAATAATATTTTAAAACAAAAGAATGTTTCCACATTTAGCATTTGCATAACCATCGTATAGGGTGAACCTTAATGTTAAAAAGTAAAACTTAAAATACATAAACTTGCATTGTAGTTAGACGTCCGCATTGTCTTTTAAAACCTTTGTCATAACTGAGATCTTAAGCTACACAGATTTTCATTAATATTTAAATTGTTTTTATAAAAACGCTTATAATAATTTTTTTCCATGATGAACTTTTATTTATATTTTAACATCTTTATTTTAAAGTTTTCAAGATGATGCTTTCTACCCTGCATGAAATTTAACACCTACATTATTATTATTAAATGTTTTTCAATAAAATGACCTCTCAAAAATAACTCAAAACATAAAAGGAATCTGTATATATATATATATATATATATATATATATATATATATATATATATAAAGGTTAATTCTCTGTATCCCTTCACAAGAGCCTGATCCGGCGTGTTAGCACCTGTTAGGACCTTACCAATGAGCAATGCTCTGGCGCCCACAAACCAGTCCCCACGTATGGGTAAATGCAAGCTAACTATAATATTGACACAACGAAAAATACGTCATACGGGTCAACAAGGACCACAATCCGCATTGAGGAACCAGGCTGGGATCGAAAATCTGCAAGTCTAACAAACTCTACCCAACTAGAACTAGAAGAAAACCACGCCGTGGACAATCCCCAAAGAGGCTTTCTATATTCATTAAAAGTAAAGCTCACAAAAAGAACAATAAATAAATCATCTAGGGAAGAGTATATTGAAGTAAGAAGAGCATTTTACACCGCTACGATAAATCTAACAACGACAACAAAGACCAAAGCCACCCATAATATCTGGCGAGAAAAACACTCCTCAAATAGACTAAACATTGATGCCAACAAACTAGCCAATGTCAGGCGTGACATCATCAGGAAAAAAAAAGAATACCTGACATAGAACTCAAAAACATACGAGAAAACATCAAAAACAGATTAAACGTTAACATCGAGGGGCTAAATACCAACAAACCAGAGAAGACACATGCAGAGGAAAAAAAGACAGAAACTAGTTGTAATAATTTCTCTGAGGTACACAAGCAAATAGAGGAAGATAACGACGGATACGATAGAGAAACAGAGATGACAAAAAACATTTGATATAAATGGGAGAATGCGAAGGAAATGTCTTTCGAGTAAATCCCGACAATTCCAAAAGCAAGAAAGAACCGTCACGTGACAGAAACCATCACCCTCGATAGCCAAACAATTGGAAAAATAAGGGATCAAATGGAAAGAACTATGAACCTGACAGAAATTAATCCTCTCAGCAACGATCACAGAAACAATAGGTGAAAAAGTAAAAACACAACTCAAACGAAAAAGAAAAAGAAAAAAGCCAGTCCGGAAAGAATAGAAACGGAAATAAATAAACTAAGGAACTAGACCAGGATGATACATACAGAAACTTAGGAATTAATGACGGAGACGGAATACAACATTCAATTATGAAGAAAAAGATCCGAAAAGAATATTATAGGAGAGTGTGTTTGATACTAGAAAGCGAAGTTAATGGGGCCAATAAAATGAAGGCTATCAACACCTTAGCTATACCGGTAGTAAAATACAGCTTCAACATTATTAAATGGAAGTTGAATGACATTAAAAGATTGGACGCCAATGCTAGAAAAATGTTTACCCAAATGTGGATGCCCCACTCGAAATCAGATGTTGATAGGCTATACGTATCAAGAGCTTTAGGAGGCCGAGGTCTAATCTGACTTGAATTAACTCTAAAAACTACAACAATCGGATTGGAAGCATACCTCACAAAAACCAATGAACCTCCCTTACAAGTAGTAAAACACCAAATCCACTCCATGAACAAAGAAGCTGCACTCTTCAAAAAAAGCTTAATATACCTGAAATCCTACCAGCAGAATAAAGGGAGCAAATAGCATCTACGCCAAGCAAGCTAAACAGAAAACAAAACAACTTGTCCAAATGAAATGACAAAAAATTGGAGAGATACACTGATAGAGTGATACAGTGATACAGTGAGAGGGTGAGAGTGTGAGGTAACCGCTTTGTAGGAGTCACAGTTGCGAGCACGTAGACTCAGAAGGAAGTCATACTTCGATACTGAATTTCCCAGACTGTATATATATATTATTATTGCTACTAACCGCATTTCTGGATCTACTAACCGTATTACCAATTGTATTATTACGTCAATACATTTATTTTCTATATTTCATTCCTGCGTTTGTCATTCATTTGAGGCCAGATTTCATCCCGGAATCCACAACACTAACAGTGTCCCAGATAATATCAACATACAGGTTGCTCAGAAAATCGCCCTACTAGGAACATCACATATACCATGAAAAGTGCTATCAATTAAATGATAGTTCTACTATAGGGCCTAAGGACCATAGTTTGGACCCGATTCTACAGGATACGAAGCAAGAAACATGACATACACAAATAATAATAATAAGAAGAAGACGAAGAAGGAGTGCTTTTTTTCATTGCTCAAAGAAAGTGATGTCGTATTTTAAAATGAAAGTCTTCATTATTTTAATTATCCATTTATTCTTACATATTTCTTTGTTTATTATATTATTATTTTTAATAAATTATTATGCATTTATAAATTTTAATTATTAAAATACATGTTTGTTTCTCATTAACAATTATTATATTAAGCAACAGTCTACTGGATGGAAGGATTCCGAAGCTCCCTCTATACGGGGAACTGGCCATCTGAAAAGGGGCATGCGGGCGAACTCATTTTTGCTTCAAGGACGTCTGTAAAAGAGACATGAGGGCGATGGACATGGACATCGAGAGGGGGAGATGTCGTCAACGAACGCTCACGCTGGAGACGTGATTTACATGGAGGGCAGGAGCGGTGATAGAAGCTTGCCGCCGGAGAGAAGCATTCCCAAAGGAAAGAAAACAACACAACATGGGTGGGGGTATCTTCACACGTATTCGTTGCATTTGAGACTGTCACTCCTGCGTGAGCAGGTATAGCAATAAAAGATGCTGCGCCGCCATCAGCAGCAGAGGCATAACTTTTGGGGAGCAGATCCCTGGTCTCTTGAGACCATCGGATGCCACACATTATATACAACTAAACAATTCATTCTATAATAACAATGATAGTAATAATAATAATAATAAATGCTTAAATAAAAAGTCCCCGCGGCCTAGAAATATCGGCGGGGAATGGGCGTTTCTCATGGGCATGACGGGTTCTTTAGTTTTGATCCACAGTCGTCCTAGAGGTGGTATCTTGAACAAAATTACACCTTGGCGGTTAAGGAGAAAGTGCAAAAATATACAAATCTTAATGTTTACAAAAAAAAACCATACCAGATCGGTCGTCAGCCGGGTAAACAAGGGCCGCGTCCCTGGTCATCAAAACCGGATTAACTCCAACCTTGGATTTGCTGATTTAATGCCAAATCAATTAATAAACAGAAAGCGAACGAAATCGAATCGTGAAATGTATAAACAAGTCATGGCATCTTTTTTCACTGCACTCGAAAAGCCATAAAAGAACATCACTGGTCAGACATACTGTTGTGATGTCCTCCCTCTAATGTGGCTACTGTGGACTCTTCCCTTTACTATAAAGTTAGTAGGAAAATTAAGCCTCGGGGGAACAGTGATATAGACTAAATGCTGGTCAACCGACACACAAACACGCCCAAGTCGTGTAACACACTTCTGTTGTATTTATTGTTCAATACACTATTTATCTGCAACCTCTTGTATTGTTATTTCTTAACCATTACTTGGTTACAACACATATCAAATATGGAGTGATACAGTAGGAACTAAAATAAAATCCTATCTCAACCCAAATATGCTTGCCAATTTCCGCAGGGACATCATGCGAAATAAAAGACTTTCAAATACAGAAATAGGTAACTAAATATTTATAGAAATAGATAAACTAAATATAGGCCAAAATACAATTAGGTATAACCCAATTAAAAATGAAGCAAGAGCGGAAATAGATGATATGACAGAGGATGAGATACAAACTAAAATAAATGAGATAAGAAATAATGATCCCACAGGAAATAAAAGGGAAGAATCTAAGTGCGACATAAACAATTGCATTGATAGGGATGCTGTCACTGATGAAGATGAATCAAACAGAGCAGAATTCCTTGAAAAAAACATTGAAATCATTGAAGTGAAAAACCACTTCATTCAAATAATCAGCAAAGTAACTCGCACACATGTTAGACAAGCATTGTTAACGGACAGACCATTGGAAAATATCACAAAAGTTAAATAATATCATATATGCAACAGCTTTAGCCGCCACTGAAAAACTTAATGTCAAGTCAAATAAAATATTAAACAACAGACAAAACAGTCTATTTGGAAGGAAAAATTAAAGTGATAAATTGAAGAGATCAGATGTGAATAATCGATAATTGATGAAATTTCAAGAAATTCAAATGCTTCAACACGGAAAAGCAAGAATATAAAGCAGAAATAAAATTAAAGCAGTAAATGAAATTTCACCAATCAAGGAAATGAACAGAGACTTCAATTGATGGCACAGAGAACAATACGATATGAAAAAGCATTGTAGGTTCTATCGACAAAATAAGATAATCCCAAACGGACCTCAAGAAGATCTACAGGTAAACTGGAACAGAAGTCAAAAAGCCACCATCTATTGAAGAAGTGCAAAAACTTTGGAAGTATATTTGGAGCAATCCAAAAAGAATATAATCCCAATGCAGAATGGATCAAACGAGAACAAGAAAGAACGGAGGGTGGATTCATGTAGCTTCCTCAAAAATAACGAAAGTTAGTGCAAGAAAATGGCACGTATGTAGTTGGATAAATCTATGTACAAATATCTCAGCATTGTTTTTGAAATTCACTTACAAAAAACGCAAGAAACTCTTGCTGCTATACAATATAATAAATATAAAACTATTCTAAAATAAAAAAAATCATTCTATAAATGTGTAAAACAACTAACAAATAAATCAATATTTTGCATTAAGTTAAAAAATCAAAAATCAAATCAAAAGTAAATGAAGTTGCTTCAAATACACACACACACACATATATATATATATAGAGAGAGAGAGAGAAAGAGAGAGAGGGAGGGAGAGAGTGGGTTATCCTGTATATATAAAAGGGAAGCATTTAGGAAAAAATTATCTCAAACTTATCTATTTGAGGCTTTAATTAATTTGGTAACTGGTTTTCCTCCCTAAACAAGTGTGATAGAGATCAAATCATAAAAACAAATAGTAATAGTGCCAACCATTACAGAAATGTCTTTTTAGATCTGTATAAATAGAATCAAAATTTGTATCAAGGTACAATTCCGTCTGGGATCTTTATCTTCGCATCAGGTAAAAAGAAAACATTTCCAGTGTGTAAAAATGTGGTCGTTCATTTTGGCCCTTACATGGACAGCCGTGATCGCAAGTCCATACTTCGATAAAGCCACTTCTGGCTATATTCTACAGAAAATAACCCCGCGATTGGAAGGTACAGACGATCTTAATGTTGACTTAAGTATGTTTATTTTTCAAGAGCATCAGAATATATCTTCTGGTTTGAATTGCCTGTTATATTGTGAGGACAATCGATATAATCGTGCAGAATGATGTTAGTTTAGTGGAACCGACATCCCTCTGTTTTTAAGCCTAAGTCAGGTGAATAGAAAAAACATTAAATATTTAATATATCCCAATCTATAAACATTATTACTGATGGAATAACTACCAATTTTGTGTATTCATTAATAAAATATACAAAGAAAAATGATTTTAAACATCACTATTTCCTTCTAAAATGCGTTCATGCATTTAATTTTATTAGAATTATAATAAATAAATCAATAAAAAACATAAATATAGCACATATACTCAGGGCCAGTTTAGATATTAACCCTAAAACACTAACCATGGATATATAGTACCCAGCGCAAATTTTCCTATTTTTAATTACAATTTTCAGTACCCGATTTTCTTACCTAAATGTTTTTCAGTTCCTATTAATGTTAACTCAAAGTACAAAGTTTGAAGTGCTTACATGTAAAATATTTCAAATAAAGATTTATATTTAATATTATTTTTGATATTTTAAAAATTGGGTATGATATACCCATGGTTAATAGTGGTGTAACTTTAATTGATGGTTAGTGTTCTAGAGTTAAATCTATATCAATTAACGTGCCTGTTAACAAATGCTTTAAGCTCGTAAAAAATCTTGTACCGTCAAGATCCAACCTATACTTACCGATCAATAAAATTCTAAATACTATATGTTATTACAAACCAACGTTTCTTATTAACCAAGTCTTTTATTTCGTCTTATGGAATCATTAACCTCCTTGTCCAAATTATGTTTTTCTAGGAATACCTCCGTAAATATGGTTACATGAATGATGTGAACGAACGCTCGGGAGACGACGATGAACGCAGAACAGAGGCTCTTAAGTAAGTCATATAGATCGTGTAATGTTTCATTCTATATCATTCTTCTTTATAATTTTAATCGATATCAGTGTAGTTTAGTGTGTGTTACAAAGGTACCTTAGCAACAGATCTGTCCGCATGTGTCGATTATCGAAAAAATAATTAATGTTTTCTTTTGATAGGTTATTTCAAAATTTTGCTGGCCTTCGAGAGACTGGAGAAGCAGACGAAAATACACGTTACCAAATGTCACAACCTCGTTGTGGAATCAAAGATATAGAACTCAGCAGACCATCAAATGGTAATTTGTCAACACTTTCAAATTAAACCTTCACAACAAACATGTTTAGTCGTTTAGAAAAAAGTAAAAGAACCTATTGAACAATTTTTCCAGTTTAAATGTCTCTTGTTTTCTTTGTCTTTCGAGTTGAACATTATGATTCTTTAACTATAGATTTTGCTTTTTGTTATTGCATTCTAGTAACATACACGAGCAGAATCGCCCATAGTATTTAGGTATAAAGAATGGGTTGTATATCATAGGCCTGATATTAATTTAGCTGACGCTTATCTTGGTATATAGGTGTCCAGTTTTAAGATATCAGGAAAATAAGTAAATATACGCGATATATAAACATATAAGTATAAATATATAAAATGCATCTCCTTTGAGGATGAATGTCTCAGGTCTGTTCAGTTTAAGCGTGATCTCTGAAGAGGCGCTCACTCTAATTTTTCATCTAATATGCAGTCTTGGAAATGTGGCATGTGTGAGCGCATGGGTCTATAAACCATCCGAAAGGTTATGATGACAAGCAGAAACAAACCATCTATGTCAAACTGCCAACGATACGGATGTTGTTTGCTACAAGGTTTGCAGATCATAATCTGAACTGAGAAGGCACATTGTATTGCACATAAGCAGACCCAAACAACTCAATCAAAAATACAGAGTTTATGTGTCATATATGCATGATACCTATGAAATGCTCCTCTCAAGAGTCATAGGGGATATGGAAGCCGAAACACAACGCAACTCGTCACAAGTGATATGAAGGGTGAGGAGGCGGGTCTCATCTGAGTAAGATATAGCAATCGTCATATATATATATATATATATATATATATATGAAAAATTTCTCTGAGTTAACCTGTAGAAAAAGACAATATGCATAAAGGTAAAAGACAATAGGGAAACTATTATTAGCCGACGCCTTTCGTGCAATGTTGACTTTTCAATAAATTCATTTCATTCTTGCTTTGAAAAAGTCCACATTGGGCGAAACGCGTCGGCTAATAATACAGTTTTCCTGTTGTCTTTTACCTTTATATATATATATGTGTGTGTGTTTGTGTGTTTATAGATATAGATAAAACCAGTTATTCCTAAACAATGAATTGATGCGCGAATCTATCCAGTTATGGTGAATAGTTTTATAGTTTTCTTTTTCTTTTCTTTTTTTTTTTTTTTTTTTGAAACAATTGCAGCCAAGTGGAATGTTACTGACCTAACCTACCGGATCAAAATTTACACTAAGGATATGAGTAAAAATGATACCCGGTAAATATTTCTAGTTTGTCATTTTCACATCGCATTAGTATGTACTAATTGAAACGTATCTAAAGAAATTGCTTTTTGTTTTTTATTTTTTTCTCTTCATTGAAATATTTGCCCTTTGCAGGGACGCGTTTCAGGATGTATTTAGTCAATGGGCAGAGGTTTCAACATTAAATTTTAAAAATATTGAAGAAGATGCGATAATGGAAATTGAATTTGTAACAGGAAAACATCCACCATGTCCATATCCCTTTGATGGACCTGGTAAGTCATGAAGAAGTTTTATTTTTTTTTACTGGCAGACTGCTTTTACTTTTCTGTTCCTCATATCAAAACAGATCTTAATTTCACTGCGATTTATATGTATAAATGATTTGATAATTGCTGATTACCTTGAAATCTGGTTAACAATTGTAATAGTAATTTTACTGGTAAGTGATGAAACGCAACACTTTTTAATTAGAAATGAGATGGCAATGCTTATAGTAAAGTTTTTCATTTCCTTATAAGGAAACATTTGGTATTCATTAACCGCGCAGTAAGTGCTACCTTCGGTTGAAATTTATAAAATCTTTCCATTAAAAACATTTCCAGAAAAACAAACATCTCAAGTCCAGTTATTGCTCTTACCAGTATTGATCGGGGCTTCGTTTCTAAATTTCGTTTGAACAAGTGCCGAACATTAACATGTTGATTAAGTCATACTTTTCTGTTAGTTACATGGGCTATCCATTTTAATTGTTGCTGCTGTTGAAAGTCCGCAACGGATGTGGTTTCTGTTTTTGTTATACTGCTTTGTGATTCTGTATTTCCGGTTCACGAGACTCGGAGAAGGGTTGTCATCGCTAAGACCTGGTGGTTTCATTCGCTGGAAATCTTTTCTAATAGGTGATCTAAAAGAACGGCTGTATACAGCTGCAAGTTTGGACATATTTGAACAGGTTGGACGCCATGGATGACATCCATATGAAAGTCTCGATTTGACAAGGCTATTTAAGAACATGACTATTTTTCATAGGTGAAATTTTGGGTTTTGTAGCAACTACCGATCGTGGACAAAACAACACCAAGGGCAGTTTACTCTATATTAGATTTCATTATCTCATCTACTAAATTTGTTGTAACAGATCCATACAACGAGATATTTTAAGTGTTTAGTTTTAAGTAATTCCACATTCTGAATATTTATGATGGTTTAAAGGTACGTGCCATCATCGCTATCATTCCAATTCCAGAGAAGAGTTTGAAGTATTTAGTATTTATTAATTCCACATTCTGAATATTTATGATAGCTTCACAGTAGATGCCATCATTACACTCATTCCAGTTCAAGATCATAGTTTGAAGTCTTTAGTACTCATTAATTTCACATTCTAAATATTTATGGTTTAAGGGTAAGTGCCATCATTACTCTCATTCCAATTCCTGAGCAGTGTTTGAAGTATTTAGTACTCATTAATTCCACATTCTGAATATTTCTGATGGCTTAAGAGTAGGTGTAATCATTACTATCATCCTAATTCCAGATCATAGTTTGAAGTCTTTAGTATTTATTAATTCCACATTCTGTATATTTATACTCGATTCAGAGTACGTGCTCTTACTGCTTCATTCCAATTTTAGATCATAATCTCTGTTTTGGATAGGTTTATCTTGAGTTGTACTTCTTGGAAAACTTGTTAAATTATGTTGATTTATGTTCAAGATCGTTGTTATCCCAACTATGTATAGCTATGTCATCAGCATAGCCCTCTTCATCATCACTACCTCGACCTCGTGACAGAAAGTAGGAATGCTAAATTTTTTACTAGTAGATTTCTTTTGGCATGTGGTATGGGATGCTTAAGTGATCAGTTCCCGTCTCTTTGCATCTGGGCTGGTATATGCAAATATTATAATCTATGAAAAGATTAAAATAGATTGTGGTTCACATTTTAAGTTTGTCGTATTTCTCATGAGGTTTGAAGTGTTTCTCTATTGGCGCTTTCTGGCAGGTACGACTTTGTAGCCCAATGTAGTTCCTCTATCAAATCTAAACATTCAGTGAGGTCAGAGCTTAGAATACAGTTTTTAATTGATAAGAAAAGCAAGTCTCTATTTATGTGGTCATATGCTGCTGTGAGATCATCAAAGCAAGTGTACAATTTTCAGTTAGGGACGTATATAATTTTCTGGTGTTGTTTTTTGAGATGTATGTCATCATTACACTCCTTAACAGATGGAAAGCCAAATTAGGTTGTGACGGGTTGACTCTCATAGACCGATAAGAGCCTATTTAATGCAACAGTTATGCAATTTATAAGTACACATATTTTAAAAAAATCTATACGTGTAGTTAGTGATTGCATTAGTGGATACTACTTATAGTCTTTTGTATAGTTTTGTTTTCCAGCCAAGTTTAATCTTCAAAAATTGAAATGTTAAATGTTAATCGCTACCTACTGTCCTCCTGATTACTCTTCTTTTCTTCACACTTTTTAATAATGTTTCTGTTTCTATTTATTACACACTCATCAACTTGTGTCCGAAGGGCTTTAATATCTTGGTTGAGGTGAACACGATTGAAATAATGTTTTTTATGTAATGTTAATGCATGATTCAAAGGAGATAAAATGAAGGTTTCTCTTTGTGTAAAGTGATACTTATTGTATTTCTATTATCAGGAGGAGAGATCGCCCACGCATTCTCACCCTCACACAAAACTTTAGCTGGGGAGATGCATTTTGATGATGCGGACACTTTCATATATAAAGAGGGCGAAGGCTTGAGGCTTGTTTCGGTGGCATTGCACCAAAGTGGCCATGCGTTGGGACTGAGACATAGTACTGATGATGATTCAATTATGGTGCCTTGGTACACTGGAAAAACAACGCTTGGAGTACATGACATAAAGAGTATTCAAAGATTATACGGTACCAGGACGTGAAAGGTATATACACACACACGTGCATGCGCGCGTACACACACACATATACACACACACACACACATATATATATATACCCACCCCAGGTGTAGAAGTAACATTGTCCAAATCATGTAACAGCATATTTTTCCACCCCAAAATATGTTTCATATCTAAAAAAAAAAACACAAAACTAATTGATTTTTTCTTTTTTCCAGGTTTTCAGATAATACGGTTAGCCATCTCGATACCATTTGTCGTTAGAATCTCTGAGAAACCCTTTGGGTTATTCAGCTAGAAAGAGAACTGTTTTCCCAAATATGTAATGGTGAGAGGGAAAAAAGATCATTCAGTAATGGTACCAACGTTCATACTCTGGCTTTCATCTTCAAAGTCCATTCAAGAGCCATGAAGAGAACGGTGAATAAGTTAAAAAAAGAGGGAACGGTGGAGAGGAAAACTGGATATGGGGGGGTCACAACAGGAAGAGGGATCATCATTTCAACTTAGAGCTAAAGAGATCAATTAGAAAAGATACAACTCAATCCATAAGACTTTTGGCACATGGGAGAGGAGTTTCAGCTATGACAATTCAAAGAACAGTGAAAAAAGACTTGAAGATGAAATCGTACATGACACCTGTGAGGTACCTTGTTACTCCAAGATAGAAAGTTAGAAGGTTAGAGGGAGCGAAGATCATCTTGCATAAGTTGGAAAATGATTCTGGAATAATATATATATTTGAACTTAATTTCAATCCTTCATGAGCTTCCGATACTTAGCTAAGATTAATTAATGATGAACATGTTATTTTCGTTTATGATCGATTTCATCACGATACTTCTGGTAAGCTTGGAAAGTAATTATACATTCTTATTGCTCAAAGTAGAATCTAATTGGGTTATACAAACCTCGCAGAATTCCAGAAAGATATCTTTAATCATTTCTAAGATACAACGGTTAAAAGTTTAATCTAACAAATGGACAATTTTGCTTTTACACGATTTGGACAATCTTGCTGTTACACCCAGTATATATAGAATTAATATGAATAAAAGTTTGTCACTTAGCTGATTGATGTTACCTTTAGCATCCCGACCCCAGAGTTTCGTAGACGGACCTGCCCGTCCACTCTTCAGGGGTATCAGCAATTGACTGCTTATATTTTTCTTTTTTGTGCTCTTATCATTGGTGTAAGTTTTTTCCGTATTGTTTGTGTTCGTGTGTGCGTTTCCGCGCATTCTGCTACGTGCTCGTCTGTGCGGATGAGCGTACGTGTAGGGTGTCGTGATTGAAACTGCTTTTTCCAGTAGAATTTTTATTGATTTTAATTTAAGAAAGCAACGAAATGTACATGACAGAGTGTATATGATTGAATGTTTTAATTTAGACCGGATACTGCATCTACGTTTAACAGGTTATAAATTTTGAGCGGTTGAATTTGTATGTTCCAAATTTTGATCGGATTGATATATACATGTGTATTAAGGAAAAAGACAATAGGAAAACTGTATTTTTAGCCGACGTGTTTCGTCCAATGTGGACTTTTTCAATTTTCTTTATTTGTTGTCTACGTTGGCTTGGGAGAGTAGTGATTCTGTTATATATCAAATTCTGTTATATACCAACAAGTATATCAAGAAATCAAAAGAAAATCGTTGAATCCGTCAACGCAACAATAAAAACAATATTTTTACACGTGAAACTATTCTCTTCAAAAAATATTCCCCTCAAAAATAAAGTAATTGACGTAATTTTTAAGTTGATTATATGAATAATTTTTAAGTTGATTATATGAATATACAATAGCAATTCTAAATTCTTCTAGTTGCTAACATTTTGTTTGTTGTTTATAGATACTCTGTTTTAATAAATTCATTTCGTTTTTTTGCCTTGAAAAAGTCCACATTGGACGAAACGCGTCGGTTAAAAATACAGTTTTCCTATTGTCTTTTTTCTTAATACATAGTCTTTTTCTACAGTTTAATTCTGAGAAATTTTTACATATCTGCATGTTTACATAAAATTAAGTCACTAGATTTTACTTTAATTTTATATATTTCAGTCAAAATGTTTCATAACTTTTAATAGGTAGCCAACATATGATATCTATTTTTTATATTTCAGGCACAGTGAAAGAAAGCAGCATTTGACCTCATCAGTTGCGCGTCAGTTTATGTAAATTATTTAAACACCCTGTATAATCGATTTATTGTATTCTACTAAGTAAATAAAAATGATAATATTAATATGATACTATTGTATTTTTTTCTGAATGTTATGATTCGCGGTTTTAAGTCAGGTGATCATTTGAAATGACGTAGTCAACATAGTCAAAGCGCCAGGGTGTTGTGAGGGAGAAATTATTGCATCAGATTACTGGTAAAATTATAGGGGAAAAACGAATCCAATATTATAAGAATGTCAGTGAAGAAAGAATAAAATGCATTACATAGTTGTTCCACGCACGTGCTCGCGGACATTCTCACACATATACACAAACACATACACATATATGTACATGGCCTGAAGATTCAAGATCAAGTTTTGACTTTAGTGTCCACGTTTATATTTACACAACCCCTATCCCTGATCTTGAGCACTTTTACCCATAAATATCGCATACCTTAAAAGTAAATTTCTATCATATATATATATATATGTGAAGTTTATACGTTATTTTTATAAATACGAATATTTAAGTAAGTGCTCTGTTTATAATAAACAGTATTAACAACATTTACCGGCCTGAACGTCTGAGAAATCACATAGAAAATATGTGCCCTCTGACCGGAATCGAACCTGTATCCTACACGGGACTGTCATATAGCCTGGCGTGCTATAGCATTTAGTTACAGAGGAAACGTCTGACCGCGCTAACCGGACACTTCCTCTGTAGCTAAATTGTATAGCAAATTTCCTGGTTTTTTTCTGCCTTGTGTCCATGGCAAGAAAGCATACTTTAATTTTCTCATGGTAACTTTTTTTTCCATTAATGGTTTTCCGAAATATTTGGATTTTATTTAAAAAAACAAAAAAAAAACAATCATTTGTTCAGGCTTCCAAATAACTGCTGCAAAATACTGTTATTTTTCCAAAAATCATTGATAATGCTTACCTTGTCTTTGTTTTATAACAACCTTCCATGAACACTTCGACTTTCAACCCGTAATCATTGAGGGTGTTCAAGTATGTATATAGATGTATCTGCTTATTTCCTATTTTTAATATATCATTTTCAACAATAAAAAGCAATTACAGTAATTTATTAATATATTTCTTTACCAATTTCAATGAGACCTTTAAAAGCAAGTGTTTCTTCAACATAAAAATCACGAAAATATTTGCAGAAGACGAAATTTGTTATACACAAAAATTCTTAAATAAAAAAAGCATTAATTCAGAATAACGTCAAGGATAATAAAGTTCTAAATAATAATAATAATAATAATAAGTACAGTAATAACTACATATTACGAAGAGCTTTATCTATGTAAAATGTGTGTGATCCTAGTATTTGCTTGTGTATTTGTTTTTACAAACATGATCAGTAGAAAATGTCATGAAGCCATTTCTGACCATAGATCTCTAGTTGGTGTATGGAAGTAAATGTGTATTCGACAGACATCAAAGGAAATAATAATAATAATAATAATAATAATAATAGACATAACAAGGTAGCGATATATGTGCATTGGAATATATACAAGAAGCACAAAATCAAAATCACTGAGAGATGGTATAAGCACCAACTAGATGGAGCTACCCAAAATAGCGATGTAATTATCCACTGGGATATGCCAATTCAAACTGACCGGGAAATAAAAGCCAATAGACCTGATATTATTTTAAAAGACAAGAAATTCAGGAAGTGTCTGCTTATTGATATAGCAGTGCTATTTGAAATAAACACCGCCATAAAAATTGTCGAGAAATTGTCCAAATACAAGGACCTGGAGATTGAGATTAACAGGATGTGGGGAATGAAGACTGAGACTGTACCAGTAGTAATTGGAGCTCTGGGCGTAGTGAGAAAAGGAATGGAGAATTTTATTAAGTGTCCCAGAAGATTGCCCTAATAGGAACATCCCATATACTAAGAAAAGTACTATCAATTAAATTAAAATTCTGTAGGGTCTAAGGACCATAGTTTGGAGCTGGCTCCACAGGATAAAAAGCAGGAAACATAACATATACAAATAATAATAATAATAATAATATTAATAATAATAGACATAAGCTTAATGATTAATTCAATACTTAAATGCAGCGATCAATTTTGAGTTCTTATTGATTTACTATCGCATCTACTCCTACCTACCTATTGTGTTGATGACCAAACCAAGACTCCTCCACAGGAGCTAGCTTAAATGCCGGCGGCTCTTAATTATTTATAATAAAACATGTACTACAATTTTGGATACAAAAACAAAATAAGAGTTACTCCTCTTGAACCATGAAAGCAACGATAATGCCTAGTATAATATATTAATACACATTTTAAACCTCGCATAATCTGGCAACCCTGAATCTGAGCTTAAAGAAAATCTTTCCCGGCGCCTAACGTTTCTAGGGTTTTTGAGTTATGAATCATAGAAATCGAGCCAGTGGGAGCGGAGGAGTTGCTTAGATATACACACGCACAAACATACTGACATATACTAAACTTTATATATAAGATATATGTTTTATCGACTAGATATCTATGTTATCATGACCAGTAAATAAGAGAAGAAATATAACAAATATTTAGAAAAGTTTTGGAGATAAACGTAGCACATTAATTTTTATTCATCTTTTGGTGAAGAGTCCTTAAAAATAAATATCTGTCTCATCTAAATAGAAATTTGTCAAATTGTTTTTCTTTGTAATAAAAATGAAAATTCAATTGTAATTTATTAAATATAATATATTGTTTTTCTTTCTTTCTCCGTCTTTTAAAATATGCACATTTTTAAAATGTAAAATTCATAAAATGATTAGTAAAAGGAAATATACAATGAACGTCGGAAGTGATTAGACAAAGAAACTTTAAAAAATCTCACACAATTTTTTCATTTCACCTGTAGGGAATCCCTCATTGGTTCAAATTATTAAATCAATTGGTTGTAAGAACTCAGATATGCAATGTGGTTGGCCCTGATCTGGCATTTCCTTTACTGTTGCTCTCTCACAGACGTGCCGTCGCTTCCCTCTGTCTTTTCTACAAGTACTTTCACGGTAACTGCCCCGACGAGCTACTTTCACTAGTTCCCAAACTGCATTAATTTAAACGTGCTACTAGGTTGGCATCTCAGTCTCACCCTTTCACTGTCGAAACAGTTAAATGTAGTCGTCTCTTCTACTCCAATAGATTCATGTCTCGCACTTCGCGTCTGTGGAACTCCGTTCCTCTTACTTGCTTCACTGATAGCAATAATCTCCTACTATTCAAATGTAATCTCAATCGACATCTCTAGATTTAATCTATTCTCGGTCCTACTCTTAATCCTTTCCTCTATCACGCCTCTTTACTCTTGCTCCCTATAACCCCTTTTGTGCTAGTGGCACTCCCGCTTTCCTTGGGGTGAAATGTTTAATAATGTTTCCTCTCATCTTCCAATTTAATCTGATTATTAAAGAAGCCATTCTTTTATATTATTCTACCTGTGTCCCATAATGATTGTTCCATTTAGTCTGATGTGTACGTAAATGGAAAAATCATTATGGGAGAGAGATGGGAACACCTTTACTCCTACTTGCTTCCTTGATAATTATAATCTTCAAATAATCAAATGTAATGTCAATCGACATCTCCAGATGCTTTGATCTATTCCCCCACTTCTCTTCATCCTTTCCTCTATCACACCTCTTTACTCTTGTTCTCAATCCTCTGTAACCCCTTGCGTGCTAGTGGCACTCCCGTCTTGCTTGGGGTGAAAAGCTTACCAAAAAAAATGAGCTACAATTTAATATTTTGAAGTTCACCTTTTGCAACCATGAAAAAGTACAATTAGTCTAAAAACTTGCATGGACTTGCGATACTGAATTGAGTTAAGAATGTGTCAAAGATAGTTTGTCCATGTTATTCTTTCAACTTTACTCTCAACATAGTGGCTACTAGAAAGAAAGGTATTTAACTACATGTGATAATCGACTTCTCATAAATGTCTTCAAATGAATGCAAAGAAAACTATTTTAAAATTTCGTTAGAAACAAAGAAAACAGTATATAATGCATAATATCAGTCCTCCTATATGACAGTGAATGCTGGACAATCTCTTCACAAATGAAAAAAGAAACTTGAAACAACAGAAATGTGGTTCTACATAATGATACTACGAATACCATGGCCCGAATATGTGTGTAAGAAGAAAGTTTTAGGGAAAATGGAAACAAAAGGACACTTACACTTATCATCAGAAAGAGACAGTTGAAATTTCTAGGACCCATAATGGGTTAACTTGAAGGCAAGAGAGACAAAGGAAAACAATGCCTGCTCACCTTGTTTAAATGGCCATTATTTACATTATTCGGACTATTGTCCTTATCTTTGTCGCCATATTTATCACAACGTTTCGGCCGTTGTACGCTCCGGCCTTCTTCAGATGGTTGGAATTTCGAACTGAACCCTTTATTTCGCTCACTGCGGTAGACTGTTCTAGTTCCACGTGCCATGTTTGATGGATGTCAGTTATCAGTTATCTCCTGCTAATTTTTCTCTGAAAGTTCTCCACTGCCTTAACCGGGTATTGAACTCACACTCTTTGGGTCCTCTCACTGGATCTAACCAACGCCTTTATCCACTGTGCCATGTGTCCTTTGATTTCTGTCGAATACACATTTACTTCCATATACCAAATAAATATGAGAAATATAGACAGACTGTTTAAATGGAGGCCAGAACATCTAGGAGAGATTGAAAAAAAGAAAAAAATATCAAGAACTAGAAAGCACAGAAAGTGTAGAGAGCTATGATCGCCAACGTCCTGAACGTACATCGCACATAGAAGGCGAATAAACATAGAATTTATATACATATTATGCATAAGGTGTTATATTTAGAAAAAAGAATTTATGCGCATCAGTGGGCTTTTGCCTTTAACGATACGATGTGCTTTAAAGTTTGTTCTTCTAAAAATACTTGTGTGCATTGGAAAAGTTTGATAAGCGAATTAGAAAAAAAATGTGGTTTCCAATATATTTCAGGCACGTGTCCTTAGTACTCTGCTTTACGGCAGTAAAACATGGAAGATATACGTCAGGCAGGAAAATCGCTTGGTAAGCTTCCATCTCCGATGTCTACGACGTATCCACGGCATTACACGAAAAGACAAAATCTCCAATACTGTTGTAATGGATCAAAGAGACTTCTGGAGCAAGCATTTTCTTTGTTAACGTCATCTTCGAGGGCTGGGTCACGTACATGAATGGTGATCGTATACCAAACGGCATCATATTCGGTGATCAACAAAGAACAGGAAAATGTGGGGCGCCCTAATCACCAGCGTCCTAAAGGGACACGGTGCATAGATAAAGGAGAAGAAACTATGTCCAAGCCAAACAATATAATCTTGGTATGTACTTGCTATTGGTACGTAAAACTAAAAAGAAGAAAATGACGGAAAATGTATGGAAACATTGGACACATTCATCTGCTCGTTAGACTTGCTCAATATTTACATTTCTTGTCCTGTATAACGAAAGCAAATCATTTGAAAAGCATTTCCATTATATTGCCTCTATTTCAAAATGTAAATAGGAATGATAATGTTTGTATTGTATATAAATTTTTAACCGTAGCAGTGCAGTCATGACAGCATAAAGTAGGCGATTGTTTTTATTATAATTTATGCACAAAACATTATTGAAGTCAGTTTCAAGTTTAATGTTTAAAACCAGCGTCTATTCGCTGTCTGGAGTTTAGAACTGATGTGCTAATATAATTATTCATATTTGTGTTCTCATCTACACAGATTCATCAGAAAATCTGGAATCTGATGATGAAAATTAAGAAAAAAAAAATGTATTCCTCCAACAAATATTCATTTTTCAACATATTTCTCCTTCCTTGTTGATGAACTTAACCAAACGAATCTCCATTGTTCTGAGTTCGAACATTATGCAGTAAAAAAATTAAGATCAACATTAACCTTTAGAGCCCTGACCACCGCTTTACCGGTGGTAGAGAAAAATGACGTTACGTCCAGCCACCGGTTGAACAGTTGTAGAGAAAAATGACTTGATGCTCATCCACCGGTTAAACGCTAGGTAAACACTTTTAACTATTTTTATATCTACCGGGAAACATTACATACCAATTATTTGCGAATTTTGACTCAGGGGCTCAGGCAGAAGGGTTAAAATTGTTCAGGAACGCAGGCTCAAAGGGTTAAGAGAAAAACTGTAAGCCTACAGACTTAATGATCTACCTTCCTATGTTGTTTAAATCGGGAGATTTCATCTCGTCTGTTCTAGCGGCTTTGTCGGATGTCTATAATGAGTTCGAATGTCTTTTCTTTATTTTCCCAACGTTTACATTTATTCACAGCGTTAGTTGAATTTTTGTCGCGTTGGATTTTGACAAGATGAATATTACAAACAAATATTGAAGTTATACAAGCATAAAAATTTATCAGTTTCGATTATTTTTTCGACTGGTCGAATTAAGTGAAACCACAACAGGTGACTATGCGAGTCGGGGTCACTCATAAACTAGCCTTTAATAATTCATGCTAAAATTTAACGTACTCTAAAAGTGAAAATGAAGTCATTGTCACAATACTAAGAAAGAAGTAACAACACTGTTTGCAGCCGCTTCTTTCTTAGTAAAGATGGCGTTGCCGATAGGATTTTAAAATTCCTAGAGTTAAGTAAGAATGTTGTATCCCAGAAAATCACTTCAACCAAATTAAAAAAAAAATTGTTTGGCGTGGTCAAAAAATTTAAATAAAAATTAAGGAAATAAAAAAAAAATTGTAGGAGCGTTTGTGTCAAATATCCGCGGGAAAAAAAAAACGTAAGTCTGGAATGGATTGGAAACAAGGAAATTCGCTTAGTCGCTGGGGTACAAAGTAAAGTACCTACTTGCCTAATATGGAAAAGCGCAAAGGAGAAAACACATGAAGTAGAACAGGCGAAAATCTAAGCGATCAATTGTCAGCGAACATTAGGAACAACGACAATTCGTAACCCTCTTCCGTCATAGCAAAAGAAAGAAATTATGGATGCTTTTTTGAAAAGATTTGAAAAATATTTTTGTATCCATAACTGTTGTGATTATGCTTGGGTCATAAACTATAAATGCTTTGATGGCTAATGCTAGACTACAGGAGAGCAACACATTAAGCCATCTTGATCTCATATGCGATTTTCAGATCGGGGACACTAAAATCAAGCAGATGCGGAAGTTTAAGTACATGGGAATTGTCTTCACAGAGGACGGTAAGTGCGACACTGAGATTTGTAGACGTATTGGGATGGCCAAGGACGCATTTCAAAAGCTGGGCAGAGTATTGCGAGACTTCGGTAACAAAAGTATTGAGTTCTTAGGTGACATCTATCCTTTACGACAGCGAATGTTGGACGGTCTCCTCAAAGATGAAGAAGAGACTCAAGGCGAGGTAGATGTGGTTCTACAGAAGGATGATATCATGGACCGAGCGTGTGAGCACTGGTGAGGTCTTGGAGAGGATGCAAACAAGGAGGAGTCTTATACTTAACATCAGAAAGGGGCAGCTGAAGTTTCTGGGACACGTAATGAGAAGAGAAGGCCTACAAAATCAGATGCTCACAGGTTGAATAGAAGGAAAGAGAGACAAGGGAAAGCAACGCATGATCTACCTGGCGGGCTTAAACAAGTGGATGGCAGAACGTGGTCTGGGGGAGGTGGCAGAAGGCCGAAACTTATTGAGAGCTACAAAGGAAAGGGGGAAATGGAAAGCCATGATCGCCTACGACCTGATAGGACACGTTACATAAAAAAGAAAGAAGATTTCCTCTTCAACGAAATTTGGATCACTGTGTCGGGCTAGAATCTTTTTCTCGCCTGAAGTCATCTTGCGCATTTACAAATCTACCGTTCATTCGTGCATTGAATACTGTTGCCATATCTGGTTTGGTGTTCCTGCTTTATATCTCGAGATTCTTGACAAAATCCATAGAAAGCGCTCTAATGTAATCGGTCTTGACCAAGCATCTCGACTTCAGCCACTCTCTCACCGACAAGGAGTGACTTCTCTATGTTTTTTTCTACAAATAGTTTCATGGTCACTGCTCTAACGAACTTTTTCCTTGGTGCCACAAATACATGAATTTAAGGGGGCTACTAGATTGACATCTAAGTCCCACCCATTTACTGTTAAAATGGCTAAATGCAACCTCCGTTTCTACTTTAGCAATTTCTTTTCTTACACTGTGGAAATCTCTTGTGTTTCACTGCTTCCTTGTTAACTCTAATTTTCAAAAATTTAAATGTCAATCGCCATGTTCTGTCTTCTTGAACCCCGCTCATCTTTCCTCCTTTTCTCAATCTTCCCTATTCCCAGTCTTCTGTAATACTCTGCGGACTAGTGGCTTTGCTGCCTTGCTTGGGGTGAAATGATTTAAAAAGTTTATCCATGCATATCTCTAGAAATGTTTTCAGACAATAGAATAGTGAAAGGAGATTTATTAAGAGCTCTCAGGCTGAGCAATAGACCCTTACAAACAAAATTCAGAAATGGAAAACATAGAGAGATTGAAACCCCCTAAAAATACGTCACTCGTTTGGACGGATATTTAAAAAAAGAGATGGGAGTAGTTAAGTGATGAAACCAGTTACAAAAATATTTTGGATCTCATCGTGCGAGAACAATTTACAAAATTCCGAACCCCTGAAATGGCAACTTGTTTTTTTTTTTTTACTGGACGATGTAGTAAAACAGATTGAACGCTTCATTGAAGGAGAAGAACCGTGACGCCGGGGAAAATGAAAGAGGTGTCCGGTCCTCCGGTCCTCAAGTGAACTCAAGAGGAAATATATTCTCGAACAGAAAACTCTGACAAATTGTCCACATCGACTTCGAGACTTCAGAAAAAGCACTAACACTAAACACGTACGCGCGTGCGAGCACACACACACACACACACACCGAAAGTTGGAATAGTTTACTTATACATAAATGGGATTATGGCAAACATCTCAGGAATTCTAGAACTACTGAAAACTGATTGAGCTCCACCTCTATCCTATATAACCTGTTTTGTTTAAGACCCGATGTGTAGCATATCTTCAAAAGAGGCCCTGATAATTCAGCAATTGAAGTGGACTCGGAGACCAACAATAATTTAGTGTTCAAAGCGTTTAATCAGATGAAGTGAAACCTAGATATCGATTTCGCGAAATAAAATATTACCATGGATTTCTAAAGTCTCTGCTTTCATAATTAATTATCATTTGCTCCGTTCTTTGAGCTCTAGCTGGATATATATCCTCTTTGGAATTATCCATACCGATTATCAAATAATTTTATCATACATATATATATATATATATATATATATATATATATATATATATATATATATATATATATATCATTTCGTGTGACATGTGTCAAAAACACCTGACCGAGGGAGAGTACGAACATTGCTACAAACTAACCCATATGGGTTTCGCTGCATATTACACGAAATACGTTGTACTAAGTGGAATTAGCAGAAGTTGCCGAGATTAGGAATTCGAAAAAAGATGTTTACTGAGGTAGGAACTCAGTTCAAGTAATGAAAGAAGTTTCGAGACTCCCGTCCTTTAAACAGCTCTTAACTACTTATTGCGACTGTGTTGCGAGTGTCCTCAGGGTTGAGACCGATATCACACTCCTCTACTTTCTGCTTATAGAGAGGTACCTGAAACCGGCACGTAAATAACATAATAACCGCAATTGCTGCGTTTGACTTGAATGAGCGAAAACGAGTCCCGTAACCCATTAGGGTCGCAGGGGTATCACATTTTTTTTAACAATTGACCTCAAGGAAAGCGGGAATGCCACTAATACGCAGGGGGTTACAGAAAGTGAACGTAAGAGAAAAGGCTGGGTATATGGGGGGCAGAGGAAAGAATAAAAGCTGAACGGGGTTCAAGAAGATAGAAGATAGCGATTGACGT
This sequence comes from Acanthosepion pharaonis, assembly GCA_903632075.3. Lineage (NCBI taxonomy): Eukaryota > Metazoa > Mollusca > Cephalopoda > Sepiida > Sepiidae > Acanthosepion > Acanthosepion pharaonis. The sequence goes on from CAHIKZ030005585.1 coordinate 266,993, forward strand.
TGCATTTAAATTTTTGAAGATTGTAGTTATCAGGGAAGCAAGGAAACGGAAGAGAGTTCCACGGGTGGGAAGTGCGAGAAAAGAAACTGTTTCAGTAGAAGCGGCGGTTGCATTTAACTGTTTCAACAGTAAATAGGTGGGGCCTAGTTTCCAATCAAGTAACGCGCGTAAATTCATGCAGTCTGGGCACCAGGGAAAAAACTCGTCAGGGAAGTAGCCATGGAAATATTTGTACAAAAGACAATGTCGGTAAGAAAGTGTCTGAAGTCGAGATGCCAATCAGGATCGATTATATTGCAGATCCTTCTTTAGATTTTTTCAAGAAACTTGAGTTGAATAGCAGGAGCACCTGACTAGATATGACAAGAGTATTCAATGTAGCTCGGCAACTGTAGCAGAAGTGGTATGTCTTAGGTAAGATAGACCGACACTCCCCAAAAATGAAATAAATATAAAAAAAATATATTTAAATTTATTATTTCAGGAGAAAAATGTCATCGCTTGACAATTCAATAATGGAAAGAAAACTGATTTTTTTTTGTAAACAAAAAAATTACTCCACATGGATTTTTTTTTATATATATTTTTTTAATATTCTAAAAGCTAATTTTAAAAAGAAGTAAAAAGGGACTCCTTAAATTAATTAATTTTAGAAACGTGTATTGAAAAAAAAAAACCTAAAAAACAAAAAATGAACAAAAAAAAATAAACAGGATGGGTGTGGCTTGCCCTGTTGCTATTACAAATAATTTAGACTTTTATCAATAGGGGTAAATAGATTTCCTTATCGTCCGGTTTAAAATCCTCCCCCAGTCTTTTGAACAGGAGTAGATTCTTATACCTCATTTCCTGTTTAGGATTGGGTTTCCGGTTCCTTCTTAAATCTGTTTCCTTCTATTTCACTCACAGTAGATCTTTGCATCTTAGTGGCATTATTGCCTTGCATGGAGTGTATTGATTATAAAAAAAGATTATAAGAAGCTGATGATAGTAAAATCTACAGTCAGTTGGAGATTTTGTCAAGCAGTGTGGCACGTTAAATCATTGTTGAACAGAACAAACACGTGTCATGTAGCGAACATTGTGTTCGAAAAGTGAGCTAATGGCTAACGATTTTGCATCTGCTTCTCTGGTTCTGAAGGTCTTCATAAGTGACGCTTGTTGCGTCGATAGATTCCACTTCGCGTCTGGTCTTCATACGAACCGGTGATTTATGACGCCTTCCACCCACTTACGATCACCCTTCTTGTATAGGTGCATTTAGACAATAACACCTTCACTCAACGCAGGCAAATCGTGTGCGTGACGATTATAGTATTTCGCTTGAACTTTCTGTTTCCGTTCCAGTATAGTCATGTCACTCAACTCAAGGCTTGCAGTATTTGGTTTCAGTAAATTGCTTCTTGTGGTTAGTAATTGTTGTAACCTAGGAAGGGTTACATAAATGAGGAATAACCAAAACGGAGGTCGGAAATGAAATGGTAATTTTTATAACATCAACAAAATACAATACTCGCCAGCGACGTGAAATAGGTAAACCACTGCCAGTGGCGGACTACTTAGACAGCATATCACTCCGACAACAGTGTCCAATGTATTCATGAGGATTGGAACATATCCATTAGTGTTCATAGGTACGGTATATAACACCTCCACTTTTTAGATTTACTCTGCACAAGGTCAATGTCTTTTCCTTTAATAGCTATTATTCTATTTAGTTCCTGCTGGGAAGGAAGGGTTAATGAATGAGGAATAACCAAAACGGAAGTTGGAAATGAAAATGTTAATCTTTATAACATCAACAAAATTCAATACTCGCCAGCGGCGTGAAGTAGGTAAACCACTGCTAGTGGTGGACTACTTAGACAGCATATTATCCCCAACAATAGGGTCCAACGTATTTATGAGGATTGGGACATACCCATTAGTGTTCATAAGTACGGTATATAACAGTAGTGTACGGTATGACGATTTAGTGTTCATTGAGAAATACTGTTTCCCATTCCTTGAGTTATGGTACTTCTAAAATCGAGCAATGCAAGAAACTGGGCTTCTTTGTGGGTACGCTTATTTTTCCGCATGAGACGATTTGTACTTTCAACTGCGAATTTGGTTTTCTTATTTGTTTGCTAATTTTTGCTGCTTGCTATTCGGTATTCAAAATCACATTTCTTTGAAAAGAGCTTAAACAAGGACGTAAACTACGGTCCGGTGTCGGAAATCACCTGGCATGGAATCCTGTGTCTTGCAAAGTATACCTTCAATATGCGTATAACTTTTGGGATAGTAACATCCTCAAGTCGATCTGTTTTCAGTAGTTTGAATAGTAATCGACGGTTATGAATTACTCGATGTTGTCGAACGCAAACGCCAGTCTTTACCATAGACAATCCAATACCTCATAAGACATCAGTGCCTCTTTAGGTTGTTTTATCCTGAACTTACACATGCAATTTTTTAAGTATTTCGGAACTTACACAAGTTCCAAATAAGCCTGAGCCATTTATATCGACATAACTATGTTTCAAAGGTAATGAGATGACGGTTTGGTTTGGTTTGCTTTGTTTTACGGCATATCAATCTCAATGGGTTATTTAATGCCGAAAAGGTTTTTATTGCTGGTAATATTTTTTTCAGAAATGTATTGCTGGTAATAATTTATTGCTGGTAATAATTTTTTTACTCAAAAATTCATTGCTGGTAATATTTTTTTACAAAAATATATTGCTGGTTTTTGTTTCGTTTGGTTTATTTTACGGCATATCAATCTCAATGGGTTATTTAATGCCGACAAATTTTTATTGTTATTAATATTGTTTTTCCAAAAATGTATCGCTGGTAATATTTTTTCTTCAAAAATCTATTTCTGGTAATATTTTTTCTTTAAAATGTATCGCAGGTAATTTTTTTTTCAAAAATGTTTTGCTGGTAATAATTTTTTACAAAGTATTTCTGGTATTAAAACCTATTTCTACACTTTCATAGTGTTTTGACTCCAGTTTTGGGGTTAACTATTTGCCCATAGCTGGGACCCTAACTTATGCTACCACCCCGGGTCAGCAATTAAGAGTTAAGTGGTTCCACGCTCCTCAAAACTTCCTGATCAAAGGCCTTGCTGTCGGATGTAATTTATCGTCTTACCCAGGATGCGGATGTAGTCTATCATCATACCCAAGACGTGGATGTAATTTATCGTTTCAACTAGGACGATCCATTGAGGTTGATATGCCGTAAATCAAACCAAACCAATATTTTTATCATTTTATTGTTTTCTTATTCCACGAATCTCATTAACCGGCCTATTAAATCTACACAAACACACACACGCGCGCGCGCGTGTGTGTGTGTGTGTGTGTGTGTGTGTGTGAAAAGTGTGTGTATATAAATATAAAAAATATACATATATATAATTATTTATATATTATATGCGCGGTACTTATTAGAAAGCGCTCAATATCAGAGATAGAGCTAACATATTTGGTTGGATAGATGTGAGTTTGTGACCTTGGGTTTCACGCTTTAGCGATCGTCAGACAACGCTAAAGCGTGAAACCCAAGGTCACAAACTCACATCTATCCAACCAAATATATATATATATATATATATATATATATATATATATATATATTATTACTTAAACGTTATTTTTAGTGGATACCCATATTTGAGTAGACGGTCCGTTTATTTATTAAACAGTTTACTTAATTTCGTCTATCGGCCTGAATATTCGAGAAAGTTTATTAAAGAAAAATATTCGCTCTCCGGCACTAACGATGCTAGTTGGTGGAGAAGAATTGTTTTGGACAACTAGGTTGGTTGTATTAAATTTTGTACAGTATATAATTAACTTTATTTTTTTACTTGGCTCGGTGGCGAATATATTAGTGTTTATGAGTCTTTTTTAGAATGTTTTCCTCCTGTTTATAGTTGGAATGCATTTCATTACGATATTGTAATTTGATATGTTTAGAGTTATTTGATGATGTATTCATAAATAAACATCGATGCATTCAGTGGATTCGGAGCATGGATGGTGGTTTCTAATAGATGAGAAGTCTCTATTGATATCGTCATATACGACTGTGAGATCGGCAAAAAAAGTATTCAGATGTAAGTCATTTCTTGGAGATTTTTGATGCCATATATGCCATCATTGCATCCCTTACACGAGGATTTGACTTTCGTAAAATGATGAGAGTCTAGTTAACATAATGTTCATTAATACTTTCAAAATAATGACTCCAACTGCGATATCTCTGTATGTGAGAGGGTCTTGACGGCTACCTTTCTATTTCTCTAATGTATTAATGCGTGATAAACCCCACTTTTAGGGATACATTTCTGATTCCAGACTTCTTTCATAAAATAGAGTACCTTGTTATTGAATTCATAGAGAAAGTCAGCTATTTTCAAAAAGTCAGCTTCAATATTAAGTGATGCTTTACTATTCCTTAGTTTTTTAATAGCTATCTTAATCTCCTATTCACTGTTGTTTATGTTTGAGGACGGGTTTTGTAATGATTGGATGAATATTGGTATATGTTCTATTTCTGCGGTCATCTTAAGTTTAGTGGGGTCAGGGTTGAAATGCGATTCAAAGTGTTTTTTGAGACCAGGACATTTCTTCTGTTGAGCTTTTTATTGTATTATATTATGATTTTTCACTTTTTTTCATATTTTAACACATTGTCAATGTTGGTTGGCTTAATTAATTTAATTTCCAATTTTCTAGAGATTTCTAAAATAATAGTTTTTTTTGTTAATTATTTGGTATTTTCACTCTACTTTTTTTCTTTTTTTTTTTTTTACTTGTATTATTTTTTCAACTCGGCATTGTTATCCCACGGGTGTATCTTTTTCCTTTTAGTTATTCTTAGAATGACTGATTGATTTGTTTTCTACACCCTATCAACCCTTTACAGGTTATTTAAAGCCAAAAAACTATTTTTAGATTTTTAAAATTGTGGGGTGGAGATATGATTTATGTTATATAAATCTTACTAATTAACCCATAGCTGGTGGAGAAGAGGTTGATTCATAACTTTCCCAAAGATAACTACCCGTAAGTGAATATAACGAACCCAACAGGAATTGGAACACGGCTCTCCGATTAACAATTACGAGCCATTATCCATTACACCACCCGCACATCCAAGCTCACAGCATTTGATATTCCTGAGCGGTCACCTGTATAGAACTGACCAGGCTCCACGTTGCTTAAATTTGGTGATCGTACAGAAACTGATGTTTCAACGTGATGAAGCTGTAAGCCTTGTTGGAATTGTCTCATGCGCTTCTACTAATGAAAAAATGATAACATTATTTCATTCCTCTATGTTTTGATCAAGATTTATTGAAATCAATTTGGTCTTAAGTTTATTACTGAATTCTAAATTTACCAATTCATTTTTAAGATCTTGGGTGTTATACCTCGATGTTTTCTTGGTTTCTGTAGGGGAAGCGATCTATTTTTAAGAAAGGATGATAAAAACAGGGAACGAAGCTTTACAGAGACCTCCACCCTACAACAATATCAACATCTATACACTTATACCCATCAGACGGTCACATGGATCTAACACTATGTAACATTGTTTTATTTTTATATAAAAAAAGGCGATCCACGATAGTCACATTCGAATTGTTCTTAAGAAATATATAATTTATCTTTTATTTGTTGTATTTTCTTATTAATTGCACAATTATTTTTTTGCATTTTCTTAACAATTGTTTGAACTCCCTTCCCTATTCCAGTTTCCCTGAGAGCTATAATCGCCAACTATTCAAATGTAATGTCAATCGATATCTCCAGTTGCCTTGATCTATACACTATCCTTCTCCTTATCCTTTCCTCTATCACTCCTATCTGATCTTGCTCCAAATCTTCTGTAACCCCTTGCGTCCTAGTGGCTTCCCGCCTTGCTTGGGGTGAAACGCTTAAAAAAAACAAAAAAAAAATCTAATTTTGTTGTGTGTATTTTCTTAATATGTGTTCAATTCTTTTTATTGTCCGTATTTTCTTAATAATCGCCAAATTATTTTTATTTTTTGTATTTTCTTAATGATTACTGTTTGTATTTTTAATAATCACCCTATTATTTTTTATTGTTTGTATTTTTGTAACAATGGCCAAATTATTTTTCTTAATAATCGCCCAATTATTTATATTGCTTCAATTTCTTTATAATTGCGGAATTATTCTCATTGTTAGTAATAATCACTTAATTTACTGTATTTTCTTAATAATCACCCAATTATTTTTTATTGCTTGTATTTTTTAATAACGCCTAATATTTTTTATTTTCTTAATAATCGCCCAAGTACTTTCATTGCTTGTAGTTTCTTAATAATCATCCAATTTTTTTAATGGTTTGTATTTTTTTAATAATCACCTAATTATTTTATTGCTTTAATTTTTTGAATAATAGCGTAATTATGTTTTATTGTTTTTATTTTCTTAATAATCATCCAATTCTTTTTTATTGTTCGTATTTTTTAATATTTGCCCAATTCTTTTATTGCTTGAATTTTCTTAATAATCGCGTAACTATTTTTATTGTACTTAATATTGTCGAAATCAAGAGAAAGCTTAGGATCGAACATTTATTGTTGTTCATTAAATGTAAAAAAAAATAATAAAATGCAGCTTAATTATTAAATACTTAAGGCTTACGTATATATTAGCTAATAAAATCATACGACAGAAAAAATATTTGTAACGTTTATTCTTGATTTTGCGTCTAACATTCAGATTAATATTGGCCCAAATAAAACAAGCTACCAACTTAATTGTGGACAATCTCATTAACCACGGGTATCATTTATACACTGTGTCGGAGAATGACGCAACTATTTCGACAGTCTACGCCCAAGAGAAAGATGATCCATTGAGGTTGATATGCCGTAAACCAAACCAAACCAATCCAAACCAAATTGCTAGTGTATATTAACATGGCTTCTTTCGTGGAGTCAAAAATTAACCATTGGCACCAACTGAAAATACAAAACTATTTCAACCATAAAAATTCAAAACGACGTTTCAGATTGTTGAAGAAAACTTGATATTCTAAGCATTTCCTCGTTCAGTGGAAACATTCTTTTGTTTTAAAATATTATTTCAGTAGAATAGCTCAGTTTTATTTTAAAAAAAACAGTTCAGATTAAAACAAGATTAATTTTATTTGCTGATATTTCTTTAGTTAAATTAGGAATTGGAAGGTACTGTTTACTGCCTTTATATTAAGCCATCTTGTAGTGTCTAATATCGTGAAATTTTCAGTTATGTTAAACATAAAGTTTTTCTTTTGTTACTTCAGTTCATAATTTAGTTACGTATTAAGTATGACATTTCATGTGGAATATTTCAAGACATTTTCTTTTATTCAGGATTGATTTGAAGAATTCTCATTACACTTTTATTTATTCGAAATATTGTTCTCTTCTTTGGTTGTTGTCGATAATATGATAGACATAAAGTTTCGGTGATTTACATTCATTATCCAATTAAGGCTGATATGTGATGTGTATGAATTAACAGTTATGTAAGTCTATAAAAATATTGATCAAATAAAAAAAGTCAGAAATTGTTAGAATAAATCAAAGTAGAATCCTTGAAGATTTCATTAGAATAGAAATAATATTTTTTAAAAAAACTATTGTGTAATAAGCAGATGAATTAAAAAAAGCAATTAAATGAATCAATATTTTGCATTAAGATCAAGAATTAAAATCAAATGAAGAATAAGTGAGGAAACTCAATATAAAATATGAAACTGTTATCAGTTTGAGGCTTCAATTAACTTTAATTTGCTTTTCTTTTGATGGCAAATTTTCCATCAGTTAACAAGAGCGATAGAGATCAAAGTTGCAAGTAGAAAAATTCCAACTGTTACAGAAACATATTTTCAGATCTGTATAAATAGAATCAAAATTTGTGACAAGGTACAATTCCGTTAGAGCGCTTTCTCTTCGCATCAGGTAAAAAGAAGACATTTCCAGTGTGTAAGAATGTGGTCGTTCATTTTGGCTCTTACATGGACAGCCGTGATCGCAAGTCCATACTTAGAAAAAGCTACGCCCGACTATTTTCTACAGAAAATAACCCCAGGATTGGAAGGTACAGACGATCTAAATGTTGACGTGAGTATGTTATTTTTCAAGAGCATCAAAATATATCTTTGGTTTGGAATATGGTGAGGACAATCGACATAATCACGCAGAATATTGTCAGTTTAGTGGAAACGGCATTCCTCTGTTCGAAGCCTAAGTCACGTAAAAAGAAATACATTAAATATTTAATATATTCCAATCTATAAACATTATCACTGATGGAATAACTACCAATTTTGCTATCAATATATTTCCTCTTCTCACTTATATTTTAACAAAACTTATTCAGAGAACTTCGCCTCTCATGCTTTTATTGATAAAATATACCAAGGGAAATAATTTTAAACATTGCTATTTATTTCTGAAACGCATTCATCCATTTAATTTTCTTAGACGAACGATAAATAAATAAATAATAAAAAGACATAAATATAGCAAATATACTCATGGCTATTTTCGATATTAAATCGATATCAACTAACGTACCTGTCAACAAGTGCTTATATTTCTTTAAAAACAAAATCTCGAGCAATCGAAACTCTTGCTACCGTTCGATAAAATTCTAAAGATTTGATGTGTTATTACAAACCAAAGTCATTTCTCTTTCGAATATGAAATTTTATAGACAAGTATGCGGATTATCGATGGAATCTTTATTTAACGGTGTTTTAGCTTCTCTTTCTTGAGAATTTCTAGAAACTGTTTCCATGTAAAATAACTATCAAGATATTTGTGATATGCCGATGATTATTAATGAATATATCCAAACAAAACAATATTACCTGATCTTATAAATAAACTAAACATTGAATGTACAATCAAAGTTACTTAAAAAAAAAATAGATTACTTTTCCTTGATATAAGTGTTACGAATAATCAAGAGTAGTCTCCCCTTGTTTTGTTACTCTCCTCTTTGAGAGAGCTATTTCTGTTTACTGGGACTATCAAAGGACACTATACGCAAACCTTGTATTCTCAGCTGAATAAAGCTTTTTAAAGCCTACACCTGTGTACTTTTGTCATTACAATAAGTAAAAATAACTTTAAGTAAGACTTGGCAAGATTTCTGAAACCATTCATTCGTCACTCAACATTTCTCACACTTGGTCTTTATCTTCTTGCACCCACAAATGCATTAATATAGAAAAAAATGTTATAGTGACTTTTGACATAGTTTGACATTGTTTCTTATAAACTAAGTTTTTTGCTTCGTCTTATGGAATCATTAACCTCCTTGTTGAAATTGTGTTTTCCTAGGAATACCTCCGTAAATATGGTTACATGAATGATGAAAACGAACGCCCAGGAGACGACGATGAACGAAGAACAGAGGCTCTTAAGTAAGTCATTCAGATCGTGCAATGTTTCATTCTATATCATTCTTCTTTATAATTTTAATAGATATCAATAACGAGTGTAGTTGAATGTGTGTTACAAAGGCACTTGTCCGCATGTGTCGATTATCGAAAATAATAATCGTTGTTATTTTTTGATAGGTTATTTCAAAATTTTGCTGGTCTTCGAGAGACTGGAGAAGCAGACGAACATACCCGGCATCAAATGTTACAACCTCGTTGTGGAATCAAAGATATAGAACTCAGCAGACCATCAAATGGTAAGTCGACAACACTTTCAAATTAAATCATCACAACAAACATATTTAGTCGTTAAGAAAAAAAGTAAAAGAACCTATTGAACGATGTTTCCAGTTTAAATTTCTCGTGTTTTCTTCGTCTTTCGAGTTGAACATTATGATTCTTTAACTATAGATTTTGGCATCTGTTATCGCATTCTAGTAAAGGATATGAGCAGTATCGTCCTCTGTTATTTGTTTAACTGCAGTCCTTTTCTATAAAGATTGGGTAATCTAATATTATAGGTATGATATTATTTCGGTTTGAACTCGTATATATTTAATTACAAAATGATATGATATGCAATAACTGAATCAGCCTGATAGTCGGGAACATGAAACTGTAGCAAGGGTGGGTTATTTGTATATTGTTTATTGAAAAAAGAACATTTCCTATCCGTTTTCTACAAAACATCTATTGAGCATATTTCTAAATCTACAAGTGAAACGATAACTTTTGTCGCATTTGCAATTAATTCTAATCTTATTTTTCCTGGTTGAACATTTTATTGCACTTATTAGAATAAAGTTAATTACTGGTATGTTTCTTGCTTAAAAAAAAACTATCCATTTTAGAGGTAGTCAATTTATGCTATTGCTAATTTACGAAGTAGAATAATTTGAATGTCCTGAACAATGTTTTCGAAAGTAGTCGACCAGCTGACAGACTGGCCATAATCACAGATGTCCTTGAATTTAAGTAGGATAAAAGTCTTTAAAGGCTTGTCCTGTCATTCCCTGTAATAGTGACATGAAGAAGATTACCTTCAAAGCTTGTCATTTTTAGTTTAGCAGTCGCAAAGAAGATTAGCGAATAGTTTTTATTTAAAGGGATTTATGAAGAATCTGATATTTTTTCTTTAGATATTGACTGATTTAAATCCGTCAAAGAGGGTAAAAGGGAATGGATTATCCACTCCTTCTTAAAGATTAAGGAATTTAGAATCCAGTTTAAAATATCAAGTGACAAAGACTGAACTTAAACATGGAAGCTATATGTTTTGTTGTCACTAGCTTTTAAATTTCTTTTTAAATATAAAAATAATTCATAACTTGCTTTGCTGTTAACTTGGGGCGCTCCTGGCTACCTTTAAGTGTGTAAATGAGAAGGGCGGCCTTATCCTGCAATACCATGCCTTTGGGGAGAGCAACCTCTTTATTCACTACATGTCCCCATCCATTTCTCAAAGCATGGATGATGAACAGGTATTTAAATATGTGTAGATAAATGATGTTATACACTAATACTAGCATATTATATTAATACTAGTACAGTATATATATATATATATATATATATATATATATATATATATATATATACATACATACGAAAGCATGTGTACATAAATGCTTTTATACCCCAAAACTTATTTGCTTCATACATCTTTCATGAATACTGTCATACATTTTGTCTTTTTTTTCTTAAAACAATTTCGACATAATGTCATCCTTAGGGTATTGATGCAATGTCGAAAGTACTCGGAGAATAAATACAATATTATCCAGCACGGCGTTTTCCTCTTGTCTTTCAATAACCACACCAAAAAGGTTATCCGTGAATATCAAAGGATCCTTTCGAGAATAAGTAGACAGAACATGTCTAAATTAGTTAACGAAACCTGTCTTAATGAAAATATGCTGCCGAAATACATGCATTTCATATATATATATATATATATATATACGTAAGTTTATGTACAAAAATGGTTTTGTACCTAAAAACTAATTTGCTTCATACATCTTTCATGAATACTGTCATGTATTTATTTTCTTTTTTTTCTTAAAACAATTGTAGCCAAATGGAATATTACTGACCTCACCTACCGGATCACAATTTACACTAAGGATATGAGTAAAAATGATACCCTGTAAGTATTTCTAGTTTGTCCTTTTCTTATCGAATTAATCTTTATTAATTGAAAATTATCTAAAGAAATTGCCTCTTATTTTCTCTCTGTTCACTGCAATATTTGTCCTTTTGTAGGAACGCAATTCACGATGCACTTAATAAGTGGGCCGATGTCTCAAAATTGACGTTTAAACATATTGATATATATTCCATTATGGAAATTGAATTTGTAACAGGAAAACATCCACCATGTCCCTATCCGTTTGATGGACCTGGTAAGTCATTATGAACATTTGTTTTTACTGATCATCTTGAAGACTATGTTAAAATATTTGTGCAACTATATAAATAAACGTCTTTTTTGCTAAATTTCTACGTGTAATTTGTAATTGTCTGAGTGGATATTAAAGAGAGTCGTTTATATAGTTTTGCGAAATAACATTATCTTATAGAGATTCATTGAATTTTATTTAATTTTTAACGCACAATTCAAAAGAATTAAAACGTATGTTTCTCTTTGTATATTTGACACTTCTATGTGTCTCTCTCTGTTTCAGGAGGAGTGATCGCCCACGCATTCTTTCCTTCGCGAAATCATTTTGGAGGTGACATGCATTTTGACGATGCTGAGACTTTCAAATATAAAACCGGTAAAGGCATAGTGCTTGTTTCGACGGCAATGCACGAAAGTGGACATGCATTGGGACTGGGTCACAGCAAAGAGAAGAGTTCAATTATGTATCCTTATTACCGTGGACAAACAACTCTTGGGAAAATTGATATAGAGAATATTCAAAAATTATATGGGAAACCCTAATAGACGAAGGTATGTATAGTGAAACGGCTCTTTACATTAGATTTTTCATTGATTCCAATTTAAGAAAGCAAAGAACCTTGTAAAGTTTTATAGAATGTCAGTGCGTATATAATTGAATGTTTTATTTGAGATAAGAGGCCATATTGTTACGTGTTGATGGTTGTAAGCTGAGAATTGAATTTTATCTTCTCCAATTCTGATTGGATTGATATCTGCATGTATGCATAAAATAAGTCACTAGATTTTGTTAATTGACTCTTATATATTCCAGTCAAAAATATTTAATGATTTTTCATGGTTGCTAGATATATAACATTTATGTTTTATATTTCAGAACCAGCGAAAGGATGGCCCGTTTCACGTTGCCAGTGGCACATGAATTCATTTAAATTATTACGACGATTTGTAAGAAGGATTTCTTGTATCTTATTGAACAAATAAAAATTATATCGTCAATTTCAGAGTGTCGCATTTTTTTCTGAATTTTATTTTTAGTGCTTTTATGTCAGGTGATCTTTTAAAATGAAATTGTCAACGGTCCGGCCGAAACAAATACGACGGTGTTGTGAGGAAAAACCACAAAATGTTGCATATATATATATATATATATATATATATATATATATAGAGAGAGAGAGAGAGAGAGAGAGAGAGAGAGAGCGTCAGGTAAAACTGTAGATAAAGAAAACTGCGCCAATTTTAGATGACTGTTGTTGAAGAATTAATGAAATGCATTGCACAATGGGCAATATATATATATATATATATATATAAAAGAAATATAATGTAGTGGTTCCAACGAGAGAAAAGTATGTATATTAAAAAGAAGAGAAGAAAGGTGCCGCTAACGTTTTTGGTTGTAATGTGGATTTATTTAGAAAAAATATTATGCTTTGTTTTACATAATTTTACGACAGGTGTTTCTGGTCTCGCGACCGTCTTCAGGTAAAAGTGGAGATTTCTACATATTATTAAAAATAATTAATTTTTCTTCATGTTCAATGTGAAATATTCTCGATATGAGACATTCTCTGTTTGTGTGTTGGTAATCCGAATTTCTTTCGAGAATTGTCAATGAAGAGTTCTGCGTGAAGGGTCATAAAACAATTAAGGTTGGTCCAGCGAGTAGTTATCGGCATTTTATCTTTTAATGTTTTAGTGACCCCTATGTGCTCTTGGATCTGTTTCCATTTTGGTGTGTTCCTGTCAGCATGCGTGTATATATGCGTGCGTATATTTCCCCTCCATACATATACTGTCTTACTACGAGGAATTCGTAAACTTATTTGTACCTATACACGCATACACACACATACGCACATACACAAAATGCAACAAAAAAAGATGTGGGGTTTGTGACATCATTATAGAAGGAAACTCCTACACTTTTGAAAACCAAAAAAAAACATTCACAATAAATAAAAACTTAAACTGCAGCTCCAAAAATGTAATTTATGCACTTCAATTCACAAAATGTAAGAAGTCATATATAGGCATCAGCCAACAACTGAACAACAGGGTCTCCCTACACAAAAGCAATATAAAATTGACAGACAACAGTATTCAATGTACGGATGAATGGTAGATTTGTATATGTGCAAGATGGACTCTCACGAGAAAATCCTTCTGATATGACACATTGAACCGAATTCCCTTGCAAGTAGGTGCAGTTAGTGATTCTATGTAGTTGTTCCATTTCAAATCGGTTGAAAACACGAAGCGAAGAAGGCGCAGTGAGACGCTCTCCAGGAGTTGAGCATCAACCATGCTAATAGCAGGTAGGGAAGATTCTCTATGGTGGTTAAATGAGAGCAGTTTGGTTTGGGAGGCATTAAAATTTACAAGCTATTTCCTGCCCAAATTAACCACTGAATGTAGGTCCTTTTCAAGAACAGCGGCCAGGTAAACTTTGTCAGCTCTGAGGGATTTTCTATTGAGATAGGAGTAAATGGTAGTGTTATCAGCATAAATGCCTACTTGGGAACTGAAGACATCAGGAAGATCATTGACGAAGATCAGAAACAGCGTAGGACCCAGGATAGAGCCTTGGGAGAAACCCGCGTTTGTATGAAAGGGTATGGAATCGAGCCCGCTCAGAACGACCTTCCTTTTACGATTTGATAGGAATTATTAGAGTTATGCGTATATCACTCAGTAGAACCTCAGTTCTAAGGCGATGAAGGGATCATATGTGGGTACTCCAAATGAGTCTAGTGTAAAGTTGGAAATCGATTTCCGAGCAAAGCATTCAACTTTATCAAATACAGATGCCAGTACTTCGAGTTAATTGAATAGAGGAAAGATTGATGGTTTGCTGTTACGCTCAACACACTCTTACAGATCCGCCAGTAATTTTTAGAACCGAACTTGTGAGATACTATATGTTTTTTTCATTCTATCAGCAAACTAATTTCACTTCATTGACGACGCGCTTGCACTCATTACGAGCAGAGACAAAGAGACGCCTCTTGCAATCAGACGTGTCGCTCTGGTAGAGCCGAAAGAAGTGATTCCTGTGGACTATCGCAGCCGAGCAAGCAGCTGAGAACCAAGGAAATGAACGTGATCTCTACTTGGTATTTTCTTGCAGAAATAAAAGCATCCATGCCGGCTTTCACCCAGGAAAAGAATTCAGACGCGCATTTTTGAACAGAACGACTAAAAACTTCATTCCAAGGGGCGTCACGACGGAGATCACGGAACAAGTCCCAAAGTGCTCGTTGATAACAGACATTCTGTTGGTAGTAGGCTTTGGGCTGGTGGTGGGCAGAAAAGGATATTTACAGACACTACCGCATGATCCTATTTGCCAAGAGGGCAGAGCTGCGTGGTATCAAAAGAGTCAGGTACATAGGTAAACAGAGATCGAGAAGAGAATCATGCCAGTCAAGGTTACTGGGGAAACGCGTGGGAAAGTCAACTACTTGCGTGAGAGATTAAGTGCTTCAGAAGTTAAGGGTTTTGGATGCCATCGAGGTCAGTGAGAGAGTGTTTAAGCCACCTGGTATGGTGGGTATTAAAGTCATCGAACACAAATATATTTGCAAACGGGTGTAGGGAGATGACCTTGATTATATATCTAGCACGTAACAATCATGAGAGGAAGGGGAACGGTAAAGAAAGAAGAGATAGCTGACTGAGTTGAGTTGAGAGAGATGGAGACATGTAAGAATGGTCTAGAGATTTAAGAGAGAGTTCCCAAGCCAGCGGAAGATTTTCACGGACATAAAATCCATGTCATACATGGGGACATTGGAACTCTTTCTGAGGAGAGTAATGTAGCTAAGAATTGAAAAATTACAGGAGAGGATTGAAGAGTTAAGATTAGTTTAGCAGAAAGCCAGGATGTCCGGAAACTTTTCGAAGGGAAAATATTCTACACCATAGAAGTTGGTACGAATACCATGAATGTTGGAGAAAGAAATGTTTTGAGTTTTAGGTGTGTTTTTTTTTCGTTGAGCTAGTTTAGGTTGATATCTTTGGTTATATTCTTAGCAGAGAGTTTTAACCAGAAGTGAAAATTATGGAATATGACACTAGAAGCTATAGAGTTAAAAATAAGGAGCGAGTCTCAGTTCATGCCTTACTAACCCTTCCTTTTTTTGGTTTGTGTGTATGTGTGTGTTTACTTGTCTGTTCTGAAACATTGGGTAATCGAATCAGGTGATCTTTATTTATTTTTGACATTGTGCTAGTTATGGTGAACTTCAGTGATATTTTATCGTATTATGTGGATATTGATTGACTTCCCTATTGACTATGCCCTATACGTGGTAGATCAATGGATTCAGATCTGGAGAGCTAGGAGGCCATATGTTTGAGGTGACGTGATCGTGGAGATGGTAAAGCACCCATTCTTGTGTCATCATGGCCTTATGGCCTTAATGTGTATGTGTACGGTCTTCTGTCTCAAGACCTCATAAAGTTAAACAACGTCGAGTTTGGTCAGTAACTAGATATTTATGAACAGGTTTGGCGCCATGACAGCCTTATGAAAGTTTTGATCTAACGAAGCTATTTAAGAACATGAGTCAAGTTTTGTGGTTGATGTTTTGGTTTTGTAGCAACTTACGATGTTGTGCGAAACTACATCTGTCGCAGCTTATTCTATGTTCAATTTTCTTTTTCCTTAATTTATTATAACTGATGCATATGATGAATTATCTGAAGTGTTTAGTATTAGTGTCTTTCTCATTACAGCTGTGCTTGTATATGCACTGGGAATAGTCTAGGAAGAGATTAAATAGACTAGAACTCTCATTTTCTCCTTGTCGTACTCCTAATGAGATCTAAAATGTTTCCGTATTGGGATCCTCTCTAGGCACGTAAGATTCTGTAGATCGATATAGTTTCTCTATTATATCGAAGTATTGAATGGATACGGTGTTTGGAAGGCAGTTTCTAATGAATGAGACTTGGAAGTCTCTATTGATGTGTTCATACGTTGCTGTGAGATCGACACAGCAAGTACAAAGTTTTCTATTAAAGAGATAAGCAATGTTTTGGAGCTGTTTAATAACATATATGCCATCACTGCATTACTTATGTGAAGAGTTGACTTTTTATATAAAAAGATGAGATTCTAGTTAATATAATGTTTATTAATACGTTCACCATGATGGATCCAATTTAGACATCTCTCTATATTTAATGGTTTTCAGAGCTACATTTCTGTTTTCATAATATTTTCATAAAATAGAGAAACTTGTAATTAAATTCAAGGAGAAAATAAACTATTTTCAAAAGTTCAGCTTCAATGTCGAATGATGATTTATTATTCCCTATTTTTATTTATAGCTTTCTTAATTTCCTCATTACTAGGTTCATTATTGCTTGTTTTTAGTCAGATTTTGTAATGATTGGATGAATATAGGTATACGTTCTATTTCTGCTGGTACCTTAATTTTAGTATTGTCAGGGTTGAATTGTGATTCCAAATGTTTTTAGACCAAGGCGGTTTTGATTGTATGATATTATTGGGACATCTTGTTTGCCTCCACGTTTTTACACATTGTCATGCTGCCTGGCTTCATTAATTTAATTTCCAGTTTTCCAGAGATACTGGTTTCTCAAAGAATTAACTATTTTAAAAAAAATTTCTTTGTTAATTGTTTGGTATTTTCCTTTCCATTTTCCCTCTTTTATTTGTTTCGTTCTTGTATCATTTTTTTTTCAACTCAAGTTTCTCGCCCCATCGATGTTATCTTTTTCCTTCTAGATATTCTTGGAATGATCTCACATGTTTCAGCTAATGACGATATGATATCATTATTTGATCCCTTTATATTTTGAGCAAGATTTACCGAAATCAATTTGAACTCTAGTTTATTACTGAATTATGAATGTATCCTTCCATTTTTAAGGACTTGCATGTTATAACTCGGCGTTTTTTCTGTTTTGTTAGCTGATGTTGTCAGTAAAGCTACAAGTATCGTTGACCTGGAAGTGGTGAACCTGAACACAGTACATGCTCATGTGATACGCAAATTGGCGGCTTTTGGCTGCATTCTATTTTGGAATACTGCAAAAACATCCCCTTTTAGTATTTATAGACAAATCGTACAGATGTATGCTGGGATTTCTTACTAGCCATTAAGATAGTCAACTTCTCGGTCTCATCCGCCATATTTTTGTTCTTTCTTGTCTTGAAGTCAGAACGTTACAATCCCATATTTGTATCCTTTTTATATGCTAACACCATTCTTATTTATGAACTTTTAGCTTTATTACTGTTGCTTTGCCTACTTTTGTCTTACACACAGACATACATATATATATTGTCTGATTAGTCCTGTTATTTTCTTTCTTTTCTCATTGTTTATTGGAAACTTTGTCAATTCTCTTTGTTAGGCATTTCTGCCGATTTACGAGGGAGGGCTGAAATGTTCATGTGCTGACTATGAATGAGTGATGCTACAGTTGGGAAATCTTGCATGCATTAATTTCAACTCTTTTTTTTTAAATTAATAACTGCATTATTTATTTTCATGTATACTTACTGTGCGAAGAAGTCTTCAGGCACAACTAATGACGACTACTCTTGAAAATGGACAGAATCTGGCATGGTGGTGTTAGGAAAAATGTGTGAAAAAAGAAGAAAAGAAATAATCTTCAAACATATCTCTACAAATTTAAATAATTGTATTATTGAGTATAAAAATAATCTTTGTTTTCTTTTAAGTTGAAAGATATAAGTTATAATGTTCCTTGCAAACAAAGTTCACACAAATTTTTTTTTACTTTTCTTTTTACAACACAAAAGAATGAAAGGATGAAAGGTATGTATGAATTCATCACACGAAATTCTATGATATACGTTATTAATTGTGTGTATGATGGAATTTCAGCAGCAGTCGATAATATCAGCGACATTACTATTTTGGCGACTACGCTTTGTTTATGCCTCACTTGGGTATTTTCGTAATGTAAACTCTGCAAACTGGTTTATGAAAATACTTTAAAGGTGAGAAATAATTTACAAAAATAAACTTAGTATTCGATAAGTTAATTTGAGTATGCGAAAACTTGAGAATTCAGGGATTTACATTTCCTCGGTCAAAATTATACTGAATACTGATTTATTAATTTACCTTACGCTGTTTAAAAGAAAAATCGGATCACAGGAAGTTAAAGTTAGATTTATTAAACTCAGAAGTTTTATTGGTTAAGAAATATATTTCCCAATTTTTGATATCAATTTTTAGGAGGGAATAAATTATTAATAATTTTTTGAATGTGAGCTTCCAATTTTTCAGTATACGACAAGAAATGTTGTCTATCAAAGTTTGAATGCCGTTTGAGACTACGTCGCTGACTGGATAATAAATGCTAACGTGTCAATTTCAATTTGAAGTTCATGTGAGCCTATTTTTGCAAAAACTGAAATGATGTCTGCATGATTCGACTTTGTATAGAATTGAGTTTTTAATGATACTATTTAAATCTATTGAATTTTTTATCGAATTTTTAACGGTGTTCTACGCATATATCTTGAGAAATAGTGTTTAGGCCCCACGGAAATTCATGCTGACATAGTGCTACATTAAGGGGATGACGCTCCTGCTTTATTCACAGTGCAAATGTGGCAGCTGGATATAGGAGAGGAAGTAAGTCCTAAAGATGATCCAAATTCTGGACGCCCTGCAATTGTCACCACCGAGGAAAACATCGATCGTGGTAATCACATGCTGTTGAATAACAGGCGATTGAATATAAATGAAATAGCCAATGGTATCAGCATATCACATGACAGAGTTGAGAATATTCGGCACAACGAATTTGGCATGACGAAAATTTCTGCTCGGTTGGTGCCACATCTTTTTACACCTGATCAAAAGTGCACCAAGATTAGCATATGGCGGAAAAATCTGACACTGTTTGTGGCAGTTCCCTTGAACATTGCCTAGCCTAGGAAGAGGCAATACTTGCAGTGGAAACAACCATCTTCACATGATCCATTGGTGGCCAATGTCGTTTCATCTACAAAGGTGATGGCCTCAGATTTTTGAGATGCAATAGGTATTGTGTTTATTGACTACCTTCAAAAGGGCCACATCATCAAGGAAGATTACTGTACCAGCTTGTTAAAGCAGTTACGAAAGGCTATCAAAACCAAACTGCCAAGAAAACTGACGAAAGGCTTCGTGTTTCATCAGGAAAATGCTCAACTGGTCGATCACCCTCCCTATTCTCTTGCTTTGACTATCATCTGTTCTCCAACATAAAAATGTGGTTGGGAACCAATAGCATAGGGCTGATGACGTCATATATACTGTTGTTAACTCTTTTGACTAACAGGATGAACAGTCTTCTTTGAGCAGTCACATATCGGTTTAACTTGATATATACAATGCAATTATTAATAAGACGTATTGAAATTAATGCATGCAAGATTCCACAGCTCTAGCCTCACTCCTTCATAGTCAGCCAATGAAATTTTCAGCCCACTCTTGCATATTTAATCATGTAACAATTACTCTAAATACACTTAGTATTATTTTTGCCTGTTTTTTTGTTGTGTTTTTTGTTTGTTTATTGAAAACTTTGTCAATTCTGTTTGTTAGGCATTTTTGTCAATTACATTTAATCATGACCATTGATCAATTACTGAAAACCTTAGGCATAACCTAGTTGCTGATGAGTTCTGTTGCTGCTTATAATGCTTATAATGTCTTATAATTTCTTATAATTGCTGCTTATAATGCTTATAATTGCTTATAATGCTCAACTTCACTCACTAAGTCTTCTTCTTTCTGCCTACGCTGTCACTACTGCATTTTCTATCTCACGTATTAATATTTCTTTTTTTTTTGGAAATTCCCTTTGCTTTGACTCATGTTTCTGTTGCTTCCTTAATAATAGTGTTAAGGGGTCCACCCCTTTCTATACAAGTGGACTCGCCCAGTGTGTACTTGTACTGCTGCCGGTGAATACCCCGAAGTGAGGGAGTGAGAGTGTGAGGTAACCTTTTTGTAGGAGTCACAGTTGCGAGCACGTAGACTCAGAAGGATGTCATACTTCGATACTGAATTTCCCAGACTGTATATATATATTATTATTGATACTAACCGCATTTCTGGATCTACTAACCGTATTACCAATTGTATTATTACGTCAATACTTGTATTTGCTATATTTCATTCCTGCGTTTGTCATTCATTTGAGACCGGATTTCATCTCGGAATCCACAACAAATAGTTTTCACTTTGCTCTTTATATCTCCTGTCAGTTTTGCTATTCATCTAAGACTAGCATCTTTTCATGGATTCTACCCTTTTTTACCCGTCTGCCTGTAGTGTCACTGCTGCGCCCTTCTCGTTTCGTCGATCTGTTGTTCCGTTTTCTAACAAAACATAGTAGTATTGGCGTCGTCACCTGGCGCTGATTTTTTATATTCAAAGCCATCGCTAGAGGGAATCAGATTCTACAGAGAATGATTCTACAGGGATCTCGATATTTATTGTATATAAAAATACACAATTTTTGCACATGGCCTAATTCTGCGGGGATCTCACGTTTGAAATCCTCACAGCCTTTGCTGAAAAAACAATTTCACAATAGAAATTTGAAAACTCTGTTGATAACGTGTCTAATGAAAAAAATAATTGAACAATTTAATAGTACACAAAGAGTAAATAATTATTTATCTTTCTATGTAACCTGATTGACGATCTTTAAGTGGGAAAACTATTCTAGCAGTAATTTGCAATGATAGAGAAGCCTCGGACTTAGCAGTGTATATCTTACCTGTGAAATCGTTAGTGGCAGGAGCAGTAGCTTCTTTTCGTGAAATGCTGCCAATCCAAGCACATAATATCGAATTTGATAAGATATGTTTGTTAAATAAACATAGCAAAAATTCTTGTTTGGAATTTAGGAAATTTTAGAAGACCATATATCATGTCATTCTGCCACGGAGGCAACTTGACAAGTTGGGAAAATTTAGTCATAATGAATTCTACTCGGTTTATTTAGGGTTCAAATCTTTCTCGAGCCTTCTCCAAACACGTTTTATCGTTTCTAGTTATTAGTTTTCATCCATTTTTCTTTCGTTTTTTTCTCCTCGACGTTTAATTCCCCGAGTTTTTTTCGTAATTTCATTTTAAATAATTCCTACTTCTAATTATCCTTAGGCATTCTCATACATCAAAATGTTTAGCTAGCGTTACCACTCTTTTCTATTGCTTCATGCAGTTTGACGTTGAATCAAGGTTTCCATCCTGTTATAGCCCACATATAGTAAAACAATGAACCAGGATTATCACCCTGTTATACCCCTCTTGCAGTAAAAGGTTGAGCCAGGTTTACCATCCCGTTATATCTTTCATGTAGTAAATGGTTGAACCAGAGTTACTCCCCTGTTGTAGCTGCTGATGATGATGATGATTATGTCTTGCTGACATTACATATTATTATTTATCAACAGCTCTCATGTTGTATTTATTTATGTACAAAACCTACTAAGAAGATCCTTATAACCTAGCATATGCTTTCTTTTATATGTCTGACTCTTCAGTGTTCTCTGTCTAGCATTTTATCTTCATTCCACAGTGATATTTCATCCAACTAAGATTAGCCATGCCTGATTACATCATATGCCCCTACCCAAGAGTTTCACCTTTGTATTTTTTGCCACGGCTGCAAAGGATGGAATATACACATTTCTTGGTCATGTTCTGACTCGGCTTGACTCGGTAGTGATTTAACCGTAGTGTGGAGTTGCTTCTGAAGAATCTCTTGTATGGAGCGCATATTTGCTTAATTTTTTCCGATAAACCCTTGACGCAATGGAGACAGACGGTGGCGGATTTCTGGTTTTCTTTCTTGATCCTTCTGTGTGCTATGCTGATGTTATATTTGCGAGATGGTTATCATTCTGAAGAGTACATTCGATGCTGATCATTTCTTGTTGGTATGTGTCTGAGCATTTAACACGTAATTGAATGTTATGGATTCGACTGAAGTCCGAGCCACTACCCACTACTTCACCGTACACACTAACACACGCACACACACGAACACACACACACACACACATATATATATGTATTTTTTAACACACATATATATATGTATTTATTAAAACACACGCACATATATATATATATATTTATGTGTGTATGTGTGTGTGTGTTAATAAATACACATATACCTACGTTTTATGTGCAACACGAATTTCATTGTTTATCCAAGTCATTGGGCACGAGATATCGCTTATTGTTTATTTTAATATATATATATATATATATATATATATATATATATATATGTGTGTGTGTGTGTGTGTGTGTGTATATATATATATATATATATATATATATATATATATACACACACACACACACACAGGGTGCAATGGGAAAATTGTCGGCATTTTATATTTTAATTGCGCGCATTCGAGTTGGGGTTTTTGTATGGAGCGCAGATTTTCTTAATCTTTTCCGATAAGCCCTTGACGCAATGGAGACAGACCGTGGCAGATTTCTGGTCTCCTTCTTGTTCCTTCTGTTTCTAATTGCAGAATTGTTATGCTGATTTTATATTTGCGAGATGGTTATTATTCTGAAGGGTACATTCGATGCTGATCATTTCTTGTTGCGCCTTATGATTTTACATGGTGTTGTAGACATTGGGCAATCCCTTTCTTTACACCATATGGATGGTGGCACCTGAAGTCGAGATAAAGGATGGCTTGTGACATACAGATGCCTTGATTCTAAGGAACATTATTTGACAATTGTCTAGTTTTTATCACAAATATAAATTCTTAGATCAACTCCACAATACGTATTTTCCTTTACTAGTTCAAAAGTTTTCACCACTCGTCCTCCGCATAAAAACTAGAAGCTTACTATCTCTGACACATTGAAGTTTGAACTTACAAAACTTTGGAAATTGAAGAAGATATTGTACAGTGTCTGACAGAACAGAGATATAGATAAAAAAAAATTGCGTTGATTGCCCGTGGAACTGTTACAAAAAGGAAGCCTCTTAGAAAGTGCAAAAATAATCCAGTAGGTGATGAACACTTAGAGTCAGAAGAAAATTACTTGATATATAAGCTACTGGTACTGGCCAAATAGTCCTGCATTGTGTTTAGTTTTTTTTTTTCTTCCTCTTGTGATGTTAGGCATCGCGGGGAGACACAGTCGTCTGTCAGCGGCAAGGCGAGTGGGCTGGAGGATAGATATCTACCACTGCCACTGAGTCGCTCCAGCGTCTTCTTGATTTGCCTCTCGCTCAACAGCCAGAGTACCTGAAGGTGTATGCTCGTAGGTCTGCTTGGCTGATAGTTAGGTGTCCGAATCACTTGATCCTCTGTCGTTCGATGTGTTGTATGACTGGTATTGCTCCTACCATAGCTCTTATTGTTTCATTCCTGATCTTGTCTCGCCTGGTCTTGTTCAATGCTTTCCTCAGTCATTTCATCTCACAAGGTTCGTCTTCTAAAACATCCCAGCATTTCCATGAGCACCAATAAAAATCTCATCAACGCCATTTTCCTGACATTGACGTACCGGTGCCAGACATGGCGCCTAACAGAAACCCTTGAGAAGAAACTGATCACTTGTAAGTCCTTCATTAATTACCAGATATCAAGATCATATTTGAGAGAATGCTGAAAATAAATAAATAAATAATAATAATATATTAAAAATAAATAAATAATAATAATAATTGCGTAGAAAATAAATAAAAATAACAAATGCAAGTAAAATTATAAGAAACTAGACGAAGACACAGAGGTTAAATAATTTTAAAACATCTCAGAATAGAAACTGTTTCATGGCCAATTGGGAATCAGAAGTAACAATGCTGCTGTAGATAAACACAAAATTCATAAGTGGTCGAAGGGTGCAGGGATAAAAGTAGAGACGGAGGCATCTATAATGACTGTACTGAACCATAACTTATTTAACAAACAAACATAATAAATGATTCCGTAAACACAATATATAGATTATGTGAGCAACATGATGAGACAACTTCGTGTTTGGCCGTCCAACGTTGACGCTGAAGGAATACAAACATCAAGAGGATACAAATGGACTGTATTAGCAGTGTAAAGAATATATATAATATATATATATATATATATATATATATATATATATATATATATATATACAGTGGGGGAAAATAAATATTCGTACTCTTGAAAAATTGTATTTTTATAAATCTCGGCACATTTTATGTATAAAGACACATACTATTAAAAAATAATAATAAACCTAATTCTTATTCTAACAAAAATTAATGCATTTTTTTAAATTCTAACTGAAGAAAAAAGTATTCGTACAAATCAATTATTAGAATAAAATAATCAATTAATTATGATAAAAAGTATATTCTACAATGTTCCAGTAATGTTATCAGTAATTATAGTTAACCCTATTAGCCATTATCAGAGCATTCTGCAATTTCTAGTCTTACGAGAAGGTTCTAATAATGGCTAAAGGTGACTATTTCACAAAAACACATTTTGTCTCTTTGGAAAGATGGGAACAGTTACAGAACGATTTCTAACAACGTGAATATTCCTTTTACTACGATTGCTTCGTTCATTGCAAGGTTTAAAACTCATAACAGCGTCGAAAATCAAAGACGAACAGGTGCTCCGAGTAAGATTTCTCTAAGATCAGCAAGGATATTAGGACGCCAGATCCAACAAAATCCACAGGTTGCCCAAGAAGAGCTGCAGGAACATCTGCGTGCATTAGGGATTAAAGTAACCAAGCGTATAATAAGTAATGAACTACACAAAAACAGTTTGAAATCACGCATCCCAAGGACGACTCCACTCCTCTTGAAACGACACAGAGATGCTAGGCTAAAATTCGTTAGAGAGCATAAGGGTAAAAAATATTCGTTTTGGGAAAAAGTACTATGGAGGGATGAAACTAAAATAGAGTTGTTTGGTCATAATTATCGAAATCATGTGTGGAGGAAGGACGGTGAAGCCTACTTACCAAAGAACACGTTGCCAACTGTAAAGTTTGGTGGTGGCAGTATCATGATCTGGGGCTGTTCTTCTGCAAAAGGTGTGAGCAGAATATCAATAATAGATGGCAAGATGAATGCCGAAAGCTAGCAGAAAATCCTGCAAGACAATTTAATGCGTTCTGTTGAGAGACTTCGGCTACCTCCTGATTGGATTTTCCAACTGGATAATGATCCTAAGCATACCACTAGATCTACAAGGAAATGGTTAGCTGAAAGTAACGTTGATGTCTTGCAATGGCCAAGTCAGTCCCCAGACTTGAACCCATTCGAGAATTTATGGCGATATTTGAAAATTCAAATTGGGAAAAGAGCACTAACAAATATCAAGAATTTGAAGACAATATGCCAAGAAGAATGGAGCAAAATACCACTCAATGTGTGCAAATCATTAGTTGAGACGTACAGGAATAGACGAATACTTTTTCAACAGTTAAAATGAAAAAAAAGCATTAATTTCTGTTAGAATAAGAATTAATTAAGTTTATTACTATTTTTTAATAAAATGTATCTTTACACATAAAATGTATCAAAATTTGTTTTAGTTAAGGCTTTTACATTTATAAAAATACAATTTTTCATGTGTACGAATATTTATTCCCCCCCCCTGTATATATAGAATGCAATTTTTATATATATATTATATATATATATTATATAGACGTGGTACTTATTGGAAAGCGCTCAATATCAGTGATAGAGCATACATATTTAGTTGGATTGATGTGAGTTTGTGACCCTGGGTTTCACGCCCTTTGTAATCGTCAAACGAACTCAAAGTGCGTGAAACCCAGGGTCACAAAGTCACATCAATCTAATTATATATATATATATATATATATATATATATATAACGATTCTTTATCACAACGGCATAGAGGGGGATTTGTTTAATATCGAGAAATTATATCTTGGGCAAAACATACAGGATTTGTTGTTTCAATTCACGACTTAGTTGCGTATTTCGTATGAGCATTTTATGTAGAATATTTCAAGACATTTTCTTTTATTCATGGTTGACTTGATGAATTCTCATTACACCTTAATTTATTCGAAATATTGTTCTAGTTTCTTTTTCTTTCTTTCTTTCTTTTTCTTTCTTTTTTTTTTTTTCTATATTCAGTATTAATATAAATTTTCAGCAGGCTATCTTCCGGACACCTTCAGTAGTTCAATTTTGGCTGTGATACCCATGAGTTGATAGTTGTTTTGCAGTGTCTAATATCGAAAGATTATCTCTTAAGTCGAACATGCAGGGATTGTTTTGTTGTTTCAGTTCATGACTTAGTTACTTATTACACGACAAGCAAACATTTGGGGAAACCTTACATTTCTTTTAAAAACAATTTAAAATTAGATACTTTTTGTATTTTTTTAAAGTAAAAGATAAAACTTCAGTAAATACAGTGTTTTTTCTTTTATTTTTCAGTATTTTTCCAGGCTCCTCTTAATTCTAAAAAAATCAAATTTGGATTCGTCTAGCCACAACCCCTTTTGCTGAATTATGATATTTCGCATGAGAAAAATTATATTTTGAGATTACCAAATTTTAAAATTAAGTTAAATGTTAATACAGGTTCTAAATGTTAACTTAGCACTGGCTAATGTTGTAAAGAAAAAAGATTATGCCATTATGACAGAATTTTCATAGTTTTTAAATTTATTTTTTAAATTTGAAGTAATTTGAATTGTGTAGAACATTGCAAAAAAAAATCTAAACATTGATGTGAGGGTACAAATTGAAATTTTATTCAAATAAATCTACTCTCATCGAAAAATGGAGAGCAATATTCGTTACAAAGTCAGTTAGAAACAAATATTGACAGAAAAAGAACGGAAGCACTAAAAGTGAAAACTGCTACTGAAGATAAACATATTGAAAGCAAAAGAAATAAGATAGAAAACTGGTCCAAAATTGACAGCTGAAATTAATTTCTGTGTCGATCTGTGAAAAGGTGACTTTGATCAGCGGGGCTCAGATGGTGTTTTGGGGAGAGAGGGCTGGAGATTTGATTCAGGTCAAGGGAATCATGAAAAAAGAATAGCATTCGATTTTACACAGAGATGCTATCCCATCTGGTTTACACATAATTGAAAAAAGAATTGACCTTTCAACAAGACAATGATCCAAAACACTTTTCTAAATTATGTCAAAATTAGCTTGAGTTAAAAAAATGAAATTAACTTTTACGAACTAAGACTTGTCGACTTCAATCTCCTGACCTCTCATCTATTGAATTAGTATGGAATGAATTGGATACGGATGTTCGAAAAGAATACTCAAAGAGTGAGAGTGAGCTTTTTAAGTTCCTGAAGAATGCTTGGGAAAGTATGTCATCTACTTTAATTCAGAAACGGTTTGAAAGAATGCCAAGAATTTGTATAACAATAAATAAGGCAGGTGATGTTTTTATTGATAGAAACAAAATATTATGCTCTTGTATGCTAACTTTTTATTATGTGCTTATATTTTGTCAAAATAAAAGCAAATACAATGTTTTTACGAAAATTTTATCTTTTACTTGAAAAAATACAAAATATCGCATTTGACCTTTTACTTGTAGAGTATGTATGAAATTTCATGTAGAATATATCAAGATATTTTGTTTTGTTGACTTGAGGAATTCTCATTACACCTCGATTTATTCGAAATATTGTTCTCTTCTTTGGTTGCTGATGACATTAATATAGGCATAAAGTTTCGGCGAGGTAACCTCTGGCCAACTTTAGTTGTCCAATTATGACTAATAAGTGATGCCTATGAGTTGATAGTTGTGTTGTGGCTATAATAATATCGATCAAAATCAAAGGCAAGAATTGTTAAAATAAATCAAAGTATAATCTTTGATTTCGTTAGAATAGAAATAATATAAAAAACTATTGTGTAAGAAGCAGATGAATTGAAAAAAGCAAATAAATGAATCAATATTTTGCATTAAGATCAAGAATTAAAATCAAATGAAGAATAAGTGAGACTCAATATAAAATGATCTGAAACTGTTATCAGTTTGAAGCTTCAATTAACTTTAATTTGCTTTTCTTTTGATGACTAATTTTCCATCAGTTAACAAGAGCGATAGAGATCAAAGTTGCAAGTAGAAAAATTCCAACTGTTACAGAAACATATTTTCAGATCTGTATAAATAGAAACAAAATTTGTGACAAGGTACAATTCCGTCAGAGAGCTTTCTCTTCGCATCAGGTAAAAAGAAGACATTTCCAGTGTGTAAGAATGTGGTCGTTCATTTTGGCTCTTACATGGACAGCCGTGATCGCAAGTCCATACTTAGAAAAAGCTACGCCCGACTATTTTCTACAGAAAATAACCCCGGGATTGGAAGGTACAGACGATCTAAATGTTGATGTGAGTATGTTTATTTTTCAAGAGTATCAATACTTATTTTCTGGCTTGGAATACCTGCAATATGGCGAGGACAATCGACATAATCACGCAGAATATTGTCAGTTTAGTGGAAACGGCATTCCCCTGTTCTAAGCCTAAGTCACGTGAATAGAAATACATTAAATATCTAATATATTCCAATCTATAAACATTATTACTGATGGAATAACTACCAATTTTGCTATCAATATATTTCCTCTTCTCACTTATATTTTAACAAAACTTATTCAGAGAACTTCGCCTCTCATGCTTTTATTGATAAAATATACCAAGAGAAATAATTTTAAACATCGCTATTTCTTTCTGAAATGCGTTCATCTATTTAATTTTATTAGACGAACAATAAATAAATAATAAAAAGACCTAAATATAGCAAATATACTCATGGCTATTCCAGATATTAAATCTATATCAACTAACGTGCCTGTCAACAAGTGCTTAAATCTATTGCAATCTAAATTCTCGCAACCGATCGATAAAATTCTAAAGATTTGATGTGTTATTACAAACCAAAGTTATTTCTCTTTCCACTATGATATTTTATAGACAAATAAACGGATTACCGATTAAATTTAACGGTGTTTTAACTTGTGGGGTCACTCACATCATAGCAGCAGAAATTGCTTCGTGTCCATAAGAAATAAAAACATATTTCACAGGAAGAAAACATACACTGATATAACAGTAAAACATGTTAAATTTTAAATTAAAATGATACAATTTATTTATTTTTGTGTACTGTTGTGTTTAGTTTTGGTTACAAGAAGTCACTTATTATTATAACCAATGTCCCAGGAAGGAATAAGGCATCTTGGCCGTTTAACAGTCGGTAGCAAAGTGACTGAATTATACGACTTTTGGCGGAAAGTATGTTTTTCCGGTAAGAATAGTTTGTTGCATGCTGGGATAATTTTTATTATTTTTATTTTTTATTTAAATTATTTTATACAAAGTTTTAATGTTATTTGTTTTATTTTATCTTGTAATATTCATTATTATTTTATATTTTATTTTTATTTATAATAATAATGTCCCTACATCACATCCGCACCAAATTACTGAAGCTAATTGGTAGTGTTGGGTGCCTATTTAAAAATAGAAATAGTCATTGTTTTTGGAGGAATGAACTCTCCTGCCGGAACGTCTAGTTGTGGTTTTTGATAATGTTTGTTGTTTTGGGTGTTCAGTAGTTTGTTTCAGGTGGCAATTTTATAGGATGTTTCTTGCTGTGGTTTTGTCGTAGTGACGTAGTTTTAAATCTCTCAGTGGAGACTGGGAGGTGTTTTCCTGAGGATTTTTTTTATTATGAAGTATTTTCATGTTTGGATAAATAACTTTATAGAGTCCGAAGTAAGGGGCTTTACGATGTTTCCTGACCCTTCTTTTCTCGCCATTATGGCTGTTTTTAGAATTCTTTGCTGGCACTCTATTATTCCATTTGTTTGTGGGTGGTATGACGTTGTACGGAGTCTGTGGAATAAGTGGATAAGTTTTGAATAATTCACTTTCGAAGTGGCTGCCTCTATCTGTGATGATAAGAAATGATACTCCAACGCGAGCTACCCTAGTGTTGAAAAATGCTATGGTTACTGTACTTGAATATGGGTAGCTTCTATCCATCTTGTTGTCCTATCGATGCAGGTAAGAATATATTTTGCTGGTGATAGATGCCGATATGAACTGTTTCGAATCGTCCAGATGGTAGGGAAAGGGGTGTAGTTTGTTTCTTAGTATGTCTACAAATTTTATTTTGTTGACAGTCTTCCCAGCTTCTGACAATTTGATGCATATTTTTGTCCATGTTTGGCTAGTAGTATCTTGGCTGTTGGATTAGAACCAGAGTGTAAGATGTTGTGAAATATATCGAAGATGTGTCTGCGAAGAGATTATGGAATGAATGGTTTTGGTGTGGATGTTGTTGTGTCAAAAAAGAGAGTTGAAACTTCATAGTTATATGACTTGAGGTTATCCTTGTATTTAGAAATTTCTTCATCTTTCTCTTGTTGTACTATTATAACCGGTAGTGACTGATAAAGTTGGTCGTGAAAGACACTCAGCATCTATTTTATCTTCTCCTTTTGATGTATATCACGTCTGTGATATATTCAGCAATGACTGAAAGATATATTGATTGTCTGGCTGATTTGAGGGATTTAGCTTTTTTAAATGCTAATGATAAGGTTTTGTGATTAGTAAATAATGTAGTTTGTCAACCTTCTACATGTGATCTGAAGTGTAGTACGGCTTGGTAAGCTGCTAATAGTTCATGATCAAAATGTTGAGTATTTTCATTATATATCAGCGAGATTTTTTTTGAGTGGAGCCTATGGGGATTGAGGTGTCATCTACAATCTGATGTAGTGCTGCTCCTGCTGTATAGTTAGAACTCTAAGTTACGAGGTGATATTGAGTGGCTGTCGGGTCAATGCTATCAGTTTTTGCTAGAATATTCTTAAAGTTTTGAAATGCTTCTCTTTATGTGGAATTTATCAGTAGTGACTTTGCAGTTTAGTTATATCCGAGGAGTTCTGTTAGGGTTAGTTATAGTTAAGCTTCTTTTGGAACTAGTTTCCTGTAGAAATTAACAAATCCAAGAAATCAGCCTAGGGACTTAGAGTCGTTTGGTTCTGAAAAGTCTTGAATGTGTTTAATTTTTTGCATAGTTGGGGTTAAGCCTTTAGAGCTGATATTATATCCTAAGTAGTTTATGTTGTCTTTGAAGAAATCATATTTATCCAAAGATATCTGTAGATTGTTTTCTGCAAGAATTGATAGAACGGTCTGCATGTTCATAATGCTCAGTCTGGCAAAACGAAAATGTCATCTATATAAACAAAGATATAGTCTATATTAATGAAGATATTGTCTGTGAAATGTAAGAAAATAGCATTACTGTTACGTAGACCAAAAGGCATGAATAAATATTCAAACAGACCAAAGGGTGTAATGACGACGGTCTTTTCAATGTCCTCATTGCTCATGGGTATCTGACGATACGCATGTAACAAGTCTATCTTAGAAAGCATGTGTTTATTATGGAGTTTGTATACTATGGTGTTGATATTGGGCAGGAGATACTTATCAGGACCAGTTAAGAGGTTTAAGCGTCTATAATCCCCACAAGTATCTGTACTGGCCTTGCGTTCATTTGGGTACTAAGAGGTTTAAGCGTCTATAATCACCACAAGTGTCTGTACTGGCCTTGCGTTCATTTGGGTACTCATTTGGGTGATGCCCATAGTGATTTTGAGAATCTGATAATTCCATTGTTCATAAGCACATTGAATTCTTGTTTTGCGACTTTATATTTTTCTTCTGATAACTAGTAGAAGTTGGTTTACTGTTATCAGTGTCAATAGTATGTTTGATTTCTCTAGTGGATGTATTGTGTCTTTCTCTGTGTAACATGAGCAGGATAGTGTGTTTTGTTTTCCAGGACTGCAGTCTAGAATTAGAGCGTAGTGTTTGAGTAAGTCTCCTCCTAGTAAGGAATTGAGTATGTCTGCTACGACTACTGTCCAGGTAAATAAGCGTCGAAGACCAGGAAGGCCTATGTCAACTGACGTTTAGCCGTGACAAGGAATATTATCGCCTGTGACTGACGGTAAACGAAAAGGAGTAGGGTTAAGATGTATACCTCGAGAGAGTTTGTGAGAAGTATAGTTACAGATGCTCCAGTATAAATGAGAAATTCAACTTGAGACGAGCCTATAATAGTAGCAACCTTGAAAAGTTACCAGTTACTGGTTAGCATAGCAACACGCGCTAGCAGTTTTCGTTCTTGAGCCGGGCTTTATATTACATGAATATTTATCAGGCCATTTACACGATGGCTTGCATGTCCTTAACTTGTAAGCAAAGTAGATATGGTCGCTACAAAGTAGGGTTATTGGTTTTCGTAGAAGAGTTTCAGTGAATAATAATAATGTCGCTAAAAGCTTGTCTTTTTGGGGAATTTCTAGAAACTGTTTCCTTTTAAAATGTCAATCAACTTATTTGCGGTATATCAATGATGCTTAATTAATATACCCACACAAAACCATATGAAATGATCTTGTAAATAGATATGGCCGCTACAAAGTAGGGTTATTGGTATTCGTAGAAGGATTTCAGTGAATAAAAAAGCTTGTCTTTCTTGGGAATTTCTAGAAACTGTTTCCTTTTAAAATATCAATTAACATATTTGCGGTATATCAATGATGCTTAATTAATATACCCACACAAAACCATATGAAATGATCTTGTAAATAAACTAAACGACCTTGAATGCACAATCAAATTTACTTATAAAACAAACAATACATTATTTTTGCTTGATATACATAAGAAAAAATAACTTCAATAACGACTTGGCAAGATTTCTGAAAACATTCATTCGTCACTCAATATTTCCCTCCCTCTTTATTTCTCTGTCTTGCACCCACATTTACATGATTATAGAAAAATATTATAATGACTTTTGACATAGTTTGCCATAGTTTCTTGTAAACTAAGTTTTTTTGCTTCGTCTTATGGAATCATTAACCTCCTTGTTCAAATTGTGTTTTTTCTAGGAATACCTCCGTAAATATGGTTACATGAATGATGTGAACGAACACTCAGGAGACGACGATGAACGAAGAACAGAGGCTCTTAAGTAAGTCATTCAGATCGTGTAATGTTTCATTCTGTATCATTCGTTATCATTTTAATCGATACCAAAAACATGTGCAGTTGAGTATGTGCTACAAAGCACCATGACAATAAATCTGTCCGCATGAGTCGATTATCGAAAATAATAATCGCTGTCATCTTTTGATAGGTTATTTCAAAATTTTGCTGGCCTTCGAGAGACTGGAGAAGCAGACGAAAATACACGACACCAAATGTCACAACCTCGTTGTGGAATCAAAGATATAGAACTCAGCAGACCATCAAATGGTAAGTCGGCGACACTTTCACATCGAATCTTCACAACAAACATTCACAATAAAATCTGGTAATTTAATATTGCTTTTGTGAAGGGAATCTCTGTTGTTTAGTGCTTGGATGATAATTGTATAAACTTTGTTTCATTTTGTGCACTTGAGTGCATAAATCACTTTTTTGGAGTTGCGGGTTTGTTTTTTCTTTATTCTGAATGTTGCCATGAGGTTTTCAAATGTATAGAAGTTTCCTTTCGACATAATGTCATCCTTAGGGTATTGATGCAATGTCGAAAGTACTCGGAGAATAAATACAATATTATCCAGCACGGCGTTTTCCTCTTGTCTTTCAATAACCACACCAAAAAGGTTATCCGTGAATATCAAAGGATCCTTTCGAGAATAAGTAGACAGAACATGTCTAAATTAGTTAACGAAACCTGTCTTAATGAAAATATGCTGCCGAAATACATGCATTTCATATATATATATATATATATATATATATATATATAGAGATATAGATATATATATATATACGTAAGTTTATGTACAAAAATGGTTTTGTACCTAAAAACTAATTTGCTTCATACATCTTTCATGAATACTGTCATGTATTTATTTTGTTTTTTCTTAAAACAATTGTAGCCAAATGGAATATTACTGACCTCACCTACCGGATCACAATTTACACTAAGGATATGAGTAAAAATGATACCCTGTAAGTATTTCTAGTTTGTCCTTTTCTTATCGAATTAATCTTTATTAATTGAAAATTATCTAAAGAAATTGCCTCTTATTTTCTCTCTGTTCACTGCAATATTTGTCCTTTGTAGGAACGCAATTCACGATGCACTTAATAAGTGGGCCGATGTCTCAAAATTGACGTTTAAACATATTGATATATATTCCATTATGGAAATTGAATTTGTAACAGGAAAACATCCACCATGTCCCTATCCGTTTGATGGACCTGGTAAGTCATTATGAACATTTGTTTTTACTGATCATCTTGAAGACTATGTTAAAATATTTGTGCAACTATATAAATAAACGTCTTTTGCTAAATTTCTACGTGTAATTTGTAATTGTCTGAGTGGATATTAAAGAGAGTCGTTTATATAGTTTTGCGAAATAACATTATCTTATAGAGATTCATTGAATTTTATTTAATTTTAACGCACAATTCAAAAGAATTAAAACGTATGTTTCTCTTTGTATATTTGACACTTCTTATGTCTCTCTCTGTTTCAGGAGGAGTGATCGCCCACGCATTCTTTCCTTCGCGAAATCATTTTGGAGGTGACATGCATTTTGACGATGCTGAGACTTTCAAATATAAAACCGGTAAAGGCATAGTGCTTGTTTCGACGGCAATGCACGAAAGTGGACATGCATTGGGACTGGGTCACAGCAAAGAGAAGAGTTCAATTATGTATCCTTATTACCGTGGACAAACAACTCTTGGGAAAATTGATATAGAGAATATTCAAAAATTATATGGGAAACCCTAATAGACGAAGGTATGTATAGTGAAACGGCTCTTTACATTAGATTTTTCATTGATTCCAATTTAAGAAAGCAAAGAACCTTGTAAAGTTTTATAGAATGTCAGTGCGTATATAATTGAATGTTTTATTTGAGATAAGAGGCCATATTGTTACGTGTTGATGGTTGTAAGCTGAGAATTGAATTTTATCTTCTCCAATTCTGATTGGATTGATATCTGCATGTATGCATAAAATAAGTCACTAGATTTTGTTAATTGACTCTTATATATTCCAGTCAAAAATATTTAATGATTTTTCATGGTTGCTAAATATATAACATCTATTTTTGTATTTCAGACCCAGCGAAAGGATGGCCCGTTTCACGTTGCCAGTGACACAATAATTCATTTAAACTATTACAACGATTTCTAAGAAGGATTTCTTGTATCTTATTGAGCAAATAAAAATTATATCGTCAATTTCAGAGTGTCGCATTTTTTTCTCAATTTTATTTTTAGTGCTTTAATGTCAGGTGCTCTTTTAAAATATTTTCAACGATCGGGCTGAAACAAATACGACGGTGTTATTAGGGAGAACCGCAAAATATTGCATATATATATATATATATATATATATATACATATGGAATTAATTTTCCTTATGTTTTTCGATGTTTAACTATGTATGGAGAAGGAATATTCATACACATACTAGCAAAAACACACACGCACACACAATACACAAAAAATGGAGTTAGATCTATGAAGATACAGGGGTCATAAAAATATAAGAACGAAGACATCCTGCCTTCGCCCTTTCTCTGACCAATCTTAATTGTTTTATTACCCCTTAAGCAGAACACCAATTAAATAAGAAACATTTTAGTTACTACTACACAAGAAAGACAATGGTTAAACATCGAAAAACATAAGGAAAATTAATTCGTTTTAATAAAATGTGGAAATATCCACTCTTTGCCTGATGAAGTTCGTGAAACCGGAAACACGTGTAGCAAAAATATGGCAAATAAAATATGGTATAGTTTTTTAAAAAATCCATATTATAAAAAAAACGTTTACTGTTTCTCTCTTCTTTTTAATATATATGTGTGTGTGCGTGTGTGTGCATTTGTGTGTGTATTTGTCAATATATATATATATATGTGTGTGTGTGTGTGTGTGTGTGTGTGTGTGTGTGTGTGTGTGTGTGTGTGTGTGTGTGTGTGGTGGACTCTCAGCAACTCCTAATTCAACTGACAACAGACTCCAGTATATATGATTTGATTAAAGTGGTGAATGTTTTGTGCAGAACCAGCCACACTTTTTGAAGGGCCGATTACAGAGACCTGGTGCACTACTTGCCACAAGGTCCCCAAACAAGCTTCCGGAAGTTTTGAATTCAGAGATGTCCTTTTCCTAGACTAGTTGCCATCCAGTGCTATAGAACCCAGTCTGTCCTGCTATTTACCCATAGCTGGAGGGAGAAGAGGATTCACGCCTTTCCAAAGGCATTTAACACGTAATTGAATGTTATGGATTCGACTGAAGTCCGAGCCACTACCCACTACTTCACCGTACACACTAACACACGCACACACACGAACACACACACACACACACATATATATATGTATTTATTAACACACATATATATATGTATTTATTAAAACACACGCACATATATATATATATATTTATGTGTATGTGTGTGTGTGTGTGTTAATAAATACACATATACCTACGTTTTATGTGCAACACGAATTTCATTGTTTATCAAGTCATTGGGCACGAGATATCGCTTATTGTTTTTTTTTATATATATATATATATATATATATATATATATATATATATATATATATATATATGTGTGTGTGTGTGTGTGTGTGTATATATATATATATATATATATATATACACACACACACACAGGGTGCAATGGGAAAATTGTCGGCATTTTATATTTTTAATTGCGCGCATTCGAGTTGGGTTTTTTGTATGGAGCGCAGATTTTCTTAATCTTTTCCGATAAGCCCTTGACGCAATGGAGACAGACCGTGGCAGATTTCTGGTCTCCCTTCTTGTTCCTTCTGTTTCTAATTGCAGAATTGTTATGCTGATTTTATATTTGCGAGATGGTTATTATTCTGAAGGGTACATTCGATGCTGATCATTTCTTGTTGCGCCTTATGATTTTACATGGTGTTGTAGACATCGGGCAATCCCTTTCTTTACACCATATGGATGGTGGCACCTGAAGTCGAGATAAAGGATGGCTTGTGACATACAGATGCCTTGATTCTAAGGAACATTATTTGACAATTGTCTAGTTTTTATCACAAATATAAATTCTTAGATCAACTCCACAATACGTATTTTTCTTTACTAGTTCAAAAGTTTTCACCACTCGTCCTCAGCATCAGCCTTTCTTTCTTCCACCCGTTTCACTTCGAATATTCCTTTTACTACGATTGCTTCGTTCATTGCAAGGTTTAAAACTCGTAACAGCGTCGAAAACCAAAGACGAACAGGTGCTCCGAGGAAGATTTCTCTAAGATCAGCAAGGATATTAGGACGCCAGATCCACCAAACCACCCATTTCACTTCAAAGGGAACAGAGTCGTAATTCTAGGTTATAGCAGGTCACACAAAAAAACTAGATTTCAAAGTTAGATGACTTTGCTTTTATTCACCTGCAATGTATGAAAAACACGGACAGTCAAGATTTTGCTCAGCTTCTTATTCGTGAAGTTAAAACATTTTTACATATTTGAAGAATTTGTTGTCATACAGGTATCGCAATTAAACATCTTTTGTGAAACAAGAAAATGATTTCACAAATTTAGTGTTTGTTTGCATCAATGATGCTCATATTTTATGTAGACAAATTTTGGAACTGTTTCTCTTCTATAAGAATTCCTTGGTAGACAAATATTAAAATTTCGGAATGTTAATCTAGTTACTATATATAATTAAATAAAGAACAATGAAAGAAAAGTTGGTTTACTCTCCATTTCAACTTACACATAAAAAAGAAAACTGACAAATTGCTTCCATATTGAATAAGCATTTCCCTGCTACCAATTAATTTCACAAAATCTTAATAGAAATTAATAAAAATAAATTAGTTCCATACACAATATGAAGAGGATTATCAAATTGTATAATGAAAAGTTTTAAATGGTCAACCAGTTACCGACATAATAAAGTGTAATTGTAAGAAACGAGAGAATTACCCCTTCAATGGATAATGCTTAATGTATAATATCATCTACAAGACAGTAGTCAAATTTACCGGCATTCCCACTATGATATATAAATTGATTCTACGGAACGCGAATTTTAAGAGCTGTACTTCATTCATGAAACATTCTTGACCGTTTTATTGAAGTACATTTGGGAAATGAATGAAAATCAAAATTTGAGCCTGAATATAGTGTGGAATATAGTGAATATAATTATAAGCTAGAAATTAATCTTTACTGATTATTTCAGGTGGAGAAGCGAAAAGAAGCCAAATAATGACGACAAGATGGACCAGTAAAACATATTTTACATAATGTGGGTTGTTAATTCTATATAAGAATGGCTTCTAGAATTTTGAGTCTTTACTTGTAGTGATTGCTATGTAATATTTTTTGTTGTGTTTACCAAAATTTGTCTTACATTGTGTCTAAAATATTTAATATGTGAACAATATAGTTGGATTTGACTGAGATGATGGCAACTTATGAGTATGTCCAACTGCAAGTGATATCTGTTACTTGCTTGATTGATTCGTTTCATACAGCTTATCAACCCTTTGTAAGTTATTTAAAGCCAGCAAATATTCTTAGATTCTAAGAATCTTTTTGTGTAATATTAATAGTTTAGTGATACAGGTCTTACTAATTAATCAATAGCATAGGGGAAAGAGATGGATCCATACTTTTTTCCCAGGACTTTGAGCGTAAGTGAATATAACGAACCCAACTGGAATTGGAACTCGGCTCTCCGATTAACAATTCCGATCCGTTATCCTACCACACATCCAAGCTTACAGCACCAAGAAAACCCGAGCGGTAACCCATCTAGGTACTAACCACATTTAACATTGCTTAACTTCGGTGATCGTACTGGAAACGGCGTTTCAACGTGATTTGGCCGTAAGCCTTGCGTGAGGGAGGAGTTTCATTTTTTTAGTAGATGTGAATGTGTCAGATGAGTAAACCCCCCCTTCCCCCGACTTCAGAGACCGAATAAAAGTATTTCCCTCCCCACGTCTTATTTTTCGGAAATTGTGTTAGATAAAAATAAACATTTCATTAAAGAATTAGATGAAATGGTAATGGTCCATGACTAAAATCCAGTTAACTTCCTTTGCTACATGCCTACCTGTCTGATACTCTCTTTTCTTTCTTTCTTTTTTCTTTCTTTCTTTTTTTCTTTCTTTCTTTCTTTCTATTTGGATATAGGAGCAAAATATACACCAGGGTGCCTCTTTATGTCACTTAGACCTTAGAGGACTGATAACGTCTGGTTTGACCCGATGGGTCACAGTTCCAGTTGTTTCAGGCTTATGATAGTATTTGGGTGTGGCGCAGACCCCATGAGGCTACTGGATTACAATTGCAAACAGGACAGCGTACAGGTTGATATTGATTCGAAAGTGGTATGGGTAGAGTCCAAAGGGTATGAGTTGGGCCCGCTGATCCGTCTAAACATGTTATCCACAGGTTGCACTGCTTTGTGACCATTTATATCCATTCATGGAGACCCTGTGCTCCAGAATTGGGTTGTTCCAGCAGTACAATGCTCCGTGTCATCGAGTCCAAGTTGCCCAGAATAGGTTTGAGGAACACGACATGAACCCAGTTGATCATTTACGGGACGTCATGGAGAGATCTCTTCGCACGAATAGATCTCTCCATCACGACAGCTGAGGAATATATGACACTACATCTGTCAAAACACTTGCAGAATTTGATGCTCTGTCGTATTGCTGCACTTCG
Source organism: Acanthosepion pharaonis (assembly GCA_903632075.3). Lineage (NCBI taxonomy): Eukaryota > Metazoa > Mollusca > Cephalopoda > Sepiida > Sepiidae > Acanthosepion > Acanthosepion pharaonis. The sequence goes on from CAHIKZ030005585.1 coordinate 307,692, forward strand.
CCGGACTAAGCACATAACGAATGAATAATTGCTTCCATGATATGAATGACTTAATAACATCTAGTTCTTCAGTGTATATTTAATCTATTATTAATTCTGTCATGTCTGTTGGCAGTATAAGACCGATGTCAAACATAATTTGCATGCAACGCAAACATTCGATGTTGAATGAAATAAAGAACTTAAACTTTTACGTGTGAAATGTTCAATATATATATATGAAAACCACAGATTAATGAGATAATAGTTGAACTGGGCCATTTCATCTCTCATAAGGTAACAATTAGCAAGACTTACAGAAAAATGAAAGAATGCGTAATGCAGGTAATTATAGCTTGTAAAAGAAAGAAGAATAGCAAGTTTAGTGGTGTAGGATTATTAGTCAATAACACTCCGGGAAATATGAAAAGTTTCGATAGTATATTAAAATAACGAGCTTAGATAGTAATTACATTATATTAAAAAAATAAACTCAAAAATTAATCCAAGTATATGCACCAAGTTCAAAACCTTAAAAAAATGGAAGTGTTTTACGACGACATAAATAAAGTTCTAAAATACATCAGCGCGCAAGTAGTGGCAATTAAGAACGGCAAAAAATACTATAGGAGAATCAGGAATAGAAAGTGTCAAAATATCAGTTAACATCTGAGATGTTAACTGACACTTTAGAGTGATATCTTTACCCAGAGTAATTGCGCCGAGGTGAATGCAATCAACTCAGCTGGAATAGTAAATAGCGTGATCATACGAAGGACTTTTCTAGCAAGCCGTGATAGAGGATAGCATAGCTACAATGTTTTTGGGAGTTTTAAAAAGGATTTTCTCCAGGGTCGAACTTTGACATGTTAAGGCCCTAAATTATATGAAATTGAAGGCATTTCTTTTAAAGAGATTTAAAATAACTATATATGATTATTATTTATTAACGATATATAATGAACCATTATATAATTTTTGATGATTTAGTGTTAACGAATAAAATTAAAAAATATATTTATAAAAACGAGGTCCCGAGGGTGCGTTGCCTTAAGATATAGTTTATTTACCTTATTTATCCATCTCGAGGCGGTGTAATGGTTAAAAGCTTGCCTCGTTAGAACACTGACGACTGAGGAGTGAGTTTGATACTCACTCGGTGGTCCATACTTTCGGCCTTGTGCTACATCTAAGCTACGTTTGGAAAATCATTTTCGGCACCTTGCCGTGGTATAATGGTTAGCAAGCTTCTCTTGCTAGAATAATTACGACTGAATAGTGAGTTCGATCCTCACTGGGTGCCCCATACTTTCGGCCTTGTGCCACATCTAATCTACGCTTGGAAAATCGCTATAACTTACTGAGATTATGGGTAAGTCCAACATTGATTTTTTTTTTGCCTAGCAGGGAACTCATAATGGCCATACTCTGATTAATTCACTGTATTGGTTCTTGGTCTATGTTTTTGCCAGAGCTAAAAATTTCTAATATTGATAGGCTTTTAACAATGCTCTGAGGCAATTTTTACCATTTTCCCTGACCAGCACCTTTTCTAAAAAGACCAGGACATTGTTAATTTCCAAAAGATTGTATAACTTGTATTGATCATTCTGTCAATTTTATCTTTCTCGGTACACATGACAGCGAGAAATCAGTATGTCTATAGTAATTGAAGATTGAAGTATATACATGGCAACAGGAATAAAATCCTAAAAAAATATACGCTTATAATTTGACCATACGTTCTACAATTTAGAACAACTTTTCATATACACTGGTTTAATTATGTTACGGAGACTTGTCTGTAGTGTTTTTGAATAAGCAACTGATTTATAAGCAATGAAGATGACAACGAAAAAACAAATGAAATTTTCTGTTGTTGAAATAGTCTTTATTTGCTCAATAAAATACAAGAATGCATTTTAACGAGTCGTTTCAATAGTATGAATTAAATGATGAGCAAGTCGCCAAGATAAACGGTATGTAATTTCACTATCTGAAATATAAAGAAATAAATGTCATATATTTGTCGCCTATAAAATCATCAAGTATTATTGAGTTAAATATATAAGATTCAAATAACACGTAACTTAATTTTATACACAGATTTTAATAGGATTCCTATCAAAACTGATTAACATATTATTTGTAACAGTCTATCTTTAAAACCAGCTAAACGTAAAGAGATGTCATTTTGTTTAAGTTAAAACATTAAATCATAGATATTCTGGCATTATATGTGACTTTACAATGGACGTCTTAATGTTTTCTTAAACTGGGTATCAATGAAAATTCTATTAAGAGAAGCGACTTCAATATACATACCTTTTTGCGCTCTGGTTAACCGTATAACTTTTTAATCTTATCTATATCAGTTTCACCAAGTTTTGTTTGTCCAGTGTACCAAGGAAACATGATTGAACCTTTTGTTTCATCGTGCCTCAATCCCAAAGCATGGCCACTTTGGGGCAAGGCTACCGAAAGAAACTCTATGCCTTTACCTTCTTTATATTTGAATGTTTCTGCATCGTCAAAATGTATGTTACCACCCGTAGGATTTTTTGATGGATAATACGCATGCGCTAGAACTCCCCCTGAAATAGAGAGGCAATTATGATCAGTTTATACAAATCGCCACATTCATTTTATATCAGTCGAAATATATATTAACCTTTCGTAAAAATATGAATTCAACGGTGAAATTTATATAATGAAAAAAATATATATGGACGATTGTTTACGACAATATCACGTTCTCATCCGATCTCCGAAGATAAGCAACGCCGAACCTGGTCAGTAGTTAGGTGGGTGACCACTAGAGAATGAATAACAGGTTCTGTAAGCTTAGACATAATAGTTAATAGTTCGGAATTGAAGAGCCGAGTTCGAATTCCAGTCGGCTTTGCTACATTGATTTACACGCATATACCCTTGGCCGATTAGAAACCGAAAAAAAAACATAACGGCCAAACGCGTCGCATCTGCCTCTACCAACGTCCAATGAGCCAGCGGTTTAGGGTAATGGTCCATTCCTCCTCAAGAACGGAATCTGTGGAGGGCCTACGTTCGACAACGGACCTTCACAGGCTGAGAAGACAATATGTTCAATTTCTGAGTCACCAATTTCAAGTAGAGATTTAGAGAAATATACGGATATATCTATTTGCATAAATATTGGTACTCATATTTCACGATTATCAACAGGTAACAAATTGTAATCGCTCAGAAACAGAATTTCTTTTAAGAGGAGAGAATTTAAAAAAAAATAGCAATCAAAAAATGAGAAATTATTGAAAATATTCTTACCAGGTCCATCCATGGGTACTGGACAGGGTGGATGTTTGCCTTCTACAAAACTAAGTTCTATAATGGGGTGGTCTTTAGTTTTTTTAATTGTCAAATTTGTACGTGATGCCCAATGTCTAAGTGCTTTTCTAAAGACAACACTGAAAAAAACAAAACATTTCAATTAAGATAGAGACAAAAAAGAGAGAATTTTTTATCTGTTTTTCAGAAAAAGATAAATAAACTAACCGTGACATATGCCTCGGCATCTTCTCACTTTATTTTATGTAAAAGTAGGTGATTTCCGTAACATTTCATTTTTCTAGATTTGTTTCGAGAATAAAAGAGAAAAGCAAAAGAATGTATGTTATAAATAGAACAGTATTCAAGATAATGCTATGTTTATTGCACAACATTTGTGTATTTATATATGACTCCCTTATTTACATTATTTATATTATTTCCATGTTTGTTGTTGTTATCACAACATTACGGGTTTTGTCGTGCCCGGCTTTCATTAGATGCATGTTGATCCTGATAACCTATATGGAATTTCGAACTGAAATCTTTATGCAATCTACGTGACAACAGCTTAGTAGATCAAAGCACTGGTTCGTGAACTTATTGACATAATAATTGTGAGTTCGATCCCCGGGCAGGGCAGTGTGTAGTTGGACTCAGTGAAAAAAAGTGCGAGCAATAATCGAGTAATAGTAAAAAATAAAAACTAGACAATATATCCCTAGACGTGGGCAATGGAACTTGATCAATCTACCCTCGGATATTTAATAAAGTGTTCCGTTCGAAACTCCTTTTAGGTTACCCGGATCGCCATATACCTGATGAAGGCCAGAGGACAGAACAGCTGAAACGTCGTTATTACATCAACAAACATGAAGACAACAGACCACATGTAAATTACGTTAACTCCCTATCCCCCAAATTCAGACAGAAATATTTACACCAATATTCACCTAATACAGGCTCAAGATCCACTCAAGGTAGAGGGTTACTGTGTTGCTTTGAAGAAGTGAAATTCATTGGGGTTATGCAGTCTGTAATATGCGAACATGTATTATGGTAATATAAAACCAAGGTGTCATACAGAGTGATAGCACATTAATAGATGAGGGCGATGATGCGGAGGTCATTTAATACATTATAAATGGCAAAATCTACAGTTAAAGTGTAATGATGTTAATTTGGTAGAAGTAATACAAACAGATGAAATTTACACTGAAATAATCGTCCAATCATTTTTTCATGAATGACTAAACATGTTTGTTATGAAGATTTAATTTGAAAATATGAAAATGTCATTGGCTTACCTGTTGACGGTTCAATTGCTTCTATATCTTTTAATCCACAACGAGGCAGTCGCATTTGATGTAGTGTATTTTCGTCTGCTTCTCCCGTTACTGGCAAACCGGCGAAATTTTGAAACAACCTGTGAGAAGAAAACAATTATTGTTTGATAATCAGTTCATGTGAATAAATGTGGAAATATTTCTTGTCGATATGTCATTGTAATTCACTCCCCCTGCATGCGTCATTGATATCAATTAAAATGATAGAGAAGAATTATATAGAATGAAAAGTTGTACAATTTAAATGACTTACTTAAGAGCCTCTGTTCTGCGTTCATCGTCGTCTCCTGAGCGTTTGCTCATATCATTCATGTAGCCATATTTTTGGAGGTATACCTACAAAAACATAATTTTGAGAAACTTAATGAATTCATCGGAGAAAGAGAATGTCTGGGTTCATATGAAACTCCAAAAATATTGAAAAATACATGGCTGACGAAGTTATAGATCATATATTATTTGTCAACCTTTGAGATAGATAGATAGATAGATAGATAGATAGATAGATAGATAGATAGATAGATAGATAGATAGATAGATAGAAAATTAAAAACAAACAAAAAACAAAAAACAAAAAAAATCGAAGTAAACTTCATGCAAAGGCTTCCCATGATAGATAAATAGATTCAGATAAATATTCACTATATTCATATTATGATGACTTACAGCAAATATCGAAATGTATCGATTTCACTAACAATGTTTAACAAGATTAAATTGTGAGCGTGTAAGTACTTTTGTTTTTTAAATATAATATACTCACATCAACATTTACACTGCTTGAAAGTGAATGTTGAATGTCCTCTCGAGTGGCTATCTCTAAACCTGGCGTTATTTTCTGCTGAATACTACCAGATATCATGGCTGTCCATGTAAGAGTTAACAACAACCACCAGATTCTCACAGGCTGCAAATATCGAAGTATTTCTTGATGTGAAGTAAGAATTGTCTAATGCACTTTTCACAATTTTGTCTTTATTTATATTGTGTTGAAAATATATTTCTGTAGCAGCTGCCATTTCTATGATTGCATCCCTGATATTTATCACACTTGTTCATTAAAGCCATTAATGGAAACCAAATTAACGTTAACTAAAGTCTCACACTGATAACAGATTTTCAATAAATATTTCTAATATATATATTTTTATATATATATATATATATATATATATATATATATATATATATATATATATATATATAAAAAAAATATAATGTAGTGGTTCAAACGAGAGAAAAGTATGTATATTAAAAAAAGAAGAGAGGTGCCGCTAACGTTTTTTGGTTGTAATGTGGATTTATTAGAAAAAAATATTATGCTTTGTTTTACATAATTTTACGTATGTAATTTTACGTTTATGTAAAACAAAGCATAATATTTTTACAACAAAAAACGTTAGCGGCACCTCTCTTCTCTTTTATATATATATATATATATATATATATATATATATATATATATATATATATATATATATATATATATATATATATATATATATCAGGTCACCTCATTTAACTTCCATTTTAACTTTTTTATCTTAATGGAAAATATTGAAACATAAATTTTCTTTTAACGCACCTGTTAATTCCAGAAATTTTTCTTTTATCATAGCGAAAATCTTAAACATTTCGCATAAAATCTTTAGAATTTAATCTTTGAATACTTTCTTCGCTACATCATAAATCAAAATACAATTTCTGCAAATCTAACGGAAGTGATAATATTAGAAATTGCCAGACTGCCTTCCAAAATAGCAAGAATCATTTCTTTCCAGTTGTTTATAAAAGAGAATGTTATAATCTGAATGCTCTTTTTTTAGAAGACAAAAGCATTTATTCTATGGAAAATAACAGTATTAAAAAGAAACTTTCCACATACATACATCAAATCTGATTGAAATTTATTTTATAAACTTGTTATACCAACTACACATTTTAAACTTCATTTATCCAGTTTTATGGATTGTTCATTTAACACTTGCGCAAGTGCATGCTAAAAATGTCACCCAATTGAGCTATGAATTGACAAGCAATTCATTGACACACATTTAATGAGACGGCAATCATCTGTCAAGATGCTGTGATTATCATGCATAAAGTGACCCTAGAATCCATTGCTGCAACTTCCTGACACGCCCTAGTTTCCAAAATCTGAACGAATAATAAATATTTTTCTTTTTTTAGAACGGTTTCTTGATCTGACCGAGCACCCTATTCGTACTGAAGCCTTTTAAAAACAATAAATGAACTGGAATATGAAATTTCTAGTAGAATAACATTTATTTTTATTGGAAAGGTTCCAAGATAAAAAGCGCTTAAATACACATACATTTTCATATTTGATGTGAGATATTTTATTGGAAGGTTTTGAATACAGTAAAAACGATTAATTTTCATGTCGCATCAGAATTTACTTTTATTGAAAACATTCGAAGATTTTTTAATATGTTTAGAGAAAGAAGAATTTTTATATAAGATAAAATGGATTCACCCATATTGATATTGATTGGTGGTTGTTAAGTAAAATTAAAAATTCATCTTGAATACGAGTATCTTTCTAGTCCAGGAAAGTGACATGTTGCGCCTTCTCGGGCTAATGTTCTCAGCTAACATGAAGTGGAAAGACTATATTGAATTAATTGTTAAGTCAGCTGCTAAAAATGTTGGTTCACTTTCTCTCCAGAATCTATCTTACATATTTACATGTTTATCATTCGTCCATGCTTATATGGTCCGGTGCCTTGCTATTTACCTCGAGCGCCTTGATAAATTCCATAGAAGAATCAGCAATATTATTGGTCCTGATCTGACTGCACGGCTTCAGTCACATTCCCACTCTCGTAAGGTTGCCCCTTTTGTTTCTTTTCTATAAATACTTTCATGGTAATTGTTCGGATGAACTCTTCACTATGGTACCTAGACTTTTTGAATTTAAGCGCAGTACTAGACTGGCGTCGAGAGCTCATCAGTTTATAGTTGTGCTGGCTGAGATGTAACCGTAAATTGTATGCTAACAATTTCTTTTCTCGTACTTCTTGCTTGTGGAATTCCCTTCCGGATCCAGGCTTTCCAACCAACTTTAATTTTCAAAAATTTAAATGCAATTTTAATCGCTATCTAGTGCACTCCTGATTAGTCTTTTCTCTTCCCCCTCATTGTTAATGTTTCTGTTCCTAATTCTTCCACATCCTGTAACCCTCTTGTGTCTTAGTGTCTTTGCTGCCTTGCATGGCGTGATACCGATTAAAAAACATTTTAAAAGGCAGTGACTTTTTTTTTAAAAATATAAACAATGTTTCATGAAGCATAAAATGAATACTACTGGAAGCATTTTACAGAAAATAAAGAATTTAAAAATAACATTGAATATTGCTGCCATATCTGGTCTGGTGCTTCTGCTGTATATTTCGAGATTCTTCACGAAATTTAAAGAAGGATCTACAATGTATTCGATCTTGACTTGGCATCTTGACTTCAGTCTCTTTCTCACCGACGTGACGTGGCTTCCCTCTGCCTTTTCTACAAATATTTTCATGGCAACTGTTCTAATGAGCTCTTTTACCGAGTGTCCCGGCTACATGAATTTAAACGTGCTACTAGATTGACAACTAGGTCTCACTATTTTATTGTTGAATTAGCTAGATACAATCGCTATTCTAATAGTTTCTTTTCTCGTACTTATCGCCTGTGGAACTACCTTCCAATTTCTTGCTCCCTGCCGCCTACAACCTTCAAACATTTAAATGCAGCATCAATCGCCATCTTCTGTCTAACTGAATATCGTTCCTTTATTGTCCTTTCTTCACTTCTCCTCGCTAAAATCTTCTCATTCTCTTTCACTCTCTGTAAAACCCTGCGTCCTAGAAACATTATCGCCTTGCTTGGGGTGAAATGGTTAAAATAAAACTGAAAGTTCATTCAGTATGAGAAAAGGAATAATTTTTTTTTTTTTTTTTTTTTTGGCGTTTCTGAACTCAAGCGTCAAAGTATAAAGGATCTTAAGTTAAAACAAAATAAAATATAAATATTGCTTAAAACTTAAAATTTAAAATGACTAACAATTTTTTTTGCTATTTCTTTTATAATATCTATTTTTTATTGTTATATTTATTTGTATTGATACATCTATTGATTATTGATTTCTTTCAACTTTTTTTTACAGTTACCGTTTTCCTCTGTTAATATTTGTTTTTGTACAACTATTCTGAAGATCTATTGTCTTATTTTTACTTACCTAAAGGTATATTTACCAATTTTTCCTTTTCTACTCCGATTTTTTTATCAGTTGATATTTTAGGTAAATAAATGTAGTGTATAATATTTACAATTCTATAAGTAATGACATCATATTCTCTGTATACTTCGAGCTTAAATCCCGCTATGTTTTGCCACAGTTATCAAAATTTTTACGTTTATGTTTGTTTATTTATGTACGAAGAATTCATATAGACACATTTTATTTGCTATATATTTTTTAAGAAATCGAAGGGTTTGACGCACAAATAAAAGTTCAATTTCGAAAATACAATTTTTATCATATGAAAACGTATCAAAATTAATGTAGGCGTTTAAACACAAATGAATATTCACGTTGGAAAACAGATATTCTTATTTATGCCTATGAAACAATACGGAGCTTTAAGTTCACATTTGTTAAGAGATATTGGAGGAAGTGTTTTAAAATAGAACTGAAAGTTGCGTTTAAAATATAATTAAAAATTCTTGGAATATAATAACTAAGTATATTTTTGGGTGTTGAGCAAAATAATCTCGGAGACTATTACTAATTAGTTTCAACTTCAATTCTCATTGGTTACACCTGCCTTGTACTAAACGAAGTAAATAAGAACAGGTACATGTATTTGAATAAAGCAGCGTTTAAACTACTTAATTTGCTTGTGTAAATGGTTAGTAGAACAGGTATTAAGAAAAATAGCAAAAAGCCAAATGTTGCTAAGAGCTACAAAGGACAGGAAGTTGTGGAGAATCATCCCTGAACCCAATCGTAAACATGGAACGAAATAAAGTGGTGCTGAAAGGTTTTCGGGCCGACTAAGAAGATATTCCGTCATTAACTCAGATTTTGGGATGTGGGTTACACCAAGAACCCTTTAGTACCCTCGAAAATATTATATATATATATATATATATATATATATATATATATATATATATATATATATATATATATATATATATAAAAATATATATATATATATATAAGCCAGTTTCGCTGTATCACAGCTCAACAGTGTGGATAGACATCCGATTGCTTCAAGCCGTGATCGAAACTCGACCGATCTGGCATCAGTCAGAGACTCTACCCTTGAGCTTTCGGTGCACGACAGAAAGGAATCTTTTAACATATTATATACCTGATGTATATAAACGACAAATCAACAGCCACAGCGCTCAATTCATATGAAGAGCTTTGCGTTATAAGCAGGAGGAGCAGCTACTGTTAAAAATTTCCTTTTTCTCCAGTGCTCAATCGGCGAGCGAGAACAAATATTTAATCATTTCACCCCATGTAAGGTAATAAAGGCGCTAAGACGCAAGGGGATTACTGAATGTGAAAGAATATGAGAGAGAGAAAAATTATTAAGGAGAAACAACAATAAAAGAACAGGAATTAAGAAGACAGAAGATAAAGTTTGTCATTGTATCTAAATTTTTTTACAAGATCAAAGTTGACTAGAAAGCAAGAAAACGGAAGAGAGTTCCGTATACGAGAAGTGCGATAGAAGAAACTGTTAGCATAGAACTTACGGTTGCATCAAACAATTTAAACTGAAAAATGATGAGACGTTGCCGCCAATCTAGTACTGCGCTTAAATTCAGGTAGTTTAGGTATCAAAAGAAGATCTCATCAGAACAATTATCATGAAAGTATTTATAGAAAAGGCACAGGAAGCTATGTTACGGTGGTGGGAAAGTGACTGAAGGCGAGATGCCAGCTCAGGACCAATAATATTGCAACTTCTTCTTTGAATTTTATCAAGAATCTATAAATCTATAGAAGAAGCACCAGAGCAGATGTGGTAGTAATATTCAATGAATGAACAAATGATAAACTTATAAATTTGTAAAATAGATGGGAGGAAAAATTGTCTAGTACGATATAATGAACCAACTTCTCCAGCAGTAAACCTAGTAAGTGATTCAATATAATCATTCCATTTCATGTCATCGGAAAATGTTAGCCCGAGAAGGTGCAATGAGACTCTCCTTGGGGTTAGCCTCAGCCATGCTGATGGAAGGTAGAAAGGAGTCTCTCAGATAACTGACAGAGAGCAGTTTCGTTTTGGAAGCGTTAAAATAAACAAGCTATTCTTTGACCCAGATAACAGCAGACTGTAGGTCATTTTTTTAGACCAGCTGCCAAATTGACATTATCGAACTGACCAGACTTACTATTAAGACAAGAGTAAATAGTTGTATCATCAGGATAGATACCGAGTTAAGAATTGGTTCCACCAGAAACGGTCATTGATAAAAATTAGTAACATTGTAGGTGCAAGAATAGAGCCCTGAGGACAACCTGCAATTACTACAGAAAGAATGACCGTTCAAAACAACTAAAATTTCGTGATTTGAAATCAGATTAAAAATTAGTCCAGAAATACCTTTCAACTTGTGAAGAAGACCAGTATGCCAAACCCTGTCAAATGCCTTCGAAATATCCAATGCATCTTCCTGAGCTTCACTTTTCTGATCTAAAGCTTGATAGACTCTTTCAGCAATAATTGTTAAAAGATCAGCGAAAGCCATATTGCTTATCTGAAAGAAGACCTGAGATGTGAGATGCTGACAAATTCACAATTGATTAGGGCCCTAGTACTTTGCCAAAAAGAAGTACAAGGCCGATAGTTGGAAAGATCTAACATTTCACGTGTGTTCTTAAGGACTGGAATTACGAAAAAGGATTTCCAACAGTAGCCAGGCATTTATTTATACAAACTAAATGAATTTACATTATTCAGACTATTGTCCTCATCTTTGTCGCCATATTTATCACAACGTTTCGGCCGTTGTACGCTCCGGCCTTCTTCAGGTGGTTGGAATGTCGAACTGAACCCTTTATTTCGCTCACTGGGGTAGACTGTTCTAGTTCCACGTGCCATGTTTGATGGATGTCAGTTATCAGTTATTTCCTGTTAATTTCCCTCTGAAAGTTCTCCACTGCCTTAACCGGGTATTGAACTCACACTCTTTGGGTCCTGTCACTGGATCTAACTAACGCCTTTATCCACTGTGCCGTGTGTCCTTGAATTTAAATACCAAGGAAACTCATGGTAGAAAGAGAAATAATTTACGGAAAACATTGAAATTCATGAAGCCGTTCAAGTACAAAACTCTATTCGTAGAGGTGAAGAAATATTTTATTTTATTGAAAGTCTTTTAATACAAATGCAAGTTCATTTTGCCTAAGTGATAAAAAGTAAATTCGAATAGAATGAGAGGAATTTTCATTGACCATTTTTTTTAAATAGCTTTGGATGTATTTCCATCGAAACATGTTACGTGTACATTTAAATTATTTTACATTTTACCAATGTGGACTGCACAAGCAACATGCACAGAATCATATAATTAGTCAGGGAGAGAAACGAAAGACGAGTAGGACTAATATAAGATAAAGATAAATTTTAAACTAGATAAATTTAAATGCAATGTCAATCGTTATCTTGTCTTCTTAAGTCGTGTTCTTTTATTCTTCTCTCTTCTTAATAGTGTTTTTCTCATATTTTCTAACACTTAGTAAGCTCTTGCATTTTAATGGCTTTATTGCCGTGCTTGGGGTGAAATAATATAGGCAATCATGGCTTTCCACAGCTTTTTTATTATCTGTAAATTGCCATGACTTTCTTGGTATGACTGGTTTCAGAGGTTGACATGGGATCTACTTTTTTAATTCTAAGGAAGAAAAAGTATTTTCATATTAAAAAACGATTCTAATGAGTTTTCGGGTTTATATCACCTTTGAAGTATAGTGTAAAAATTGAAATTATGCACTTAGGTAAGTTTGGTCATTAGGTACAATCTTAGATCTGTTGAAATTGTACTAGAATATTGCTTTCATTTGTTAAAGGAATTATTAGTTGAAATGAATGATACAAAGTAAATTTTTTAAAGGTTAGGCTTTTTGATCAAAGATATGACTCACTGTTGGGTGGAGGTGACGATGGTACCCGTGATAATTAGATCAAATGAGTGTGAGATTCGGAACATGGAAAATCTTTCATTGAAGGTGTATAGGTGCAATACAAGGCCACGATTTTGATTGTCCCGCCAATGAAAGAAAGGCTAGGGTGGAGCTCCTCGTCTCTCCCTCCGATACGTACGACACAAGGGGCTGTGAATCAAGAGAGTCTGACGAGGCCATTCGCATGAATTGGATTTTGGTGGACAACTCTGAGTGACAGAGAAGCCCACACACTTGGCTAGAAGCGCCTCCTCGAGACATGCAAAATCTGGCAAACCTTGTTGCATCGGGCTGTCGGTACTTGCTCTTCCAAGGTCCGACTTGGTTACGCCTGCCAGACAGGCGCTGTCCTCTTCCGCCGATTTGGCCGTTGATATCGTGTAGATCTTTGTCTATTCTGCCGTTGGAGTCTTCGGAGGTTGGTAGCGTCCGATCTGGTCTTTCCTCTTCGACCTTACTGCCATGAGTGGCCCTACAAAAGATGGAACTCTAGACGGCATCGCTCTTGGGATCACTGGAACAAATAAGCCCTCTACTATGACAAGGAACGACCACATATATTTTACACTTGAAATCGGGTGAACAGTTCGTTATCAAATGTACCACTCTGACTAATTACTTTAAAGACAATAATAGAAACAAATCAATAAATAAGAAAAGAAGAAAACTAATAAAAGTACCAAATTATCATTAAATATATGAGAACATTTTTTTTTATTGTCGTTGCTAAAAATAAATATTTGAGACATAAATAATAAAAGAAGAAATTCACTTCTTTTATGTGCCGTGTCCCTACAGGACGTAGGCGATCGCCTTCCGCCTCCTCCTGTGCCTTGTAGCTCTTAACCCTTCTGCCTGAGCTCCTGAGTCAAAATTCACAAATAATTGGTATGCAATGTTTCACAGTAGATATAAAAATAGTTACAAGTGTTTACCCATCGTTCAAGCGGTAGCTGGACATTAAGTCATTTTCCTCTACCACTGTTCAACCGGTGGCTGGTATGACATCATTTTTCTCTACCTCCCGGTAAAGCGGTGGTCAAGGCTCAAAGGGTTAATACGTTTTGTCATTTTGTTATTTCTCCCAGACCCTGTTCTGCCATCCACTTGCTCAAGCCCATTAAGCATGTCACGCGTTGCTTCCCCACCCCGCAGGTCCCTCTATCTGTCTTCTATCAGATTTTCCAAAGCCTTTCTTTCTCATTACGTGTTCTAGAAATTTCAGCTGCCTTTTCCTGATGTTAAGTATAAGTTTCCTCTCCAAAACCTCGTAGTTGCTCACATGTTCGGCCCATGGTATCCTTAGCATCCTTCTGTGGAACCACCTTTCTGTTGCTTCAAATTACTTCTTCAGCTTTGAGAAGGTTGTCAGTATTCGCTGACATATGTCACATAACAGTTCAGCACTCTTTTTCTTTGTTTCCAACGAAACTTCCCTGTCTCATAATATTCTGCTTAGCTTTTGTAATGCGTCTTTCGCCATCCTAATACGTCTTCGGATCTCAGTGTGGCACTTTCCGTCTTCCGTTAAAACACTTCCCACATATTTAAATTTCTGTACCCGCTTGATTTTAGCGTTCCCGATTTGTAAATTGCATTTTGGGCTCATCTTCTTTTTTTTGCTTTTTTTTCTGATAACCATGTATTCTCTCATCTTGCATTTTATGCTTAATCCCATCTTCTCGCTCTCCTTCGCTACCTTCTGTATGAGGTTTTGTCTTTTCCTTTCCGTGTCTGCTATCAACACTGTGTCATTTGCACATCTTATGTTATTAAGACTGTGGCCGCTAATAAGCAATCCTGGTAGGATTTTCAGTTTTCTCAGAATTGCCTATTTGAATAGATTAAAGTCCGGTGAAAAGACACATCCTTGCCTAACACCCCTTTTTTTGTATATCTGCTGAATTCATTTTTATCCATGCTGCCAGTAGAGATTTTTGATTATTCTAATGTCTGTCCTGAATATGTCAAGGTTGCTGGGTAGCTGTAACAGATATTTGTGGCGTACATTGTTAAACGCCTTTCCATTGTCTATAAAACCAGGTACACGTTCGTCTGCATTTTTATTGCTTTTTCTGATTATATTCTGAGCATAAATATCGCGCTCCTTGTTCCGGTGTCTTTGACAAATCTGCACTGTTCTTGTTCTATCTCTGGCCTGATTCTGCTACGCGCTCTATTCATCATAATTTGGGTGACGAGCTTTGTTATGTGGCTCATCAGGCTGATTGTTCGGTGGAGTTCCCGTTCGTTTGCGCCACGTGTCTTATGGAAATAGAATAGAACTGCTTAGATCTTCCGGTACATCAACACCGTTGTAGATTTTATTTATTATTTCTGTAATCTTGTCTATGCCAAAATCATCTAAGGCTTCCAGAATCTCTATGACAATTCCATCTGGCCCTGCCGCTTTGTGAAAGAGATCTCGAATATATTCGTTCCAACGATTAATAATTTTTCTTTCTCTAATATCAGCGCTCCGTCCTTGGATTTCATGCTGCCTGTTGATGAGCATATCCTATGTCCTTTTATTTTCCTTATTTTTTTTATGCATAACTCCTTTATCTGTGATACACATTCTCTCTATTTCTGCACATTTTTCTTTAAGCCATTCTTTAGCCTGTCTGCATTTGTTCCTTATTTCATTGCGTAGTTTTCTGCATTCCGTTCCATGTCTTGGCATTGTTTTCTGTCTCTTTTGCAACATGTCGAGAATGTCATCTGTAATCTATTCATTTTTTCTTCTTTGTGCATTCTCCTTTGGGATGATGTCGTTTGCTGATGTCACTAAAGTTTCTCTTAGTGTGTCCCATTTCGAGTTTTCATCTGCTCTTCGTATCTTCTTTTCACACTGTCCATATATTTTTTCTTCAGGTTTGGATCGTTCAGGAGTCTGTTGTATTGCAATTTGGGTGCTACGTTCGGCTTCTTCAGTTTCTGCAAATTCATTACTGAACTAAAACAAAAGTAAACAACGACTCCATGTTGCTCCATGCGGATGAA
Organism: Acanthosepion pharaonis; assembly: GCA_903632075.3. Classification (NCBI taxonomy): domain Eukaryota; kingdom Metazoa; phylum Mollusca; class Cephalopoda; order Sepiida; family Sepiidae; genus Acanthosepion; species Acanthosepion pharaonis. The sequence continues at coordinate 323,538 of CAHIKZ030005585.1, forward strand.
GTGGCCAATCCATCGGACTTGTGCCTCCAGATCGTTGACGTTGACGTATTCATACATGAATTTAAACGTGCTACTAGATTGACAACTAGGTCTCACTATTTTATTGTTGAATTAGCTAGATACAATCGCTATTCTAATAGTTTCTTTTCTCGTACTTATCGCCTGTGGAACTACCTTCCAATTTCTTGCTCCCTGCCGCCTACAACCTTCAAACATTTAAATGCAGCATCAATCGCCATCTTCTGTCTAACTGAATATCGTTCCTTTATTGTCCTTTCTTCACTTCTCCTCGCTAAAATCTTCTCATTCTCTTTCACTCTCTGTAAAACCCTGCGTCCTAGAAACATTATCGCCTTGCTTGGGGTGAAATGGTTAAAATAAAACTGAAAGTTCATTCAGTATGAGAAAAGGAATAATTTTTTTTTTTTTTTTTTTGGCGTTTCTGAACTCAAGCGTCAAAGTATAAAGGATCTTAAGTTAAAACAAAATAAAATATAAATATTGCTTAAAACTTAAAATTTAAAATGACTAACAATTTTTTTTGCTATTTCTTTTATAATATCTATTTTTTATTGTTATATTTATTTGTATTGATACATCTATTGATTATTGATTTCTTTCAACTTTTTTTTACAGTTACCGTTTTCCTCTGTTAATATTTGTTTTTGTACAACTATTCTGAAGATCTATTGTCTTATTTTTACTTACCTAAAGGTATATTTACCAATTTTCCTTTTCTACTCCGATTTTTTTTTATCAGTTGATATTTTAGGTAAATAAATGTAGTGTATAATATTTACAATTCTATAAGTAATGACATCATATTCTCTGTATACTTCGAGCTTAAATCCCGCTATGTTTTGCCACAGTTATCAAAATTTTTACGTTTATGTTTGTTTATTTATGTACGAAGAATTCATATAGACACATTTTATTTGCTATATATTTTTTAAGAAATCGAAGGGTTTGACGCACAAATAAAAGTTCAATTTCGAAAATACAATTTTTATCATATGAAAACGTATCAAAATTAATGTAGGCGTTTAAACACAAATGAATATTCACGTTGGAAAACAGATATTCTTATTTATGCCTATGAAACAATACGGAGCTTTAAGTTCACATTTGTTAAGAGATATTGGAGGAAGTGTTTTAAAATAGAACTGAAAGTTGCGTTTAAAATATAATTAAAAATTCTTGGAATATAATAACTAAGTATATTTTTGGGTGTTGAGCAAAATAATCTCGGAGACTATTACTACTTAGTTTCAACTTCAATTCTCATTGGTTACACCTGCCTTGTACTAAACGAAGTAAATAAGAACAGGTACATGTATTTGAATAAAGCAGCGTTTAAACTACTTAATTTGCTTGTGTAAATGGTTGGTAGAACAGGTATTAAGAAAAATAGCAAAAAGGCAAATGTTGCTAAGAGCTACAAAAGGACAGGAAGTTGTGGAGAATCATCCCTGAACCCAATCGTAAACATGGAACGAAATAAAGTGGTGCTGAAAGGTTTTCGGGCCGACTAAGAAGATATTCCGTCATTAACTCAGATTTTGGGATGTGGGTTACACAAGAACCCTTTAGTACCCTCGAAAATATTATATATATATATATATATATATATATATATATATATATATATATATATATATATATATAAATATTATATATATATATTGGATATATATATATATATATATATATATATATATAAGCCAGTTTCGCTGTATCACAGCTCAACAGTGTGGATAGACATCCGATTGCTTCAAGCCGTGATCGAAACTCGACCGATCTGGCATCAGTCAGAGACTCTACCCTTGAGCTTTCGGTGCACGACAGAGAAAGGGAATCTTTTAACATATTATATACCTGATGTATATAAACGACAAATCAACAGCCACAGCGCTCAATTCATATGAAGAGCTTTGCGTTATAAGCAGGAGGAGCAGCTACTGTTGAAAATTTCCTTTTTCTCCAGTGCTCAATCGGCGAGCGAGAACAAATATTTAATCATTTCACCCCATGTAAGGTAATAAAGGCGCTAAGACGCAAGGGGATTACTGAATGTGAAAGAATATGAGAGAGAGAAAAATTATTAAGGAGAAACAACAATAAAAGAACAGGAATTAAGAAGACAGAAGATAAAGTTTGTCATTGTATCTAAATTTTTACAAGATCAAAGTTGACTAGAAAGCAAGAAAACGGAAGAGAGTTCCGTATACGAGAAGTGCGATAGAAGAAACTGTTAGCATAGAACTTACGGTTGCATCAAACAATTTAAACTGAAAAATGATGAGACGTTGCCGCCAATCTAGTACTGCGCTTAAATTCAGGTAGTTTAGGTATCAAAGAGAAGATCTCATCAGAACAATTATCATGAAAGTATTTATAGAAAAGGCACAGGGAAGCTATGTTACGGTGGTGGGAAAGTGACTGAAGGCGAGATGCCAGCTCAGGACCAATAATATTGCAACTTCTTCTTTGAATTTTATCAAGAATCTATAAATCTATAGAAGAAGCACCAGAGCAGATGTGGTAGTAATATTCAATGAATGAACAAATGATAAACTTATAAATTTGTAAAATAGATGGGAGGAAAAAATGTCTAGTACGATATAATGAACCAACTTCTCCAGCAGTAAACCTAGTAAGTGATTCAATATAATCATTCCATTTCATGTCCTCGGAAAATGTTAGCCCGAGAAGGTGCAATGAGACTCTCCTGGGGGTTAGCCTCAGCCATGCTGATGGAAGGTAGAAAGAAGTCTCTCAGATAACTGACAGAGAGCAGTTTCGTTTTGGAAGCGTTAAAATAAACAAGCTATTCTTTGACCCAGATAACAGCAGACTGTAGGTCATTTTTTTAGACCAGCTGCCAAATTGACATTATCGAACTGACCAGACTTACTATTAAGACGAGTAAATAGTTGTATCATCAGGATAGATACCGAGTTAAGAATTGGTTCCACCAGAAACGGTCATTGATAAAAATTAGTAACATTGTAGGTGCAAGAATAGAGCCCTGAGGACAACCTGCAATTACTACAGAAAGAATGACCGTTCAAAACAACTAAAATTTCGTGATTTGAAATCAGATTAAAAATTAGTCCAGAAATACCTTTCAACTTGTGAAGAAGACCAGTATGCCAAACCCTGTCAAATGCCTTCGAAATATCCAATGCATCTTCCTGAGCTTCACTTTTCTGATCTAAAGCTTGATAGACTCTTTCAGCAATAATTGTTAAAAGATCAGCGAAAGCCATATTGCTTATCTGAAAGAAGACCCTGAGATGTGAGATGCTGACAAATTCACAATTGATTAGGGCCCCTAGTACTTTGCCAAAAAGAAGTACAAGGCCGATAGTTGGAAAGATCTAACATTTCACGTGTGTTCTTAAGGACTGGAATTACGAAAAAGGATTTCCAACAGTAGCCAGGCATTTATTTATACAAACTAAATGAATTTACATTATTCAGACTATTATCCTCATCTTTGTCGCCATATTTATCACAACGTTTCGTCCGTTGTACGCTCCGGCCTTCTTCAGGTGATTGGAATGTCGAACTGAACCCTTTATTTCGCTCACTGGGGTAGACTGTTCTAGTTCCACGTGCCATGTTTGATGGATGTCAGTTATCAGTTATTTCCTGTTAATTTCCCTCTGAAAGTTCTCCACTGCCTTAACCGGGTATTGAACTCACACTCTTTGGGTCCTGTCACTGGATCTAACTAACGCCTTTATCCACTGTGCCGTGTGTCCTTGAATTTAAATACCAAGGAAACTCATGGTAGAAAGAGAAATAATTTACGGAAAACATTGAAATTCATGAAGCCGTTCAAGTACAAAACTCTATTCGTAGAGGTGAAGAAATATTTTATTTTATTGAAAGTCTTTTAATACAAATGCAAGTTCATTTTGCCTAAGTGATAAAAAGTAAATTCGAATAGAATGAGAGGAATTTTCATTGACCATTTTTTTTAAATAGCTTTGGATGTATTTGGATATATATATATATATATATATGTATTTCCATCGAAACATGTTACGTGTACATTTAAATTATTTTACATTTTACCAATGTGGACTGCACAAGCAACATGCACAGAATCATATAATTAGTCAGGGAGAGAAACGAAAGACGAGTAGGACTAATATAAGATAAAGATAAATTTTAAACTAGATAAATTTAAATGCAATGTCAATCGTTATCTTGTCTTCTTAAGTCGTGTTCTTTTATTCTTCTCTCTTCTTAATAGTGTTTTTCTCATATTTTCTAACACTTAGTAAGCTCTTGCATTTTAATGGCTTTATTGCCGTGCTTGGGGTGAAATAATATAGGCAATCATGGCTTTCCACAGCTTTTTTATTATCTGTAAATTGCCATGACTTTCTTGGTATGACTGGTTTCAGAGGTTGACATGGGATCTACTTTTTAATTCTAAGGAAGAAAAAGTATTTTTCATATTAAAAAAACGATTCTAATGAGTTTTCGGGTTTATATCACCTTTGAAGTATAGTGTAAAAATTGAAATTATGCACTTAGGTAAGTTTGGTCATTAGGTACAATCTTAGATCTGTTGAAATTGTACTAGAATATTGCTTTCATTTGTTAAAGGAATTATTAGTTGAAATGAATGATACAAAGTAAATTTTTAAAGGTTAGGCTTTTTGATCAAAGATATGACTCACTGTTGGGTGGAGGTGACGATGGTACCCGTGATAATTAGATCAAATGAGTGTGAGATTCCGGAACATGGAAAATCTTTCATTGAAGGTGTATAGGTGCAATACAAGGCCACGATTTTGATTGTCCCGCCAATGAAAGAAAGGCTAGGGTGGAGCTCCTCGTCTCTCCCTCCGATACGTACGACACAAGGGAGCTGTGAATCAAAGAGAGTCTGACGAGGCCATTCGCATGAATTGGATTTTGGTGGACAACTCTGAGTGACAGAGAAGCCCACACACTTGGCTAGAAGCGCCTCCCTCGAGACATGCAAAATCTGGCAAACCTTGTTGCATCGGGCTGTCGGGTACTTGCTCTTCCAAGGTCCGACTTGGTTACGCCTGCCAGACAGGCGCTGTCCTCTTCCGCCGATTTGGCCGTTGATATCGTGTAGATCTTTGTCTATTCTGCCGTTGGAGTCTTCGGAGGTTGGTAGCGTCCGATCTGGTCTTTCCTCTTCGACCTTACTGCCATGAGTGGCCCTACAAAAGATGGAACTCTAGACGGCATCGCTCTTGGGATCACTGGAACAAATAAGCCCTCTACTATGACAAGGAACGACCACATATATTTTACACTTGAAATCGGAGTGAACAGTTCGTTATCAAATGTACCACTCTGACTAATTACTTTAAAGACAATGATAGAAACAAATCAATAAATAAGAAAAGAAGAAAACTAATAAAAGTACCAAATTATCATTAAATATATGAGAACATTTTTTTTTATTGTCGTTGCTAAAAATAAATATTTGAGACATAAATAATAAAAGAAGAAATTCACTTCTTTTATGTGCCGTGTCCCTACAGGACGTAGGCGATCGCCTTCCGCCTCCTCCTGTGCCTTATAGCTCTTAACCCTTCTGCCTGAGCTCCTGAGTCAAAATTCACAAATAATTGGTATGCAATGTTTCACAGTAGATATAAAAATAGTTACAAGTGTTTACCCATCGTTCAAGCGGTAGCTGGACATTAAGTCATTTTCCTCTACCACTGTTCAACCGGTGGCTGGTATGACATCATTTTCTCTACCTCCCGGTAAAGCGGTGGTCAAGGCTCAAAGGGTTAATACGTTTTGTCATTTTGTTATTTCTCCCAGACCCTGTTCTGCCATCCACTTGCTCAAGCCCATTAAGCATGTCGCGTTGCTTCCCCACCCCGCAGGTCCCTCTATCTGTCTTCTATCAGATTTTCCAAAGCCTTTCTTTCTCATTACGTGTTCTAGAAATTTCAGCTGCCTTTTCCTGATGTTAAGTATAAGTTTCCTCTCCAAAACCTCGTAGTTGCTCACATGTTCGGCCCATGGTATCCTTAGCATCCTTCTGTGGAACCACCTTTCTGTTGCTTCAAATTACTTCTTCAGCTTTGAGAAGGTTGTCCAGTATTCGCTGACATATGTCACATAACAGTTCAGCACTCTTTTTTCTTTGTTTCCAACGAAACTTCCCTGTCTCATAATATTCTGCTTAGCTTTTGTAATGCGTCTTTCGCCATCCTAATACGTCTTCGGATCTCAGTGTGGCACTTTCCGTCTTCCGTTAAAACACTTCCCACATATTTAAATTTCTGTACCCGCTTGATTTTAGCGTTCCCGATTTGTAAATTGCATTTTGGGCTCATCTTTTTTTTTTTTTTTTTTCTGATAACCATGTATTCTCTCATCTTGCATTTTATGCTTAATCCCATCTTCTCGCTCTCCTTCGCTACCTTCTGTATGAGGTTTTGTCTTTTCCTTTCCGTGTCTGCTATCAACACTGTGTCATTTGCACATCTTATGTTATTAAGACTGTGGCCGCTAATAAGCAATCCTGGTAGGATTTTCAGTTTTCTCAGAATTGCCTATTTGAATAGATTAAAGTCCGGTGAAAAGACACATCCTTGCCTAACACCCCTTTTTTTTGTATATCTGCTGAATTCATTTTTATCCATGCTGCCAGTAGAGATTTTGATTATTCTAATGTCTGTCCTGAATATGTCAAGGTTGCTGGGTAGCTGTAACAGATATTTGTGGCGTACATTGTTAAACGCCTTTCCATTGTCTATAAAACCAGGTACACGTTCGTCTGCATTTTATTGCTTTTCTGATTATATTCTGAGCATAAATATCGCGCTCCTTGTTCCGGTGTCTTTGACAAATCTGCACTGTTCTTGTTCTATCTCTGGCCTGATTCTGCTACGCGCTCTATTCATCATAATTTGGGTGACGAGCTTTGTTATGTGGCTCATCAGGCTGATTGTTCGGTGGAGTTCCCGTTCGTTTGCGCCACGTGTCTTATGGAAATAGAATAGAACTGCTTAGATCTTCCGGTACATCAACACCGTTGTAGATTTTATTTATTATTTCTGTAATCTTGTCTATGCCAAAATCATCTAAGGCTTCCAGAATCTCTATGACAATTCCATCTGGCCCTGCCGCTTTGTGAAAGAGATCTCGAATATATTCGTTCCAACGATTAATAATTTTTCTTTCTCTAATATCAGCGCTCCGTCCTTGGATTTCATGCTGCCTGTTGATGAGCATATCCTATGTCCTTTTATTTTCCTTATTTTTTTTATGCATAACTCCTTTATCTGTGATACACATTCTCTCTATTTCTGCACATTTTTCTTTAAGCCATTCTTTAGCTGCCTGCATTTGTTCCTTATTTCATTGCGTAGTTTTCTGCATTCCGTTCCATGTCTTGGCATTGTTTTCTGTCTCTTTTGCAACATGTCGAGAATGTCATCTGTAATCTATTCATTTTTTCTTCTTTGTGCATTCTCCTGATGTCACTAAAGTTTCTCTTAGTGTGTCCCATTTCGAGTTTTCATCTGCCCTTCGTATCTTCTTTTCACACTGTCCATATATTTTTCCTTCAGGTTTGGATCGTTCAGGAGTCTGTTGTATTGCAATTTGGGTGCTACGTTCGGCTTCTTCAGTTTCTGCAAATTCATTACTGAACTAAAACAAAAGTAAACAACGACTCCATGTTGCTCCATGCGGATGAAGTGGCCAATCCATCGGACTTGTGCCTCCAGATCGTTGACGTATTGATGATGAATTTTCAAGATGCCACATTATGCTCTGCTTTCAGCCACGCACTAACTGGTCCGTATTGTCACTGACGACAGGTAGTGACAAATATGGTGGTCCTTTTTTTTCACACCTCGAAATATATCTCATGGAAATTACAACAAAAAGAAATAAAACAAAACCAGCTAACAAAAAGACAGCTACTCCGACCCTCAATCTTTCTTTCTCCAATATTCGTGGTATCCGTTTCCTACAGCGTAGAATCTTTTCTCCTGGAACAGTCCCAGATATCTTTTCGCTTTGTGAAACCAACTTGAATTCTTCCATTGCCACAAATGAATTCTTGGTTCCAGGGTATTCCCCTTTGCCGAAAAGATTCCAGCATTCACATATATGGCCTTGCTGTTTACATTCGGGATAATCTTCTGATGGCTAGAGAATTGTCTCCTACTACTCTTTTATGTGCTTCCGTCTTATGCTACTAAACTCTGTCAGTTCTTTTTTTTTTATCGCCCCCTTTTTTCCCAAGATTGCAGTATATTAGACACAATAGCTTACAGTATAGAAAAGGGACTTTCTCTCCATTCATCTGTGAACATCTCCTTTCCTCGCTCTTGCCGAGCTTCGCAATACTGCCCTCTTGGCGACTCAGACCACTCTGTGACAGCTATTGATATCACCTTCCAAGCATTCATTAAACAGGAACCCTCTATCCATAAGACCTCTTTCCGTTACCAGCATGCTGATTGGGACTCATTCCGGGATTTTCTTCGTGACGCCCTTGGACTGACATATTGAAAATTGTGCCACTAAAGTTTCTTCTTAGGTCAAAACCGGCATGGATGCTTTCATCCCTTCTTGGAAATACCAGATGAAACTGCAATCCTCTCCATGGTCCACACCAGCATGCTCAGCCGCTATAGCACACAGGAGTCACTATTTCCCGTTATACCAGCGTGACAGCTCTCATCATAACACGTGCCTATTTGCTACTGCTTATAATAAGTGTAAGAGAATCTTCAAATGAGCTACGTCTGCTTACTGAGAGAACAAGGCATCGCATAGCCTCTAAAAACTTTGGCTCTCGTCATTACTGGCGTCTCTGTAATAGGGTACTAAATAAATGCAAGGTCTCTATTCCCCACCCCTCCTCTATGATAGATTTGAGGTGCTATCATCCTCTGTTGATAAAGTTGAATCCTTTGCCCATAAATTCTCCTCAAATTCTAGTCTTGATTCATCTGGAATATACCTAATTCTCTGTTGAGTGATATGCATATAACCTCTTCCATAGTCTCTGCTATCATCTCTAACTTTGATAACTGCAAAGCATGTGGGCCCGATGGTATCTCTGTAATAGTCATTACAAGTATGTTCCCAAAATGGTTTCTGTTCTCTCTAAACTGTATAATAAATGCCTCTCTGCCTCCTACCTTCCTGCTTGCTGGAAGTCATCATCTGTTGTTCCAGTTTTTAAGAACTCTGGTGAACCATCCAACCCATCCAACTATTGACCAATTAGCCATTTTGGGGAAACTTCTAGAGGCCATAATCAATGCAGAATTGGTTCACCATCTCTCATCATGGGGCCTTTTCTCAAACAAGAAATACAGCTTTTGTTTCCCCAGGTCAACTGCTGATGTACTAACGATAATTGTGGAAAGAGTCTATCAGGCTCAAGATAAAAATGGTGAACTTAGGCTATAGCATTGAACATCTTGAAAAGCTTTGACATGGTCTGGCATTGTGGTCTTCTCCACAAGTTGAAAAGTTATGGTATCACCAGACACATTTTTGAGCTGATCCAGTCTTTCCTATCAAATCGTGAAATGAAAGTTATCCTGAACAGCCACTCGTCTACATCCTTTTGCACTAACGCAAGTCTCCCCCGGGGCTCCGTCCTTAATCATACACTGTTTTTAATCTTCATTAACGACCTTCCTGATGATATCAGCTCTCAACTTAGCATCTATGCTGACATCACTACCATTTACTCCTGACTCGATAGTAAGGCTGATCAGCCCAACAAGATCAAAATGGCAACTGATGTAGAAAACAACCTCAAAACCAAAAATGTCATGTCAATTTTAACACTTCTAAAACTAAACTTCTATTAATCATCTCTCTGCCTTCAATCAGCATGGCTGATGCTAACCTCCAGGAAAGTAACTCATTGTGCCTTCTCAGGCTAATGTTCTCAGCTGACATGAAGTGGAAAGACTATATTGAGTCAGCTGCTAAGAAAGTCAGTTCACTGTGTCGGGCAAGAAAATTCTTCTCTCCAGAATCTATCTTGTATAATTATGAGTCTATCAATATTTTGGAATATTTAACAAATTCTACCTACAACTGGTTTAAAGAACAATGAAAATGCTTTATAAGAAAATTTTAGGCAAAGTAGCCATAATAAACATGTTATCATGAACCTTTGTGAAAATAGAAGTAAACATTTAATACTTTGTAATTATTATGCAAATCTTTATTTTTATTATTTTCTTACAGATTTTTTATTAAAAAAATTATGTTAATATTTGTAAATTTTCTTTATTTCTACCTCTTCTTTTTAAAAAAAAGAGGAAATGCAATTCATCATTCAAATATTATTTTTCTTCTGTGTAGTTCTGTCACACTACACATTTTTTTATCTAAAATTCCTCAAAAGATAAGAAAAAAAATTAAAATCAGTAAGTAATGTGTCTTAAGACAAGTTATGGTCAAGTACTTCATACAAGTCATTTCTTTTCTGTTGACGAAGAGGTATTTGGTTTCGGACCTCATCCACATAACCAATATCTGAAAAAGAAAAAAATGCATATTAACAATTCAACAATTAAGGTTTATTTAAAAACTAAGTCATTCATTTGTTCTTATCTTTTAGGTAACTTTTAAAATTGTCAATAAATATCTTTCAGGACACTAAATGAATGTGAGTTGACTTAAATAATGTGTGTAATAAAACACATTGTAGACAAAGAGTTAAGAATTTTTTTTTATTTTAGAAAGAGATAATAATCTATTTCCATTCAGAAAACATTCAACATTCATTGGCCAAACAGTATTACTGCCAGATGAAATTTATAAAATCCTTTCCTTAAAATAGTTTCTCAGAAAATTAGGCTTCCCAAGCACACTTTTATAGCTCTTTCTATTATTGATGGATGTTTCCTCCCAAACCTGTTTAGCAGGAGACTAATGAGTCTTTGATTTATTCATTATCTATGGCGTATAACAGTTTATTAAAAGCCAGAAAATATTTTTAGATTCTAAGATTTTTTTTTGGCTTTTTAAAATAATAATGGTTTATTGATACAAGTCTTACTAATTAATGTAGTGCTAGCTTAGTAGAAGTAATCTCTGTAACAGGATCTACTCAAGCCTAATCAGCCATCATGGTATTTTATACAATGATGGCTTTTTTTTTTCTTTTTATACTATGTTCTCCCAATACAAGGCCAAAGAATCACTCATAGTAGATGGTTACTGTGTGATGTGATATGGTGATTTTCTAAGCATAGCTTACATGCGGCACACAGTAAGGATCAAACTCACTACTCAGTCATAATTGTTCTAGTGAGACAAGTTTGCTATTACACCACATCACGGTGCCCAAAATGATTTTCTAAACTTAGCTTAGATGTGGCACATGGCCCAAATTGTAGAGCACCCAGTGAGGATCAAACTATTCAGTCATAACTGTTCTAGTGAGACAAGCTTGTTAACCATTACACAATGTCAAAATGCCCATGTGTAGTGTTATATGAGCCTAAGAAAATGTAAGAACTAAAGTTTGTGCAGTTATGCAGGAAAAGATAACAGTTAACAGTAGACTTGAAAAGGCCAAGATTGTAATGATTGGAAAAACATTCTACCAGGAGTGTGTTGCACAAAGCCGCAGTTCTTGGGGAAAAAGACGTCCCAATAGAATTTATTTCTTACTACGCTTAAACAAATCTTAATTTTTAACATTAAATTTACTCAACATTACTTCTTTCTTTTTCTCAAAAATTCTTTATTTAAAGCCAGGTTATCATGGTTAGAGTATTTGTAAATGTAGAAATCAATACTGCATGGTGTCTATCAGTTTCATGCTATATCAATGGTCTTGATATGACAGAGAAATGAGAATGTTAATATTTGGTACAAGCTACATATCATGATCATTTGTCCTTTGACCAAGTTTGGTTATAGGGATACTTCAAACTTGACGAGTTCCCTCCATATATATGGATTGAAAACTATATACACTCACATGTAGCACATCTTAAGCAAGTAGATTTGGCAGAGCCTATCCCTCATCAGGTTAAACCACAGTCAATGCCTGCATTGGTCACAGATATGTGACTGCTGATGCCTTCAGGAGAACCCTCTGCCTTGGCCATTGATGTCAGTGCAGGAAACCATTAATCCAGCAATGCTATGTCCTCACTGCACTGGCTATGTACACCTTTGTGCAAATTAATTGAAACAAAATAAATAATTGTTATTATTTACTTTTTTCACATTTTTCCAATGAAACATGCCCCAGTGCACATGTTAGTACTTCGTATGTCCATTTAATGAATTCATTCCTTGCAGATTAACCACAGATTCTCAAGTGGATTTAAATCAGGAGAGTTTCCAAGCCAGTCTATAGTACTTTGATTTTCTCACTGGTAACGCTTGCCAGTGTGTTCATGCAGCATTACAATTTTCGTATGCTTCCTTGGGGTAACGTCCATCACAGGCAATGGCTGTAGGACAACTAATCAACAGTTGAGACAATAGCATCTGGATGTGATAAAAATCTGATGCAATCATGGATGATGCAATATTTTTCAAGGCTAAACAAATTTCATCATACACTCCAAAAATAGATTCATATTACTGCACACCACTAAAAATGACCTAATCTGAGAAAAAACAGAAATTGATTACATCCTGTCCCTCAAGTGGGTCCAAAACTGACCGTATGGTGAAAGTAAGGAAACTAAAGCGGTTGTTTCAATTAATTTGCACAAGGGTGTACATAGCTATGGAGGCCAGCCTACTCCATTGTGTTAGATGATGGTTCATCATCCTTTTGATTGATCTTGTTTTTAATCCTGCTGGATATCTAGTCACTGTACTCACCAGAAAAGCTTGATGGGAGATGCAGGTAGTACTAAGTTACATGGTAACAGTAGAACTAATAGAGTGACCTAACATAACAAGTCACATAACATTACATTAAGAAGCCTTGCATTTATGGTTTGTTAAAGATGTGTTGTCAAGTACGAGGCATACAGTGTGTTTATGTGAAGTTGAATCTAAAATTCACTAGCCCAAGATTTGAGAGTAGACACAGAATTTCATTAGAAATAAAGAAAAGAATATTGAACTGTTATGTAATAACAGACCTCTTATATGGCAGTAAATGCTGGACAATTTCCTCGCAGATGGAGAAGAGACTTGAAGCAACAGAAATATGGTTCTACAGAAGGATGCTGAGAATATTATGGACTCAACATGTGAATAACTATGAAGTTTTAAAGAAAACGGAAACAAAAATCACTCTTATACTTAACAGAAATTTCTAAGGCACATAATGAGGAATGAGGGCTTAGAAAATTTGATACTCACAGGACAGATTGAAGGCAAGACAGCAGAGAGAGGAAAATAATGCATAACCTACCTAGCAAGCTTGAGTAAATAGTTGACAGAACAGAGTTTAGGAAAGATAACAAAAAGAAAAACTTTATTAAGAGCTACAAAGGGCAGGAAATTGTGGAGAGCCGTGTTTAGTTTGGTTTGTTTTGTTTTACAGCATATCAATCTCAATGCGTTATTTAATGCCAACAAAATTTTTATTGCTGGTAATATTTTTTTTTCAAAAATGTATTGCTGGTAATGTTTTTTTTTTTTCTTCAAAAATCTATTTCTGGTAATATTTTTCTTCAAAAATCTATTGCAGTTAATATTTTCTTTTTTCAGAAATCTATTGCAGGTAATTTTTTTTTTTTTCAAAAATCTATTGCAGGTAATATTTTTCCCAAAATGTATAGTTGTAATATTTTTTCCAAAGAAATGTATTGCTGGTAATATTTTGTTTATAATAATTCTCCTTTAAAAATGTATTGCTGGTAATAATTTTTTTCTTCACAAAAGCATTGCTAGTAATAACTTTTCCTACAAAAATGTATTGCTGGTAATAATTTTTCTTTCAAAATTGTATCTTCAATAATTTTTCCTTCAAAACTATATTGCTGGTAATAACTTTTTCTTCAAAAGCTGTATTGTTGGCAATAACTTTTTCTTCAAAAATGTATTGCTGGTAATAATTTTTCCTTCATAAAATTATTGCTGGTAAAAAAAAAGAAAAAATTCTCAAAAATGTATTTCTGGTAATAATTTTTCCCTGAAAAACGTATTACTGGTATTAATATCTATTTTTACACCTTGTGGAGAGCCATTATTGCCAACATGGACATGGCATATAAAAGAAGCTCAATACCAGTTATTAACTAAATTTTGATCTAAAACTTACACAGGATTATGTTTGATCTATGTGACTAATGGAGAAATACTGAGTTAAGTGTATTGAGACGGCTGGAGAATGTGTTGAAAAATTGTTGTATAAATGAAATGCTTTTTTCTTCATTAGGTTGGTTGACTGTTTGGTAGATTCATTTTTTGCAGATTATCAACCCATTGCAGTTATTTAAAGGCAGAAAGTATTTTTAGATTGTCAGAATTTGGGGGGGGAAATAATAATGTTTTAGTGATACATGCATAACTGGGGAGCGGTAGATTCATACCTTTCCCAAGGATACATATGTGAATATAACAAACCCAACAGGATTTGGAACTCCGGTCTCCAGTTAACAATTCCAAGTCATTATCCATTACACAACTCACACATCCACATTTACAGCACTTGGTATTCCCAAGCAGTCACCCATCAAGGTACTGACCAGGCTTGACCTTCCTTAACTTCTGTGATTGTATAGAAATCTGTGTCTCAACATGATGTGGCTCTTCTTCATTGGGCTAAAGTCTTATTGATGTACCTTTGTATAATAAGAAGGAATGGAGAATAAAATATCAGGAATTTATTATAAAAGACCAATCTTACCAATATCTGCATACACAATGTCTTCTGCATGTTCTGTAGTAGAAACCACCTCACCCCTGAAAAAGTAACAGATATATAATGTCAATTTTCTATGTTTGCATAGCAAATAAATGGTTAAAGAGAAAATATGAATTACTGATAGAATCTAATGTTTTACATATGAAAACTGTAGTAAAGAAACTAGTCTATCAGAGACATACAGTGACATGCAAAAGTATGGAACATTTATTTTTTTCTTACTAAGGTTCAACCAATATAAGGCCTAGAAGCCATTCAAGGTAGAGTGAACATAGGTGGAGCTAGAAATAAGTGAACATTATGATGATATAAATTATAAATAATTTATAAATTAGGGAAGATAAGAGATTAAAAACAAGCTACATATCTAAAAGGCAATCTGTATCCATCTATAAATATATATTCATATAACACTTTACAGTGAGCAATATTTTGAGCCAAGGTAAAGTAAACAGATACTTGATACTGGGCAGAATAAATATGTAAATAATCCAGTCATTTTTTTAAATATGTAAATAATCCAGTTCATTTTTTGATCCATACATAAAATAACCCCATCATTTTTGACAGGCATTATGAACCATACATAAAATAATCTGATCATTTTAACAGTTATTATGACACATGTATAATATAACCCCATCATTTTCTACAGGTATTATGATCTATGCATCAAATAATCCTATAATTTTTTATGATCCATGAAAAAATAATGTGAACATTTTTGACAGGTATTATGACCCATGCATAAAATAACCCCATCATTTTTGACAGGCATTATGATCCATACATGAAATAATCTGATCATTTTAACAGCTAATAGATGTGTAATATAACCCCATCATTTCTGACAGGTATTATGATCCATGCATGAAATAATCCCATCAATATACTGTAAGAAAAGTTAGATGCATAGCTGATTAATTTTTTTACCATCACTAACCCCAGCATAGAATTTGTTTTCTTTCCTTACACCTCTTCACTTTAAGGAAGTACAAATTCTTCTTGGCATATTCAGATTGCCAGAATCACCACCCTTGCACCTAGGAAGCATTATTAAGTAAAACTTATAGATTATTTATTTAGATGGGGAGTCAACTATGAATAAGTGAAACCAGAGTAAGGTAAACAGTGGATATGGAGGGACTGTGAATAAAATACTTGTTTATTTCACTCACCAAGGATTAATGACAGTGGTATGTCCCCAGGCAACATAAGAGGCTGTCTCACATCGGGCAGGAGATATGGTAGCGACATACAATTGGTTATCAATGGCTCTCGCACGTTGTAGAAGTTCCCAATGAGCAGGACCAGTTGTCATATTGAATGCACCCGGGTAGATTAGTAGCTTACAGCCTGCATTAGACAAAACAATCATAAAATTTTGTAAACACTATTTCTACAATAAACTACTTTGTTCCGCATGCTTCCAAAAAATACATTAAATATTCAGATTAAAGAATTGGTGAAAGTATATCTGGTTTCCTTGCAGGAACAAATTCAATGCCTGAGTTTGGTAGTGTAGAAAAGTCATACACATTGGTTCAGTTGAAGAAACAGACAAGTGACACAAAAACAAAATAGGTTAATGAGAATTAAGTGAAACAAGATATTCCACAAGCACAGAAAATGAAATGAGAACAATCAACTCTATTGACTGAATAAAGGGTATTGCTAAAAATTTCAAAGGAAGTTACTGAGTAAAATAAACATCTGAACAGGGACAGAGAGTACAAGTCTGAAACATTGTGAGTATAACAACCAAGATAAGGATCTTAGTCCAAATAAAAAGGCATATAATAAAGATAAATTCTCATCTCAAAATTTTCCAGCATAGAATTAACAGATACTTTATATTTTTAACTGTCTTTAGTATTCATTATATAAGATAAAGACATTAAACACATCACAGGGTTGCCATAAGGGTACTTTTGTTCAACACCATAATATGCTACAAAACTAAAATATTAACCTGAAAACTAAAGTCATGTTCTTAAATAGCTTTGGTACATCTTTCATATGGACACTATGCATGGCATCACATTCATTCAGAAATCTCTAAACTATCATCTATATACAACTGCTTTCAAAGCTCAATGATTCCATATGGCTTCAAACAATCCTTCAGGTTTTAAAGAAGATAACCCTTCTTCAGATCTTGTAGACTGGTGCTACAGAAGTGCAATGGCTAATTTTGCCATTACCATAAGAATATAATGGAAATGATTTTACTATAAGAAATCACTGGAAATGATTTTACTATAAGAATGCACTGGAAATGATTTTATGATAAGAAAACATTGGAAATGATTTTACTATAAAAAAAACATTGGAAATGATTTTACTATAAAAAAATCATTGGAAATGATTTTACTATAAGAATTCATTAGAAATGATCAACAATTTTACTATAACAATGCATCAGGAATGATTTTACTATAGGAATTAATATTAGAAAAAGCTATAATGTTTAGTGGAGTTGTATAATAAGAGTTCACAAAGTTCTAATTTCTATGTACACACATACAGTCTCCTTGCAAAAATCCTCCTGGTCAGTAAAGTCAGTTGCTTTTATAGCAGTTTGGTGGACCCTTTCCAGGTTTTCTATTTGTGGAGCATAGAAATGGATTAGCATATTTTTCTATGCAATCTATTCCACTCAGTGATACTTGAACCACAGTTGGTTAGCAGAAGCTAATTTAAATGACCTCACTAATCTTATTCAGTGAGAAAGCATTTTTCTTTCTTTTTTCTTCTGCAAAAGGAGCATGTGAAACAAAAGCATTTTGGCCTTCAGGGTATGTCACCATTTCTGTACAGAAGTCTACTTTCTTGGAAAGCAGTTTCAAGAAAAATATTTTATAAATTTTAGCCAACACTAACACTGTTCAATCAGTCAATGCCAAATATTTCCTGTATGAAAACGGCTAATCCAACCTTATAAATACAGACATACAAATGATTAAAATGTTTTTTTGCATATTATTATTCTTTAATTACATGACAAACATATTATCTCTACAAATAATTTTAAGAAAAACATGCTTTTCTGCTTTCAACTATTGCAGATTCCTTACCGTTTTTGGCATATATTTGTGCCATTTCAGCAAATCTGATATCATAACATATTCCAACACCAATCTTGCAAAATGCTAAAATAAAAAGAATTTCAGTTAAAATGTTTTTATTTTCATTAACAAGTAAATGAAGACAAATTTTTAAAATATTTTAATAATTGTGATTAAAATGGACATATAAAAACAACAGAAAAGAATAGCAAAAAAGTTTACCCATACTGACATACACCTGATGAAGGCCAGAGGGTACAACAGCCAAAAAACTGTGATAATGACAACAAAAATGAGGACAATAGTCTGTATGTAAATAATGTCAATAATGATAATTCCTTATCCCAGAAACTCAGAGAGGAAAAAAAAGAAGTTCACATGTACATATTTTTTGTCCTTGATTGAGCTCTGATGAGAGATGATGAAGAACCATTAAAGTGATTTTTTTTCTTTTTTATTAATTTACTTATTCTTTATTACCACCTTATTATAATATAAACTTCTTTTTTGTTCTTTCATGTTGTTTTAATATATTTGTTTTAATCTCAGTTTTTCAAATTATTCAATACCAAAGAACGTGATTTTGAAAAACTGAAATTGATGGCATATACAAGAAGCTACTGAAGCATTCTCATTAACAACACACTTAGCAAAATCTAACCAAATGTGTAAGCATCAAATTTTGTTTTTAAACATTTCCCAGTTAGCTTGAGAAGATTTCAGCAAATACCTTATAAGCCTTCTCTACACATGCTTTTTATATTAATATTAAAGTACTAGTATACCCATGACATCAAAAATGCCAGCATTTGTTAGAAAGATTTAATAGTGAGAAACAAAAGGCTTGAAACAATGTAAGGAAATTCAATAACGCAGAGATAAAGAATTCACAACTGAAAGAGAGGTCAATGAACCATTTAATTAAACTGTTCCATTTATATTTTTAGACATTCAATAGCATCTATGATTCAGTGATTACTCCTGTTATTATATCATTCACTTCTTGCTCAATATCTTTTCAAGTTAAAAATTTTAATAGATTAATATAATAATGAAATGGCAATATCATTCAGAAGAAAAAGTTTAACAACAGAACGACAGCGATGACAAAGCCTATGTCAAGACCAAATTGAAGCAAGATATTCACTTAATAGACAAAGCTATCAGAGTACCTTACATGAAAGACTTGAACAAATAAGATTGCAATCTAAGAAACCTAGGAGTAAAGGAACTGATTAACTAAATAGTTCATTTTGCTCATGAACTAATGTGAAATGTGCATATTTCTTGTCATTGATTTAGATCTGATGAGAGAGGAATGACTAAACATTAAAATTGTTTTTCTTTTTAGTTAATTTATTTTTTAATATTACAACTTTATTGTAATTTAAACTTCTTTTTTGTTCTTTCCTGTTGTTTTAATATATTTGTTAGAATCTCAATTTTTCAAATTATTCAATACCAAAGAACAATATTTAAAATACTGAAATTGATGACCTATAGAAGAAGCTACTAAGGTATTCTCTTCACAACCCACTTAGCAATATCTGACCAAATGAGTAAGCTTCAGATTTTCATTTTCATCACTTCTTGGTCAGGTTGAGAACTTTTCAGCACTCACCTTAAAAGTACTAGTGTACTCATGCCATCAAAAATAACAGCAATTGTTAAAAAGTTTTAATAGTGAGAAACAAAATACTTGAAGAAATCCGACTGGACTGTAAGAAATGTAGGATTAAAGGAACTGATTATTTAAATGGTTCATTTTGCTCAGGAACTAATTTTGTCTAAATGCAGATAATTATTTTATTAGTGGAGATTATTAAAACGACTAAGGGAAGTAATCACTCATAAATTTACTAACTTAAGTTTATTTACCTCCCTTCCCGCTACTGATGGTTTAGGAAACATATAAATAAATACACAATATTTTTTTTAATCAATTCCCCGCAAGAAAGGCAATAATGCCACTAAGATGCAAGGGACTACTGGAAACAAAAGAGACTTTAGGAAAAACCTGAAACCCAATCCCAAACAGAAAACAAGGGATAAATCTCTACACGTGTTCAAAAGACTGGTGCAGAGTATAAATCAGATGATAGGTGAACCTATCTACTCCCATAAATAAATATACATTGATAATTATTATATGGCTTGATTATGGAGCTAGGCTTGGTAATTGTTGCTTAGTGTCTTTTTTCAATACTAAATTTCACCAGATACAAAGCTCAAGAGCCACTTAAGGTAGAGTGTTACTGAATAAAGTGTTTGATATTAATCTAAGTGGAGGTGGGAGGAACTGAAGATTATGAAGATGAGGAGGATAGATAGCAACTGACTCTTAACATGAAGAGTTTAAGATTGTAGTGTTCAAAGAAGTATCCATGTAGGAGTTTGTTCCACAAAGTAGCAGTTCTTGGGAAAAAGCTGTCTGAATGGAACTTCCTCCTTACAAATGGAATACAGAGGAAATGTGGAAGATGCAACTCCATGTATGTGGTAGGGTGAGTCCTAGCTGTAAAGGTCTGAACTCGTGGAACTATAGAGTGGAGCTCATCTAAACATCTGCCAAGGAAGTGGCAGCAGCTTATTGATAGGCTTGCAACTTTGTGACTGTGAAGAAAAGGGCGGTAGGATGGAAAATAAGTCATCTTTTACAAGATATAAAAATTAGACCAATGGTAGGTTAATATTCTGTCTTCTTAATTCCTGTTCTTTTATTGTTTCCTATCTTTAATAATGTTTTCTTTTTCTCATATTCTCAGTAACCACCCCACTTGCATCTTAGTGGCTTTATTGTCTTGCTTAGAGTAAAATAATTAAAAAGAAAATAGTTAAGAGAAAAATAATAAAAAGATAAAATGCATAATTTAATATTTTATTTAATTATAAAAATTTATTTATATATTATTTAATAAAATCAGTGTAAACATGCAAAATACATACGTGTATCAAAATTGGTCAGTTTGCTTCCAGGGCTCAATGTTTCAGACTCTTTGAACCGAATTTTACCAGGAACATCAATATCAAAAAGGTGAACCTGGTCAAGAAACAATAACATATGTCATTCCACACACATTAACACCTTTACAAATAAGATGACATCAAGTATAATTTTATCTCTGGTTGATAAATTTTTAATATATATTAACCCTTTCATTGCCACAGCACATAAAACCAACTTGTATTATCCAAATTTTAAAAAAGAATGTAAAATTTTCAAATAATATTGATTTGACACTTCCCAAGGTTGACTATGGAGGTAACAGCATTTTTTTTCTGCTTTTGTTTGGGCAGGTAAAGTGGTTATTCAAGTGATTTGTCCAATTTCTCACTCTCACATGACCTTCCTCATCAACCATCATGGCAGGTTAGTTACAAAACATTTTGAGGTAGAAAGCAGGTTTTAAGTGAATTCCCATCTTTCTCAAGAACATTAATATCATGTTGACATAATCAGCCAATTTCATCATCTGTGCTGATAACAATAATGTCATCCCCACATCTCTGATAATATAAAGTTTCTATTTCCCCATTTTTCATCATCCCTTCTGAATCATTCAACAGTGGCATATTACTGTACCCAAAAGTGATTTAAAAGATCTAGATCATGCATATAAATTCAGTAATTTCAACATGACCAGAGTATATTACTACTTGAGACATATAGCAACTACAAAGCACTCAAAAAGTGCATACTCATGCTAATGATATCATCGCTAAAAACTGAATCCAAATCAGTTCGTATATACAATTCAAGGGAGGTAACTGTGTTCGTTTTGACTTTTCTATGTATTTCAGGCTTAATATATGAAATATCACTCATGCAGATACAATGAAGTGGGGTAACTGTACATTTTGACTTTTCTGCATATTTAAAGCTGTTGTCTTCATATATGAAATATCACTTAACTGAAAATCAATTTGTGAATCCCATCTAGAATTTAATCAAATTTTTGTTAACTATAGCAAACCTTTCCACAAAATGTCACTGAAATTGATTGAGGACCTTTCAGGATATTGTTGGGACAAAAATGAGTGAATAACTTTATGCAAATAAACAAAAAAATATAGGGAGTAATTTGTGCCCATCTTTGTTGGTAAAGGTAAAAAATGCCTCACATTAAACTATTTACAACTATAAGTTCTATTTAAACTAAAACAGAAAAATGTACCAAGAATACATCATAGCATATAACATCAGTATTGTAACAGACATATAACGTAAATTACCTTTTGATGAGTTGCAATCATTTCTCCAGCTGGATTAAATATAGGACAAGTATTAAACAATTTACCATTTTTGGATTCAGGTAATGAACCTGAAATAATAAAAGAAAAAAAATACTTTTTAAATATATATTAGTCTAAAAAAATATTTATTTTAAGCAATATTTATTTTTTACATTATCTCTTTCTTTGTTAATGTACTCAATCCAAAACTTGTTCATTAATCACATAAATCAAACATTATAAAATAAAAAGGGTGAAGGGACAAAAGAAAAAAAGATTTGCTGATGTGATATAAAGAAACAATGAATGAAAGATTGAAAAGCAGGTTGTGGTGGAAAGGCATAAAAATTGTTATATATAAAAATTTTGTTTAGAAAGAGATAGAGCAAAAAAAAATAAAACAAGATACGGTAAAAAGAATATTTATGCATTCTTTATTCCTTTTCACATACAAAATGAATCCATGCTTGAGAAACACTTAGATAAAAACATGGACATTAAAATGCATAAGGGAGTAAATGAGAAGATACAGGCAGGGGGTGAGATAAGAGCAGAAGCATAAGATGACAGATAAGTTATCAGCACCCATGGAATTTCTATTGTTTCAGTTAGTTTTTATTATTTCATCAGATGATTTGTTTTTACTACTTGACTAAAAACTATGACTATCTTACCAAAATAATAGTATATACTAAAATATACTTACACGTAATTAATAATTATAATGAATTCAAGATAATATTAATAAAAAAATATTTAAATTACTTATATTCAGACTATTGTCCTTATCTTTCTATCATTAACAGAGCAGTACTGAACAAAACAAGATATGACTGAGTAATTGGTTCATTTTCTATTTTTTTATCAACCACTGAAGGTTATTTAAAGCCAGAAAATATTTTTATATTGTAAAAAAATTTTCTTGAAATAATAATGATTTAGTGATACAGATCTTACTAATTAACCCATAGTGGGGGAGAAGAGGTGGACCTTTCCCAAAGGTATTTGTACATAAGTGAATATAACAAACCCAACAGGAATTGAAATTCATCTCCCTGATTAACAATTCCAAACCATTACCTCATTACACCACCCACTCATCTAAGTTTACAGCACCTAATATTCCTAAGTGGTCACCCATGTAGGTACTGACCAGGATTCACATTGCTTAACTTTGTTAATCATACGGAAACCTGTGTTTCAATGGGATAAGTCCATAAGTTAAAGACAAGATATTCCTAAACATGGACAGCAGAATGTGGACAGTCTACCCCCGTAGATTAAATAACAGTTTTCTGAATGTTACCCAGATCAACAAGCACCTGAAAAAAACAGAGGGCACAATAGCCAAAACATTGTGACCAAAACAACAATGAGGACATTAGTCTGAATGTAAATAATGTAACTATTAACTCATCCTAAAAATTCAGACAGAAAACACCAAAATAGTCATTAAAAATCAATCACACATCTCATTTGTTAAGCAAATATTAATTGTCTACAAGTATGATTTTGTAAGTTAATCCTATCCATTATGTTTTAAAAATTGACTTGATAGACACATCTTTTTTTGACATGGAACAATATTTTCATAATTAACATACAATAATATATTTTATAGAAAATAATTTTTCTTTAACATTAAAAAATATTTTAGAAATTAATATTTAACTAATAGTACCCATGAAAATTTTAATGGTTTTCCCATTTTAATTTTCTGATGAATCTTAATTCTTAATTTAATCACAGAATAAACCCTTTGAAATTCTAGGAGTATAAACTACCTCAGGAAATTCCTGTTATATCATTAAATATTTGAGATTAACAACATTAACCAAATATTGCAATAATAATCATAAGTATGATTGCAGGTTATTATTTAATGAAGAGGGTACAAATGAAAAGATTTAAAGTAACAAAGTTTTCCATTTCACTAAAGCAGATGTTAAACACATGAGAACATTATCACCTCTTATAGTTATGTATGCTTTCCTTTTTTCTTATTAAAACCAAACAATGTCTCTGATATATCTTTGTTTTCCATCTTTCAAAATGGGATGGTGCATTACTTATCTGAGGCAATGGCAGTATTTAACATATGAGCTAACTTATGTAGGAACATAAAGAATTATAATATGATAATAATTAATAATATATTGTATTTTTTGCCAAAATTACATCTATTCAAGAAATTAAACTGACAAAACTTTAGATCAATCATCGGAAAAACACTCACCTCCAACCAGAAAGATATTATTTTCCTTGGCAGCTTTACTCAGCACTTCTGTAGAATTCCCAGGTATCTCTTCAGCATATTCAGAAAAATAACTTGTTCCATACGGAGAATTGAAACATTCCTTTTTAAATGCAGTAATTCATTTATTTTGTCAGAAAATAAAAAAGAAATAAAAATTTATTATGTAATTATAAAAGGATTCTATTACAAATAACAAAATCATCGTCATGAATGAAAAGAAAAGTACACTATCGTGGCAATGCAGTTGATGTAGCAGTTAAGAACAAGGGAACAAATGCTTAAATCAGCTCCATTTGCCACTTTTTTTTAATCATTTCACCCCCAAGAAAGGAGATAATGCTACTAAGGTGCAAACAAGAACTAGGAGTGAAATAGAAAAGACAATAAAAAAAAAATATAGAATTCAGGAAGACAGAAGATGGCAACTGACACTGCATTTAAATTTTTGAAGATTGTAGGTGGCAGTGAAGAAAGAAATTGGAAGGCAGTACCACAGGCAAGAAGTACAAGAAAAGAAACTATTAGAATAGGACGTAGTTGCATGTAGTGAGTTCAACAGTGAGACCTAATTGGCAGCCTAGTAGCATGCTTAAATTCATGCAGTCAAAGCACCAAGGAAAAATCTCATGAGAACAATTACTATGAAAATATTTATAGAAAAGACAGAGGAGAGCCACGTCAAGTCAATGAAAAAGGGTGTGAAATTGAGGCACCAGGTCAGGATCAATTACATTACAGACATGTCTTTAAATTTTGTCAAGAATTTTGAGATATATAGGAGGACCACCAGACCAGATATGGCAGCAGTATTCAATGCATGAATGAATGGTAGATTTATAAATATGTAAGATGGATTCTGACAAGAAAAATTCTTTGGTATGACACAGTGAACCAACTTTTCTAACAGTAGACCTAAAAATTGATTCAATATAATCAACAACACTTCATGTCAATGGAAATGCAATACAATATTTATCATTTACCAGTTTATAAAGAAATAAATGTGAAAACAATTTTTATTTATAAACATTTACTAAATTATTAAAATATGTGAACTATAAGAAAATGCTTTTATAAAGTTCAAAGCAATTGGAAATTAGCTAATGTTTTGCTAACCATTTCAATAAACAATCTAATAAATAGTGTTTGTAAGGAGACAAAAGATGATTATCTCCCTTTAGACAAAATAGTCACATGATGGCTACTTAGTGATGTCAATCTATACAGTGATGAAAGCAGCAGTCAATTTCAGTTCGTTTACAGCAGCCAAACTGAGCAGGCCCCAGGCTGAGGCTAAATCTGCCTCCTCCAGCAAATGCTACAGTTTACAAGTCCATGGTGCCTTTTCCCTATGAAAATATGTCTTCCCCATATAACTCCCTCTTATTTACCTGACATGTGATATTATTATCCCCATTAACAGTTGAATATGATGCATTATTATTTAGCTCCATTATGTTTATTACTTTTGTTATCAATTCTCAAGAATAAAGAAAATGTATAAATTCACTTTCATCATTTGTTTAGGTTTTATTAAAATTTTAATCATTGCTTTCTAAAACAATAAACTTTGCTCAGGATTGAAGGTAATTAAAATAATGGCAGTGTCATGGGAAAAACCATCATTTTGACTCTCCATTTTTTATGGATATGAAGGTGTTTGCCAAAACTCTCTTCCTTTTTTGTCCCCAGATGTAGTAGTAACAACACAGCATTCTCCTACTCCAGAGAGACTTCTTACTTGACTAGCAAACTACATTTCAAACAATCCATGTGAACATCATAACATAAAAGCTGATAAATAATGGATACTCCAGCAACTTGTATAGTAATTTTTATACAAAAATTAAGCAGCCTGAGTCGTGGTCAAAAGTCTAAGTTGCTTAATAAAAACTAAAATATTTTCAAAAATAATGTAATACAACAAACTTATGAATGAATTACACAGATCAACAAAAAAATTTTTTTAAATGGTGTCAAGACACCAAACATCTTTTTTAGCTAATCTGAGGTGCTGAATCTGAAAATAACCTTACTTTTTCTTGGTTAGCTACAGTTTTAGCTGTACTGAAATGCCTCATTTTGGGGGAAAAAAAAGCATTTTTTTTCATTTGTTTTCTGCATATATGATATTGACCAATGGCAATATTGCTCAAAATAAAATCATAGAAACCTCTCAATTCATATTTAAACCAACAAATATTGGTCTGCTTATTGAGAAATGCTATTTTTGCAATAATGATCAGATCCTAAGTTTTCAAAAATAACAGAATTGAATATACCAAGACTAACTAATATTTTCATCAAATCATTTAATAAACAGCAGAAATAAAACCTTTGTGAACTATGGTAAAACTTTTCTCTTTCTTGATTGTCTGTCATGTCCAGTGTTATTTAAGTCCCTTTTGATACACCAGCAGTATCATGTACAATGGAATATGTGCATTCAATTGGGATGTCTTTAGTTGAAGTTTCTTTCCAACTGTGAAAACAAAATGCTCTCAATGTGCATGGTTTCCTTCTGAAGTGATGAGATACATTTATGAATATCAAACAAGATTTTAGGGTTCCATTTTTTTGATGTCACCTTAATTATTAGGTTTACTAAAGGGTATTACTGATAAAGTTTATCAGTTAATTTGAATTTTGGTGATAATTTGGAAAAATTTGCTACTTCTATTTTAGAATTTTTGACTCAAAAACACTTTTCTTATAAAAAAATAGTTTGTTTCAGGTGGTTGACATAAATTGCTCAGCCTACCTGAAAATTAATGGGTTTCTATGACCTTTATTAACTAAATTTTACAATCAACCAAGATCATAAATTGACTTTTTTTCCAAAAATGAGGAATTTCAGTACAGCAAAAACAGTAGCTAACCATGAAAACTTAAGGTCCTTTTCAGAATCGTCATCATCAAAGTAGCTAAAAAAAGTGTTTTGTTTCTTGGCCATAATGAAATTGGAAAGATAGGGTTTGATTATCAAACAAGGGGTGTATATTATGCATGAGTAGAAGCATTTTCCCACACTTTCACCACAATTTTAGGGGTGCATATTATGGATGAAGGTGTATTATACATGGGGAATTACAGTATTTAACATTTTATAAAGAAATAAAGTTAAAACAAAAACTTTTTATTCAGAAATTTACAAAAAAAATTACAAAATGATCAAGTGTCCCATAATTCCTAGTACAATATGAAGAAGGCATTTTTGCCACTAAAATAAATTTCAAAATTTTCATCATCATGTATTTTAATATCCTTTATAAATCACAGGGTGAAATGAAGATTTACTTTAAATGAGCACAAATAAACTTACAGGCAGTGCAACAATTTTTGCTCCCTTTTTAGCGGCTTCTTTTATTTTCAGGGCAGCATTTGCCAAATTATCAGATTTTGAGGCAGACACAGCCAATTGGATCAAGGCAAGTCTGAATTCTACAAAAAATAAAAAGAATATTAAAAAATGCAAAAACTGTGTGGGTGATACAATCACATATGCAATATCTGATCACTAGCAAGATATATAACAATCATGAAGCTATAGAAAAATAATGTGTGCGTATATATATATATATAATGTCATCCACAGACAGACTGTTTCGCTGTTTCACAGCTCATCAGTGTGGCTAGACATCCGGTTGCCTCTAGCTAGGATCGAAACCCGACTGAATTGGTGTCAGTCAGAGATTCTAACCATTAAGCCGTCGGCGCACGGTAGGGATGAAGGTGGATTTTAGTGTATTTATTATTAGAAACACGCCCAGTGACCGACAGTGACTCAATTCACTTTTGCGAAGAGTCTCGCTATATAGCTATAATAGTCACTGTTTACCAACCCACACCTCCTCCCCAGAGAGCTCAACTGAGCTGCCCTATTGGGTGGCATTTAAGCTTGCTCCTTAATTTAAAGACAATTTGATGTACATAGGTCCTTACTTTCCATACAAACAATTATTTTATTTCATTGGTGACTTTCATTGGATTTTGCAATTAATTTCAATTATTCTGAAATTTCTTTCCAAGTTATAAAAATTGTTATCATACAAAAAAAATCTGTTGCAAAAAATCATACCAAAAACAATCAGTGTAATGAAAATTTGAGAGTCCAAAATTTCAGGATTGCAGGTCCAGATCCAACTCAGAATGTTTTAATTTGCTCATATAGTAAGACTGATTCCAAAATGGTATATGTTGGGCTATGGCTTCTCGGAGAAAAATTGAAAGTGTGACAAGTGACATTCTCACTTATTATATAGGTATATATAGGATTAATGCAAATAAAATTTGTCACTTAATTGAATGGTATTATATTCAGCCCCTATATATATATATATTAAAGAATATCAAACGCTTAAAATCCTATAGGTAATAATTTTTATTTCATGAGAGCTCTAAAAACAGTAGCTCTCAATCTTCAAGACCTACAAACAAATCACAAATGGAAAAAAATATTCCAGGTTAAAAACAATAGATATTGCTATCTTTTTAGAGAGTGGGCAAAAAGGTAGAGTGTGTTGACCTATTTTGACACACTGACCTCAGTATGTCATTTGAGGATGGTGGAAGGGCTGAAAGTGTATTTAGTTCATTGTGAATCTGAAACAATCCTGTCAGAAATAATCAGGATTGTTTCAGTGTTTGATATTCTTTAATTAATAATAATTTTGCCGCCTTTTGACATAGAGCTCTCCCTGGATCTATATCCACCTGGAACTTCTATACAGATTACCATATTGTATCATTACTATATATATATATATATATATATTGTTCCAGTTGTGTTCAGCCTGAACAAGGCCCAAGGGACACTCAGAGTAGAGTATTACACAGTAAGTGGCACAGCATATACAGCTATGTGTGGAAGACAATGGTTAATGATAGGCTTGAACAGTTTAAGCTTATAGTGACCATGGGAGCAACCTCCTGGGAGTTGGTTCCACAAGGCAGTGGTTTGTGGGAAGAAGCTGCTTGAATGGAACTTACATCTCAGCAGGGGGAATACAAAGGGAAATAGGGTAGTACGCTACAATGTGCATGGCATGGTCTGTAGTTAAGGAGTGTAGTTCATCTGAAAACTCTTCATGAAAATAGCAATAGAGCAGCGAAAGGCTTGTGACATCTTATCTGTGAGAAAAGGGTTGCAGAGTCAAAAATAATTTCTAACCTACAAGGATACAGAAATGCTTTTGGACTCTATCGACAGTGGAAATTTGGTTTGATTTGTTTTGTTTTAAGGCATATCACAATGGGTTATTTAAGGCCAACAAAATTTCCTTTTTTTTTCAAAAATGTATAGCTGGTAATATCCTTTTTTAAAAAATGTATAGTTTGGTTTGTTTTGTTTTGTGACATGGGTTATTTAATGCTGACAAGATTTTTATTTCTGGTAATATTTTCTTTTTTCAAATATTTATTGCTGATACTAATTTTCTTTTAAAGTATTTCTGGTATTAAAATCTATTTTTACACTTTAATAGTGCTTTGAGTCAGGTTGTGGGGTCAACTATTTGCCCATAGCTAGAACCCTAATAGGTGCTACCACCCCAGGTCAGGGTGGACCTGGGAACACCAGCAATTAAAAGGTGGTTCCACACTCCTCAAAACCTCTTGATCTCGAGGCCTTGCTGTTGGACATAGTTTATCGTCTTACCCAGGATGTGGATGCAGTTTATCATCATACCCAGGACACTTACACAAGTTTGGGTGTTAACAGTTTGCCCATAGCTGGGACCCTTACAGGTGGAACTACCCCGGGTCAGGGTAGACATGGGAACACCAGCAATTAAGAGGCAGTTCCATGCTCCTCAAAACCTCCTGATCAGAGGCCTTGCTACTGGATGTAGTTTATCGTCATACCCAGGACGGGACAGTGGAAAGTGAAGACTAATCAGCTCCAATCCATATATGACAGCAGTGCTCCATTTCTGGCCAGATTTGTCTCTTGTAAAGGTAGAGGAGAGCAGCAGGAGTGAGGTACTTGTTGGAGCAGTACAAGGAACCAACCATTTTCCCAGCATCTTTAGAGATGAATCATATGTACAAGTTCCACTTGAGGTCTGGATTGAGTTTAAGTTCCAATAAGCACTCAAGGCATGAACCTCCCTGAGGGATCATCCATTCATTACAATTAGTGAAAGTTCTGGGTCAAATCTGTGATGATGGTAGGTCACAAGTTTGGTTTTTGGGGCATTAAATGTGACCAGACAGTTTTTCCCACTGTTAGAGCTAGATCAGAGAAGAGATCAGCTGTTAAGAATGCCTATATATATATATATATATATATATATATATGAGTGAACATTGAAGTCAACATTCAGAGGCAACAGGCTGTTGTTTCATGCTAGACACAATCGTCAGGCCACAAATGTTAGGTTTTTCTCAACTATTTATATATATGGGTCAATGGTGCATTGTGGGTAATCCATTTTGGCAGTTATTTTGGCAGGAGTGACTTGCTTTTACTTATTTTCATTTTTATTTTATATATTTATTTATTCTTTTCAGTTTTCAATATTTTATTAACGTAGTAAAAAATTGGAGAAGGATTTGCTTAGGTTGCTTATTTAATAGTTTGTTTTGGTCTGGGAAGATAATTAAAGTTATTTATTCATCCAATTTTTGGATTGATTGCTGTAGTCTATTCTGTTATTTTGGCAGGGGGTAGTTTTTAGTTTGTTTTTTATTTTATTTATTTATTTGGATTGATTATTTTTACTTGTTTTTGCTTATTTATTTTTATTTGTTCTAACTAGCAGGTGTAGTTTGTTAATTTGTTCATTTATTTATTTATTTAGATTAATTTATTTCATTTGTTTTTTCTTATTTATTTACTTATTTTTTTTTTTTTATTTTGTATATTTTTATTTACTCTTTTTGGTTTTCAACTTTTAAGTAATGTAGTAATTTTTTTTTATCATTATATAGCAGCTATAGCTATTTTTTGTCCAATTGTTGTAGTCTATTCTAAATTTTTCAGTGACTAAGAAATATATTTTCCAATTGTCTTCTTTTTATCCATATTGTCTTATCATCAGAATTATTCTGAGAAATTTAACAAAAATTCATATATCATTATCCCATATATCATATATTGTTATCCCATATATCATATATCGTTATCCCATATTTCTTTCATTAAATATAATAGACAAGGAAAATTTTATTTAGTTTTTCCAGTGTTCTTACAGTTTTCAGTTTGGTGGGTGTAAGAGAGTGTAAAATTGTCCATATTGTCCCAAACGCTAATGGCTATTTCATTAGTCATTTTCAAAGAGGGTTTGTTTTAGGTACTGTTAATTTCTCTTCATGTTTTGTCTGTTTAAGATCTATTTTATTTTTGTACTAGGAGCGTTTATTCCAAGCCTCTGCATGTTGATAATTCTTGCACTCCTGTACACCTTACACTCACCAAACAGAAAATTGTAAGAATGCTGGAAAAACTATAAAAAATGTTAATTAAATTTTCTTTATCTGTCATATTTAACAAAAGATGTTTAAAATGTTTGCTGCCCAAATATACATTAATATCACTGTCTTGTCCGTATATTGCTTAATATGTTGTAATTGACATCTTTGATAATGGCTTATGTAAGCCGAAAGCTTAGATTGTATTAAAAAAAATATGGATCAATATTGTGAATTTCTTTCTTCGTTCAATTATAATGTTATTAAACTTTTTAGACGTTATGAAAAGAGTTTACATAAAATAAATAGACAACACTTGTCTATATTATTTAATGAAATGTGTATGAATATATGAATATATATATATATATATATATATATATTAATGTCCATACTTTTTTTCTAGAATTAAATCAAAGTTTAGGCAGCTTGATCCTGGTACATGTAGTAGGAAACATATCATTTGTTGATTCCAAAAACATAAGTTTTCAAAAGCATCCTAAGTCTGGGAGCCTGTAGTTAATCCAAAAACAAATAAAAAGTGAACCAGCAACCAAGAAAATTCCGATTTTCTAAGAAACAATTTGATACTTCAAAGAAACCTGACTGACTGCTACAAAACACCAGCCACTTACCGACTGGCTTCCTTCCTCTACTCCTGAACATAAATACATGAACAGACCTCCTCTTTCTTATCAGTATATACCAAGGGTTGGCAATCCCCAGCCCCCAGGCCACATCTCGACCATGAAGGATTTTTGTCTGGCCTGCCATCTTAATATCTGGACACTAATGATCTAATTAGTTTGTGAAGCAAATGATGGAATAAAATATCAGTTAGAGTTAATTGACTTACAATGTGATGAATTTTTTAAATCAAAATTTAATTCCAAATCCTCTGCTGACTTCTACAAGAAACGTGTTTTGCCAAGCGGAAATAGAAAAGCCAACTGAATAATGCAAAAATGATGATATCATTATTTGGAAGTACATATGGTGGTTTAAATGTGACATAAGGCCAAAAATCTGGGGCACCCAGTAAGGATCAAACTCACCACTCAGTCAGAATCATTCTAATGAGATAAGCTTCCTGACCATTACATGACATCGAGATGCTCAATTTGGAAGTATATATGCCTGTCAATAACTTTTTTCCAAAAATGAAATAAAAGTCATTTAAGAACAAGGTTGGGTGATGATCACCTGGATAATGATTTGCTCCTGTCATCAACAAATATTTCACTTGATGTAAAGAAGTTCTCAAACTATAAGCAGAAACAAGTGTCTTATTAAATAATTCGCCATTTCTAACTGTATTTCATTTGTAGTAAGGAATTTACATTTTTTTTGTTGATTGTGTTAGTTGTTATCCTGTTATTTCTGCAGTAAAATAAGGAACCTTGTTTAAATAATATAACATTAACTTGTATATTGATTATAACTTGATTATAAATTGGATCAAGTAACAAACAGCATCCACATTATTTTGCTTACAGATCCACAAAGAATCACCAATGATCCATAATTTTAATTATAGTTCTTGTGTACATGGTTCTTATAAGTCATGACAAACCTAGCTTTGACTGAACACAATCTTCCTGGGTTGAAAGGCTTACCTATTGATCTATCTACCAGTCTTGAAAAATCAGCATTTTGATTTTTATCTGAGCTTGAACACCAATCATTTTCACTGATATGAAATGGACAACTAACTCAGCCATAAAACAGACACTGGGTTATATAATTCCATGTTTTTTATTGTTTAATATATAAACAGCAAAGCATTTTTTCTATGTGGCATGTCCTAAAAGGTCATAGCAATCATGGCTTTCCCCAAATTCTTGTCTTTTGTTCTGCCATTTATTCACAAAAACTAATTTGATACAAGGTGCATTTCAGAAGTTTTGAGACTTTTTCAGGAGAGAAATTTATTAATTTCAAAGTAAAAAAAAAACTCAATTCTCCTCCAAAGTAGGATACTCTGACTTCAATGAACTTGTAGCATTCCAACCATTTTGTGAAGGTCCCA
Organism: Acanthosepion pharaonis; assembly: GCA_903632075.3. Classification (NCBI taxonomy): domain Eukaryota; kingdom Metazoa; phylum Mollusca; class Cephalopoda; order Sepiida; family Sepiidae; genus Acanthosepion; species Acanthosepion pharaonis. The sequence continues at coordinate 357,386 of CAHIKZ030005585.1, forward strand.
TAGAAGTCATCCAAAGATGACCAAGACCCTGGATACAGCCTCCTTCATCTTAATATCTTCAGAATAACTGCTGCTGAGGTTCTCCTTCAGCTTGAGGAGCAAGGTCTAGACTGTAGGGAGGATGAAGGAGTTTTGATGCCCATCTCTATCAACACAAAACTTTATTATATAGCAGGCTTCCAAATTGTCTTCACATCCCAAATGTATTCTACAAAATATTCAGCTGTGACAAGCAGTATTTAGTAGAGTGTAGTCAAAGAACTATTACAACTGTCTCCTTCCATCTGGAATAACAAAAGTTAGCGGGTCAGCTTATTAAATATATAGTAATGATATACTAAAATTACAATAATCTAGGACAGTTATAACTATCTCTCCTAAAAAAATGCCTCAAATCTTCAGGAGTACACCTCATAGGTTACTCATTCCTTCTCTGTTTTGCTTGCTTTCAATATGTCCCATGAATTTTAAATTGTCTTCTTTACAATTAATACTAGCAAAATGGAAATATTTAATACTATATTTTTTCTTTAATGTGCTATGTCCTTTCAGGATGTAGGCCATTATGGCTATCCACAATTTCCTGTCTTTTGTTGCTCTAAGTAACACTTGACCCTTTATTTTCTTTGTCCTTATTCTGGCATTAATTCACATAAACACAAGTAGGTTGCTCATTGCTTCTCTTGACCTCTGAGTGTTAGATTTTCTTGGTATTCTTTCCTCATTATATATTCCAGAAATTTCAGCTGTCTCTTTGTGATTGTAAGTATAAGTTTCCCTGTAGAGCTATAATTACTGGAAAGGTTTTCTGTCAGATTTTTCTTGACTTTTTATTAATTTTTTAAGAATTCATTATCTTCTCTTGTTGTGTCTTCTTTCATGCCTGAGTTGTCTGGTCTTTGCATGAGATTTGCAGTCACATATCAAGCAATACAGAGTTGGCAGGAGCCATTGATAGATTGAGTGGTATTTTTTGGTTTCAATCCATGTTTGTTGGATCTCAAAGACTTCTGTGACTTGATGGATGGGTTGTCGCATGGTGCCAAGAGGGTACATTTTCTTTAAGACTTTTCTAAGAAATGCACAGGTTAGTAGATGTAATTCACACAACAAACCAACAGAGCATCTACTTACACACATATATCCACTAAAACATAACATTTAAGATGTTGGATTAAAAATAAAATCCATTAATTCTTTCTTAATAGGCTTTCAAGATGTGCATTCCTTTAAAAAGCTAACTGACCTTTGCTAGGCTATGAAGCTCTCTGTGGCTGAGCAGTCTCAATCATGCTGAAACAATGCTTTCTCCTAGATGAAAGGCTTACAGCCATATCACATTGAAATGCTGGCCCTCAGCATTATGCCTGATCAGTACCTAGATGGGTGATTTTGTGATGTCAACGAACAGACGTTGCCACTTTTGTAATGTCAACGAATACTCATTGTCACTTCCGTAATGCTCATTGCAGTAAAGACTTTGTAATCACAGATACAACTATAGTACACTGCTGAACAATACTGGTGTCAGACCTTCAAATAATTTTGCTCTAATAGTACTTGCTCGATTATACTCGCTCGGAAAGTAATCAGTGTAGTGATTCAAATAGTATAGTGAATAGAATAGAGAAATAGTATAGACTAGAAATAGTGATCCAAATAGTAATAAAGAATAGACTAGAAATGTGATCAATTAGATACACACTACTTCTCACATATGCATTTCCTCTGTGGTCACATGGTCTACTTAATTCAATAATGGGAACGCCTGTGTTTGCTCACTGGTGATCTAAAAAAATCTACACTTAACATTTATTTTTTTTAAATTATTTTGTAATCTTTCAGTCTGATTTTGAAATTCATTCTGTTACTCTTCATCAAAAGACTTTCTTTTATTAAATAGACATGTTTGAAGATTAAAAAAAATGTAGAGTTTAATAATGCCATTTTCAATTGAGAGACTTTTTTTAAAATTATCTTATTTTTTCCTTTAAGCAACTGTTAGATTATTTCTAGTATGGATGTACAAAAAGGACATAATTCTGATATCTCAATTTGAGTGACTACTATTCAATATCGGAAAAGTATTATGATATTAATCGAATTTCATATCTCCCATTCAGTCAGTTTTTGTGTCTTGGAAGAACTGTTTTCCAATCCACCGGCATGGATGGAGTTTTTTTTGGGTGGTGAGGGAGGCACGTGTCACTGTGTTCCTGCATTTATTTACAGATTCTTGTATAGAAGAATAACCAATACTTATTTCAATAATTAAATGTAAGTTGTTTTTATTATTTTAAGAACAAATTTTTTGCAACATAATTTGTTCTCCAAGCCACCAAGGAAATTTTCAGAATTACAGCAAAATCATTTCATTTGTGTAAAAGAATTCTTTATGCTGTAATTTAGCAACCTTCACAGATTTGTGATCCTTAAGGCTTAAAATTCATTTTTTAAAATGAAAAATCTTTCTGGAAGATTTTATTTTAGTTCTAATTTCAAGCGAACAAATCAAATGTAATATTTACAAAAATCAAAATACTTTGCTGCATTTCAAAACTAATTTGACTGGAAATAGGTTTGTTTTGAAATTGCTGAAATTGTTTAGCACCAACTCAACTGATCCCATCTAGACAATATTTACCAGCCTCCCCACGAGGTAGGATGTGGCACAAGGCCAAATTTAATGTGGGGCAATCCGAAAATTACCCATAAGCCGGCATAAACAGGTTTGGGTTTGTCTACTCCCCCGGATGAGACTCTGCCCTCATCCGAGTTCCCCTCTGCCTTCAACAACAGCCAAGATCTGAGTAAGAGATCCTAGCTAGACTCCTGTAGTACATTGACTTAGCACTACTTATAGGTTGTTACTACCTATAGTGTATTTACTCATGGGGGTGACAGGTTATTCCATTACATCAATTTCCTATACTAATTTTTAACATTCAAAATTTTGGTCAAAAATTTTGTTTTTCTTGCATCAACAGGTGATCATAAATTACTATGGAAAACTTGAGCATCTTTTTACAGTGAAAAACAAACTGATTTGCAAATTCTTGCAAAAATCAAATAATTATCGGATTTAATTTAAACTTTCATGACACATACACAAATGAATGAAATTATTTTTTAAAATCTTAGTAAAAAAATTTTTTTTTTTTTTTACATATTACCCAACACCTACCACTCCCCCCACACATACACACTTATTTGATATTATTGAATTTTGAGAAATTTATTTTAGTAGAGCTTAATGTTTATATTAGTTATAAGGACAAGTCCTTGGAGAATTTAAATCATCAGATTCTTTTTGTCAAACAGGACCCCCAGTTACAGAAATTCTGTACTAAATTGTAAAATAAAAATTACAATAACACTAAAATCATTTAATAGGAAAAGCTTTTAATGGCTTTTATCAATAAGATATGTTAGGGAGAACTATTGTCTTAAGAAACAAAATTTTTGATAAATAATGAATTCTTACAAGAATTGTTTACATATTTTTAGAATTTTAATTATAATAATTTATAAATTTTTAAATCTTAAAATTTTGTATTAATTTGTACTTGTTAGGTGATATTATTATTAAGTAAAAACTATATTTACTAATCATAAATAGAATAGCTTACTACAATTCAATGATCCCACTCCCAGTTTTTTTGTATGCATAAACATGCCTATTATTTTTGTAAATACAGATGTCCATACACAACATTATTAGAAAATAAAAGCAGTAACTATAGTGAATTTAAAATTTATTGGTCATTTTCTTACACCAAGAGTCTTCATAAGACTAAAGCCAATAAAATATTAGATTACTTAGAATATTTTCCTAAATTTTTAAGATTACTGGACTATATTGGTATGTCCAATACTTCACTAAAAAAGAGCATACTCTGATGAAAAAAAGTGCCAAACTTGATTAAACAATTTTTTTATCATCTAAATGTTTATGTTATTATTAAGAGGAAAGACCAAAGTATGTTTTGAATATTTTTTAAATTTTGTAATCCTTTCTAGCATGTCCAAAATTTTAGCTAAAAATCTTGTTTTTTTTTTTTTGAGTTATCAAAAGTGATATAAAATCAATCATGTCAGCCATAATTGACAGTTTTGTAAACAAAAGTGAAATTCTCCATTTAAAAATCTTGTAAAATTCAATTATACTTTTTTCAAAAGTTATTTTAGGAAAATTAGAAAATTTAAAGTATACTTAATGTAATTTGAACCAAACATTACTTAATTTTTTAACAGAAAAAATTTAGTTGGAAATAAGAGAAGCATGTCTAACAGTGGTAATTGGTTTTGTTTGGAGGTGTGAATTGACATTTTACGTCAATGTATCAACAACTAATATTGGGGCAATTTATCAGACGGAAGGGCAGAAGTGAAAGTATTTTTAAATTTTAAGTGAACCATCTTATTTAGCTATAAAGTAATTCTTAAAAATTAAATACTTTTAAAAGTTTAATATTTTATTGATTTTTTTAGGTACATTTTTTTACAAAGATATGTCCAAAGTCTGCACTGTTTCTGTCCCTAAAATTGAATCTAAAAAAGAAAAAATTAATAAGTGCAGTATATGAAAAAGAAAAAAATTATATTTAAAAATGAAAAGAAAATATTTAGTGAAATAGGTAAAAATTTTGAAAATGTAAAGATGATCATCAGTCAGAGAATTTGATACGAAATCAGCGCAATTTATGAGGCCAGATCCTCAGTATCAAGAGAAACAACTCTAGCACACATGACAGTATTTCAGAATTATGTTTCCGTAGTTTTGTCGGAGACTATTTTAAAACATTTTTTGGCATATTATAAAATTACTGTAAAAATACACTGCTTCGCAGAATGTAATAGGCTTTCAAATTTATGAGCTGTAAAAAATTGATCTTTTAATAAGATAATTTCCTGAGAGTCACAGCCTCAAAGGTAATTTTAAAATATTTAACAACTTCATCACATTTTGTATTTAAAATTGACAAAAAAGAAAACAATTCTTGTAAAAATTCATTTTTCCTCAAAAAAATATTTTGGCTTCCGTTAAAAATGTCATTATTCAGAAAAGCCATTAAAAGCTTTTATGTCTTAGTTTTAATGGGTTTTGTATTTTACAATTCAGGGCTAAAGTTTGGTTAGAACCACTCCTCAATTTACAAAAAAAGTCGATGATTTATATTCTTCAAAGTCTTCTGCATTTAAAAAAATACAGAGAGTCACAGATTCAAGTTTTCATAAAATTAAGTGGGGGGGGGGGCTTGATATGTGACTGCAAATCTCATGCAAAGACCAGACAACTCAGGCATGAAAGAAGACACAACAAAAGAAGATAATGAATTCTTAAAAAATTAATAAAAATCAAGAAAAATCTGACAGAAAACCTTTCCAGTAATTATGGCTCTACAGGGAAACTTATACTTACAATCACAAAGAGACAGCTGAAATTTCTGGAATATATAATGAGGAAAGAATACCAAGAAAATCTAACACTCAGAGGTCAAGAGAAGCAATGAGCAACCTACTTGTGTTTATGTGAATTAATGCCAGAATAAGGACAAAGAAAGAAAATAAAGGGTCAAATTTTAAATTCAGTTTGAAATGCAGCAAAAAAAGCAAAGTATTTTGCTTATTGGAAATATTTTATATTGTTAACTTGGAATTAAAACTAAAATTTAAAAAAGCGTCAAGATTTTTCATTTTTAAAAATAAATGTATTTTTTAAAAAATGCATTTTTAAACCTTTCTTTGCGTGTCGCTTTTTTTTTTTTTTTTTTTTTTAGAAAATAGAAAAGCAAAACTTTGATTTAATTCCGATTAAAAAAATATTGTTATTAATAAAAAGTCTAAAAAAGAAATCGCTAAAGGCGGTAAAAATAATAAAATTTTATTATTTCGTCGATTTAAAAAGCAATGATCCTAAGAAAAATAAAAGTAGTCGAGAGGCTATGTCAAACTCGGAGAAACTGAGTTGAAATTGCCTTAACCAAGTTACACAGGTACATACATAGTAACTACAATTGAATTTTGAAAGCTTATTTTAATTAAATATATCGTCTTTTAGGATGAAGGTAGAAAATTAACATTAAAATATTGCACAAACCAATATACTTTTTAGGCAATAATTAATTTAGCGAAAACATTAAATCCACGTGTGTAAAATTGGAGATGAACTTGTGGTTTCAAACTATAAAAAGTTTGTGAGAGAAAATGTTACATTTACAATGAGGTCAAGTACTACTCGAAAACAGATAAATAAAGTAGTTTAAATAGTATTACAAACTATTGTTTACCCGTATTTTGTGATTTAAAAATATATGGATTTTTTTGTTTTGTTTTACGTGATACTTAAGAATAAAGTTACAAAAAAAATGAACATCTATATTTCTACAATAATAATTTTAAAGGAAATTAACCACGTACTTGAAGTCATGTTTCCTTACCGGTGTTATTTGTTATTAATTCCCCTATTCTTTTTCTTCCGTTTCTTAATAAAACAACAGGAAATCTAACCAATAAGTCTCTCTCCACTTTATTTCTTTCTCTCTTCTTTCGTTCTAATTCACTCCATTTCTGTCTTTCCTCTTTCTTCTAGATTAATAAACTGAGGAGAAGGAAAACTAACGATGTCTGGCAAATTAAAAAGAAAAAAAAGAATACCTTCATTTTGCAACAAATTCAAATCCACAAAAATAACTGAAGAAAAAATTTTAAAACTGAAGTTTAACAGTTTTTCTTTTTTTTTTCCAATTGAAGATTCAAAATAATAATAAAAATGCACGAAATGCTTTATGCACGAAAAATGTATTATTTTTTATTTATTCTTCTCATCCCTGTGCACAATAAAATTGGACAGTAATTCTCACACAGAAAGAGAGAGAGAGCGCGATTGATCAATCATCAAATGAAGATTTACATTCAAAATTTTCAGCATGCAACAGCATTCATTTTACACAGGGCCAAAAACTATCCCTCAAGCACTTTATCCTAAAATTAATAGAACCAAAAAATGTCACACTGAATTTCACAATTCAAACAAGTAGTATTATCGCTTGCTGTATTTATAAAGTGTCAGATTTAGTCAAAAATCTTTCAATCAATTTCACCATCTCTACTCCAATATCTTTTCCTTCATCTTATTTCTCATTCACTTATTCACTATAATCTCTCTTTCCCCTCATCTCTCTTATTTTCTCATGATATTTATTGTAAAATACACAATTATGGCACAAGGCCGAAAAAAGGGGAAAGGAGTTAGGCTGGTCATCACTATCTATCTTATACCTAGCTAATCCAACTCATGACCCATTCACTCATTACAATTTTCGCATTCACCATAAAAACTCGTCTGTCACTAATCAATCTTCCATACACCATAATACCACATCCTCTCAGGGGGACCTACAGAAAACGCACCACATGGTATTAAAATTTAAGGATAAAAATACATATGTACAATTCTATAGATGATTAAATATGAGAGGGGTGGGGAGATGAACCCAATAATCAAACTAAACATTAACACAAAATAAATTAAACATAACTGATGTTAGTAGGGCCCGTCCAACACTCAAAAAAGGGAGAGGCCGCTGTATTCTGCCCATTGGACAAAATAAGAGGCTCTCTCGCTAAGGGAGTGGGAAAGGCGAAAATATATGTACGGACATGGGAAATCACTCTTTCTCTCTCCCTCTTTCAAAGTTTATAGCTGTCAGCAAGAAACCAAATCATCCTTTCTTCCTTTTCTTCTTTCCCCACTTTTATCCTCCCACTCCTACTTCCTCATTTGCTCTCTTATATCTTTCCTTTTTTTTCTCTTTGTCTCTTTTCCTGTGAGATGACTTATTAAATGTCTGGTCCATACCCACCACCCTTACCCTTAAGTATCTTAATAAAAATAGATTTAAAATTATTCCTATCTCGCCCTTCCTTCTCTATTTTCGACCATATCTGTCATCCTCCTCTTTCCCCTCTCTCTATCACCTTACATCAACTTAAAACTACCCCTCAAAGGTGTATAAAAATAATATGTAAATTTTAAAACCATTTTTTTATGCTTGGAAATGTGATCTGAGGAACCAGTCAAAAAACCACTTTCCTGGGGAAATAAAATATAATCAATGAACTCTTAAGGTTGTCTGTTTTTTAATTTTAATTAAATTATATATATATATATATATATAAAGAGAGAGAGAGAGTGAGAGAGAGGAGTTGTAGATGGGTTCAGCTATCATCCAGTTCACTCTCCCCTATTCCTGTCTTTTGAACAGGAGTAGATGTTTATCCCTTGTTTTTTGTTTAGGATTGACTTTCTGTTCCCTTCTAAAGTTTTTTCATTCTCTTTCACTCTCAGTAGACCCTTGCATCTGTTCTACTTTGCTGCAATTAGATCTCTTTCTGATTCATACTACATGTCAACCAGATGTGAGTGCCAAGAAAGTAAAACACAAAATAAAGAAGTTGTTTTCTGTGCATGGGCTCCAAGCATCACATCCTGTACACAAAACAAATCACCCCAATAAAAATACAATAGCCAATCATGAGCACCAGATCTGCTTAAAAGAAAGCCCCTTATAATGACCAACAAAATTGCAGGTCGAAAGGCCACCTGGGGGTATGCAGGCATACTGTTGCTATCACCACTATGATTACTTCTCTTCTCACAACCATGACAAAATTCACTAATCTCACCCATGTAGAATACAGGCCAGCTTTGATGCTAACCAACATGATTTCTGGCACCATCCAATTCCAGGCTTCCCATGTTGTCACCACCATGAGCCCATTTCATTGATATCACATTCAACCAGAATCCAACAAAGACATCCTGCTTAGTCAATCTTCACCATACAGCTTCTAGCCTCCCTCATCATTACCACCATGATCCGTTGATCTCTGATTTGACCAGAATACAACAGAAACATTCCAGTCAATAACTCTTCTTCATCACAGGTGTTGAGTTCAAACTTAAAGAATGGCATACATCAGAAATCCCACCAATGGCTAATCCACTCTGGACCTATCCTCTGAGCCCTTCTGTGATCTCGGCCAACCAACCCAAGAAATTGGTCAACTCCAGGCTCTACTAGGAACATCCTTTCACCTAACTGCTTTTTTGACCAACAGCAACTGAAGAATAACACATGAAAAATTCTGCCAAATTTAAAACAACCCTGTATATATTGCAAATGTTGATGAATACATGCTATTGAAAATTTTAATCTTTCTTTGTTCCTTTCCTTTGCGACCAAACACTCATTATAACAAATGGTGACAGTAGTGTGCAGCAAGGGAAATGAATTTAATAATTAGTGTCAACAACATGCAGTGATTAGTTAACTAACAAAATGAATTTTCCAACAACGGAAAAAAAACTACAACACCTCATCAGATGGCTTGTTTGGATGTGACAATTTCTCGAGACCTGTCTACACAAACAAATCCAAACTAATTCATTCTTCACACTATACACGAACTCAATAGGATCAGCAAACCATTTATCTGCACCAAAGAGACAATAAAGCCATAAAAAAAAACATGTCTTTTCACTAACTATCAGTTCATTCCTGACTTTGTTGAACTCACCACTATCTCAGATTGAGATCTGGGGGAGCTGTTATACTCCACCGAAATTAGAGATCTCCTTCTGATTCACACTACATGTTGGCTGAATGTGGGCACCAAGAAAACAAAACACAATAAATAAAAAAGTTGTTTTCTTCACATGGCTTCTGAGCATTACATTCAGTTCACAAAACAAATCCATGCAGTAAAAAATACAATAGCCAATCACGGCCATTCCTGCTGGAAAAAAAATGTTCCTGAGGACATAGTTTTAATGTAAGGTCATGAAGGGGAAATGTTCAAACAACAGATTAAATGATCTGACACAAAATAATATTCAAAAATGTTTAAGACAAAGGTAAGCAAGTTCATTGCTCACCAACAGGATATATGGTTTGCATACGTTCAAAAGTAGATAAAGATAGTTTGAATCATTTAGTTTTCTTGGATGGTTGAGATAAAATTCTTTGCAGTGCCATGTGGTGGTTGATGTGTAATTTTACACTATGTGAGTACTTGAACACTGGTTGTAAGGAACTGAAACAAAACCTTTCACATAACTTTAGACACTCTCCTCATTTTGTATCAGAATTTTGCATAAGCTACTTTCTTTCCTTCTTCTTGGCTCAGCAACCAATTTCTGTGAAATCAAGGTTTTCATGGGTTCAAAAACACTTTCACATAAGCTCACAAATTTCTTTCCTTTTTCTTCTTGGCTCACCAGTTAATTTCTGTGAAAGATAAAATCTCACAAAGGCTCACAAATTTCTTTCCTTCTTCCTCATTTCTCCAAATTTGAAGGGAATGGGTAAAGTGAATTATTATTATTTCACACTCATACCCATAAATATCATTCTCCCAGACAAATATCTATGTAAGTCAACAAAGCACACAGTTGCTTAGAGATTTCAGAGTTGTGCCAGGAGTCTACACAGAAGACCTGAGAATTTTGTTGTGAGACATCTTTGTCTCTCTCTATTCTCTCCTTCAGCTAAAAGAAATCCCAGCACACAGACACAGGACTACATTTTTTCCCTGGAATTTCACTAGTGTAAAGCAAAATAGAATGATTGTATAAAAATTGTACATACTTTTACCAGGTTCTGAAGCCATGAGATAAATGATAGACAAGGTATTTTCTTTGTTGTATTAAAATCCAGACCCAATTTCTCTTTCAAATCAAGTAAAAGCAATAAACTCAGAGTGACTTGACTTATTAAAAATGGTTGGTTTGTTTTTAATTCTTTTTTTTCCCAGAAAAAGATTCTACAATGTTTTGTGATAAAACATGCACAAGTTGTGTATGCAAAGATAAGATGCATATGGCCTAAAAAAACTGAAATCTTATCTCTTTTAAAACATAAGAGGCACAATGATGTTCTCATTTCAACAATTTATTTTTATCATCTGTTTAATTAACCAACTTTATCAAATAAACAGTCTATGAAAATGCTGGACAGTATGTTCAAAATTATTCAGTCTTGACTCTTCCAGTCACATTCGCCACGCAGTCCTAAAAAACAAAATGTACCATTTTCTACTGGCCTATTATGTGAGGATGTGCTGAAAAGTTCATAGGCTGACTATGAAGAAGTGATGCTAGAGCTGTGAAATCTTGCAGGCTTTAATTTCAATTCTTCTTATTAAAAACTGCATTGTTTCTTTCCCGGTAAACCAGACATCTGATTGTTCAAAGAAGATTTCTAAAGTAACTAGTAGCAACTTCTCATAAAAATTGACAAAATTTGGTATCATTGTGTTATCAAATATCTACAGAAAAAGACTTTAGCTCCCAAGGTCATTACATTGACATGGTTGCCACATTAGGGGATGACATTCCAGCTTTATCAACATTGCAAAAGTGGTCAGCTGAATTTAGGAGAAGAGAGAGTCTTGAAGATGACCCAAGGTCTGGATAAGGAAAACATTGATCATGTTCACCACATAGTGATAGATGCCAGCTGATTGACTATAAATCAAAGAGGCAATGCTATCAGCATATCCTGTGAGTGAGTTGAGAATACAATGAACTTCACATGACAAAGATTTCTGCTCCGTGGGTGCCACATCTTCTGATACCTGATCAAAAGCGCACCAGGTTGGATGCATCACAGGAAAATCTGATATTGTTTCAGGCAGATCCAGCTTGTTTCCTTGAACATTTTCTAACCCAGGGTGAGTGTTGGGTTTAACATTTTGGCCAGAAACAATCCATGCTCACCTGATCCAATGGCTAAAGTCATTTCACCTGCAAGGAAGGTCAATTTTTGGGGATGCAAAACATATTGTGTTTATTGACTATTTTCAAAATTGCCACACCACCAATGGAGAGTACTATGCCAATTTGATGAGTCAATTACAAAAGCCTATCAAGATCAGATGCCCAGGGAAACTGACAAAAGGAGTCTTGTTTCATTAGGATAATGCTCCAACACACAAGTCCTTGGTTTCAAAGGATGCTGTGCATGACTGTGGCTTTGAACTGGTTGATCACTTTCTCTTTTCTCCTGATTTGACTGTCATTTGTTCTTCAACATGAAAAAACACTTGGCTGGAAACTAGTATCATAGTGATGATGAAGTCATATCTGCTGTTGATGACTTTGACTAACAGGATAAATAGTCTTCTTTGAACAGTTAAATGTCAGTTTAGCTAGAAATAAACAATGCAGGTTATTAATAAGAAGAGATGAAATTAATGCATGCAAGAATTCACAGCTCTAGTATCACTCCTTCATAGTCAGCATATGAACTTTTCAACACATCCTCATATAATGGGTCAGTAGAAAATGGTATATTTTCTAAAATCAATTTTGAATTGATTTTTGGACTGAAGCAATTACCAGTATTCAAATTTTCGTCTAAACAGAGCAGCCTCACACTTGATAAGGGAATAACACACAATTACAACCAATTACTTTTCTCATGTTTTAAGCAAAGTTTTTAAATAAAAGTGAATATTTGACAAATATTAGTTATATTACGTTTAAAAAAAAAAAAAAAAAAAAAAGGTACCATGTAACTTCCCAGATTTAGTGCGACCAAAGACTAGGGGAGGTAACTCGATTTCCCGTTATTTACCATCTTAGTTGTAAAGGGGAATAACTATTAAATGTTGACTATTTGGTGCATAGAACTTTTTTTTGTTATTTTTTTATTGTGACTTGCCTCATGGATTAGTTACGTGTTTCATAGTGTTCGAAATCATGTAAAAAGCAGAGATTGCCAATTTTTCAAATTTGGGAGGTTTTCTCCACTTAGAATTTTGACGCAATACTGTCTTCTTACCATCACTCAGTCTTCTTATGGCAAACAGTCAGTAAATAAATAAAAGCAATAAAAATTAATTGTTTTTTTTTAAAAATGAAAAACCTTTCTTGAAGCTTTTATTTTAGTCATAATTTCCAGCTAATAGATTAAACTTAAAATAAGCAAAATACTTTGCTGTATTTCAAACCAAATCTAAATTGACTGGATTTAAAAAAAAAAAAAAACACAGACAAAATTTTCAAAGCTAAAATATACTTTTCTGAAACTTTATTCAAGGAATATTAGCTGATTTAAAGTTTAATCTGGTTTACAAATATTACTTTTAGTTTAAAACACCATAGAAAAGCATTTAACATGGAGATGGGTGTTTTTATAAGATATTGACAACTCTCTCGATAGAATTATACTTAGCAAATTTTTATGGGGGACATAGCTGTAACAATTACTTGATGAATATAATTTAGTGATCTATAAAAATGAGACACTTCCTGTTGATCTCTCTCTCTCTCTCAATAGAAGTAACACCAACATGATGGAGCATGTTCCTGGCCTGGGATATCTTTCACTGGGTGACTAAACTCTCTCTCTCTCCCTAATTTTTACATTTTAATGTTTTCTTTTTCAGCTATTTTTTTTAACACACACATAGCATTATATTTTATTTCTTGTTAATCATTTATTAGTGTTATATAGGAATAATGTGTCACTGCCAACACTGGAGTTTGAACACAGATCACCAGAGAGCAAACACAGACGATCACATTTTGAATAAGTAGATCATATGATGGCAAAGGAAATGTATATATGGGAATTAGCATGGTGTCTAAATGATGACTGTTTCTATTCTATCCTCTATTACTATATAGATCACTCTTTCTACACTACCCTCTATCTCTATACTGTTCACTATACTATTTCTCTATATGGATTACTATTTGGTAGTTACTTTTCAAGCAAGTATTATCAAGCAAGTACTATTAGTGCGAGTGTTATTCGAAAATGTCTGACACCAGTATTGTTCAAGTGCGATTACAAAGTCTCGACTACAATGAGCATTACGAAAGTGACAAGTATTTGAATGAATGTTTGTTGACATCAAAAAAATTAGCCATTTATAAAACATGAAAATATCACCTTGTTAAAATTTATTGTTCCTTTTTTACATTTACAAACCAGTCGTTTAGATGTGTAAATTTTGTTTGTCTTTCTATTTTTAGTTCAACCAGGAGCAGTACTGCAACAAACTGTACCTATATTTATGAAATTATCTAAATCTATTGAGATTACTGTTGAACAAGCTTTTACTATAAGTCTCATGACACACTTACCATTGACGTACATCCATTTTAGGATTTTGTTTAATAACTATGGTAATATTTCTGCAAATATTGAGTGTAACAACAAATGTACTAACTAGTTTTGCATGACAACAGTTCTTTTCCATTATACATACCATATTTTTGTGTGCAAGACAAATTTTTTTTTACCACAAATTTTGATGTCAAGATCTGCTTATGTCAGACACACTGAAGCTATGAATAATATATAAATGATAAAAAATGAAGACACTAATGCAATAAAAAACACAACTGGCTGGTGAGTTAATAAATCAGCTGCAACCTGTCAATGTTTCTACTAACAAACCCTTTAAGACTTTAATGAGGAAGGAATGAAACAACTGGATACACTATGAAGATTTAAGTACAACACCTACCGGACAAAAGAAAAGGCAAACACTTGCTCGGGCGTACATATATGTGAAGAATTTGTGGGGGTAAAAATATGTGATATCATGATTAAGTCATTCAAGAAATAAGGTATCCATAATGCAATAGATGGGAACAAGGAGGGCATTCAATTCTGTTTTATCATCTTGGACCCAATTATAAAATATCTGAACCAAACTAAACAGTAAACTATGTATGGCAAAGTGGAAAAAGATTATATTCAATGTGAAACAAGTCTCATAAAACTATCCAATGGATAAAATTATATATATAATTTTCCTACCAACTAACTATCACAACTACAATTAAAAAGAATTCTCTAGACTCATCATAAAAAAGACTTAGTTAATACTAAACAAAACAATAAGCTAAAACTTGAAGGAGGAATTTACTTATTCACCTGTAATAACTGTCACAAATAATACATAGGAGAAACCTCAAGGAATCTAAATAAAAGATTATATGAACACAAAAGGGACATCAAATGCATTGGTTACCCACTGTAACACAAGTGACCACAATTCTGACATGAAAAATGGTACTCTGATCAAAGAAGAAAACTATTTTTTATGAAAAATGTTTAAAATGCCTTGATTGTAAGGTCATCCACAGTAAATTTGCACCCTGGATCTTACATTTCACCATTCCTGGCAGATCTTCTATTATCACAGTGTGGGATATCTAATAAAAGTGATGGATACTTGAGTATAATGAGAGTCTTTATTAGTTTTTAAACAAAAACCAGGGAGTCACACAATGCACAGGTAATTTATTTTAAAAAGGTTAAAAATCATGCATTTTCAGTGACTGGTTGCACTATACAAAAGTAAATTTTTTTTTATACATGCAAAAAAAATTCAAGGGTACACTATACATGAAGTCAGCTTATACACATATAGTGTGAGTATGTGCGTGTATATATATATATATATATATATATATATATGAGAGAGAGAGATTTTTTTTTATTTTAATATTTTGAGCGCTTCTGTTTAAAAATTAAAATATTTTGATCTAAAGTATCAACTGAATTTTTTCTTCAATAAAATCCTTTCAAATACAACTCTAGCTTTATTCTTTCAAAAACGGTCTTCAAAATAAGACTGTGTCTTATACTCCAGAAAATCTGCTAATGACCACATGGCCAATACATATATGTATTAATTAGTACATATACATGTACCTACGTTTTTGGTGCTTTTTTTTTTTTTTTTTGAGCACTATTACATTTACACTTCATGCATAAATTTAATGATTATTTATTTGCTTGCCTGCATATGCACACCAGCACATGCCTGCTTGTATTTGGCAGTTTTATTTATCCACTATATATATTTTCTTATTACTATAAACATTATTTTTAGTGGATACAAGTGTTTGAGCTGCTATCACCACAGACAGCAATCAAACCTGCATCTCTTTTCCCTATGAAGGGAAACCAATTTTTGAACCAATGTGTGTCACTATCAGTCTTATAATAAGAAATAATGTCAGATTAAAAATTCTTTCAAAAATTACTGTTGTTTACATTTTGGGTAGAAAACTGAAGCTAGCAGATATAGATATGTAAAAGTGCCAACAGAAAATGTGCTTTCCTTAAATAGGTTATTCAAATCTTGTTCTGTCAGGCAAGACTCCATGGTCAAACTGTTTTTACAAATAGATTTGTGTGTGTATATATATATATATATATATATATATATATATATATATATATATATTATATAAAAAAAACACAATAATGAGCAAAATAAGGAAAAACTACAAAGATTAAACAGTTTTCACCATTTATTATATTAGTTCAAAAAGTTGCTGGAAAAACATTGTATGTGAAAGAAAGAAAAAAAAAAAAATGAACCTTAAGTTTATACATTCAGGGTGAAAATAAATGAAAAATATTTTTTGAAAAAAAAAAAAAAAAAAAAATTTAAAAAATTCATGAATATTTTTTATCTTATTTTAATGATATTTTTTTCCATTTTTTTTTTCTTTTTAGTATATTAAAAAAAAATTTAAATGGTTTGTGAATTTTTGTTTTTAAATCTTAATTACTGTTTCATCAATGCCGCCTCATTTTTCGTTCCAATTTTCTTTGTTTTTTCTCATTTTCTTCAGGGGGAGCCTCAAAAAACCATGGGGCAAGTACATTCACCCAGAGTAAATAAAATGCCCTTCCTGGTACCTGAGGGAAAAATAAAAAAAAATGATTAGCAATTTATTAGCATCACTTCTGATATATTGATACAAGAGGGTGTCGAAATGTTCTCAACCTGACCAATTTCTAAAAGAATTTCTTGCTTGGGTCAAGAACTCTTCAGCACTCCCGTGTGTGTGTGTGTGTGTGACACTTGTGCAATATTAAAGTAGCTATTCTTACAAATCTATGTTCAACAAGTTTGAAACACAAAACTACAAAATTGTCAGCTTTGAAAATGTAGAAAAAGAAGCACCAATCGTTGAAAGTGACATAATTTACAGATATATGGAATAAAAACTAATCATCCCATATAAGAATCATATCTTTATAAAAGAAAAACGATTACATTTTGTTTACATACTAATTTTATCAAAATAGGAGATATATCAACAGTCGAAATGGAAAGAAATGTCACTATTTTAACAGTTTTCACAGTGCAAACTAGGAAAGTTTGGGATACCTAATCAAACTAAATCTAAAGTGAAAAAAAATCTGTTTTCTTTCTATAATAGAACAAGGCATACATACATATATAACAGTGTTTTTTGTTAATGCAGAACTGAGATTAATCTCACACAAAGCAAGGTGGGACATGCCTGACAAAAAAATTTTCTAAGTATCTGAGGCAAGGTTTTACAAACAGAGGTGCTATTCCTGATAACCAACTCAGACACTCCTGGTAATCCAAGTACACAGTTTTATTGAAACACCATCTCTAGGAAGGTTGGCATTCAAGGTTCCATCCTAGCATATATTTCATATGCCCGGTACTTAGTGGAAAGTGCTTACTATCAATGACAGAGCTAACATAATAAGTTGTATGGATATGAGTTTGTGACCCTGGGTTTCACGCTTTTGCAATCATCAGACAAAGTGGTTTATTTTTTGTTTGGGGTTGCACTATCTTATGCATAGACACATACATACAGGTGTGCAAATTTAAGTTCACACCAACACATCCATATAAGCAATTTGAAGATAGACACAGATACATATCTGTGTATTCGGACATACAAATTACATAAAAATTATAACTGTGTATATATGTATACCTGAACACATGGATATGCATCTGCTCCTAACTCCAATTGCTTATATGGATGTGTTGGTGTGAACTAAAATTCGCACACCTGTATGCATGTGTCTATGCATATGATGGTGCCATCCCAAACAAATGCAGAAGTAGATTCCCCCTCAAACAGTCAAACAAGTATAAATAGACCCAATTTTAAAAAATAAACCATTTTTATCTGATGATTGCAAAAGTGTGAAACCCAGGGTCACAAACTCATATCCATACAACTTATCTAATTTTGGCCATTGGCTCTTATAAGAAGCTCATCCACCCTTTGACAGGTCTTGTTTATCGTACTATGGGGGTGACCTGCCACCTTCCTCACAAACAGAAAAACTAGTGCAGGAACTGGTTTAGATGCTGATGACCAATCCATGCAAAAGGTTGTACTGGGTGCAGGCTAAAAATTGACTCCAAGGCAAATTAAGGCTATTTTACTTAACTTCTACTTCATCATTAATTAAATTTATTAGTATCAATAATATTTAACTACAGCCTTTGTTTCAGACATTATAATGGCAATATAGGAATTCAGATTCTGGCAATTGTAAAGCATTTTAGAAACTAGACCTCCAATCAACCCACTCACAGAATTTAGGAAGTGAAAGGGAGTTAAAACATCTTCCTTTTATACTAATGCCCTATAGAAAGAACATTAACCTATCTCTTCTCTGTAGCTTAAAAAAGCAGAGCAAAGAGTCTAACTTTGTTTGTCAATCTAGAAAAATTCTGAATTCAAAATGAAAGATATAAATCATTTCACTATCTTTTCCAAGAACAATCATGACAATGCAGTTCATTAAAGGATGGAGTGGAGAGCCATGAGTACCTACACCCACAAAGTGACATGGCACATAAGAATGTAAATTGCAGCATGAAAAAAGAAAAATTGACACATGAATGAGATTTATATTTTTAAAAAGTAAAAAAATAAACCAATATTATTGCTTACCAGTAGCCATAACAGCCAAAAATAATTTGATATCAAGCTCAACAATTCTACAATAACAGTCATGAGAATGATGTCCTTGCAGTGCCTGGGGAAAAAAAGAAAGAATAAAAAAGATTGACAATGGAAGGGAGATAACTTATTTACCAACGCAAAACGATTATTTCTGGGATCAGTTGCAATGATTTTCAACCTTTTTTTATCACACGACATAAATGAACCTAGAGTTAAACTGATGATTAGAATTGTAATAAAACCTAAACATATGAAAGTGAATTCATACATTTTCTTTGTTCTTGAGAATTTACAACAAAACTATTAAACACTATTAATTTATTTGCAAAAATAATTTTATATTTACAACATTCTAAAAACTAATACCCTCCTGGTCAAAATCTTAAGAACAGATACAAAAAGGATTAAAAAGAATAGAAATATATTTGCAAAACATTTACATTTAATTAAGAAATGAAGTTTATAAACAAACAAGTGAAAATTTTAAGCTTTTAATTGATTAATTTAAATAAACATTGAAAAATAATTTTTTTTGAGTTGGTCATAAAGCTAAGACCATGTGACAAAAAAAAAAAAAAAAAAAAAAAAAATACTGGACAAAAATTTTAGAACTAGTAAGTGTGCTCATAGCTCATTTCCTACATTAAATTTCAGATTTTAAAATGGCTAAGGGTAAAATTTTAAAGTTCAAAGAGGGGAGGATTGTTGAACTTCTAAGACATGGTCTTTTGCAACAAGCCATTGTAAATGAAATTGACCATAGCAGAACGATCATTGATAACTTCATTAAAAAATTCAGATGTGTATGCCTCTAAAAAAAAAAAAAAAAAAAAAAATCAAGCAGTTGCCCCAATAAAATCTCACCATCTCCAAACAGACACATTAGGCGAAAAGTTAAGAGGTTCAAGCCTAACATCAAATCAGATAAAAGTGAATACAGATGCTGAATGCAGCTCTCAAACAATTTGACAGCATTTAAATAAGAAAAGGTTTAAGGACATGAAACTCGCTTCGCCTTCTTCCTCGCCATAAAACCTCCCATTTACAATTTGCTTCCAATTCTCAAACTTGGGATGTGGATAAATGGAAGAATGTGGTTTTCAGACAAGAAAAAATTCAACCTTGATATCCCAGACGGTTTTAAGCATTACTGGCATGCAAAAGATGTCCCAAAAGAAATTTTCTCAACATGACACAGTGGAGATGGATCAATTATGGCCTGCAGTTCATTTTCATACTATGGAAGTCTTGAGTTACAGGAGGTAAAAGATCTTCAAACAGCTGCTAGTTACATTAACATGTTAAGAAAGGCATCACTAATTACTGAAGGCTCTCATCTATGTCTAGAAAACTGGATTTTCCAGCAGGATAATGCTGCAACCCACAACACTCGAAGGTCAAAAGAGTTTTATGGAAAACAACATTCAGGTTTTGAGCCATCCACCGTGCTCTCCAGATCTAAACCTAAGTGAGGATGTTTGGGGATGGATGGCAAAGGATGTTTATGAACATGGATCGCAATTTGAAACTGTGGATGCTCTTCGTGCTGCAATTTAATGCATCCTGGGCAAGCATCACAAACACCCTCACATATAAGTTAATGAGTATGCCAAAGCAAATTTTCGAAGTAATTCACAAAAATGGAGTATATACTAAATATTAAATTGCCATTGAGACTTATTTTTTCTGTATTTTCTATTTTTATTTACATTTATTTATCTTTATGACCAACCAAAAAAAAAAAAAAATACTTTTTCAAATGTTTGTTTAAATCAATCAATTAAAAGCTTCAAATTTTCACTTGTTTGTTGATAAACTACTTTTTCTAATTAAATGTAAATGTTTTGCAAATATATTTTGATTAAAGTAACACTATTTTATTTTTTTTTAACCATTTTGTATCTGATCTTAAGATTTTGATCAAGAGAGTACAATTAAAATTAATGCAATGCAATATTTATCATTTACCAATTTATAAAGAAATATATATAAAAAATAATTTGTTTTTATTCATAAATTTATAAACATTTACTAAATTCTTAAAATATGCAAACCAACTATGAGGAAATCCTTATTTATCATTTTATAAAATTTGAATTGATTGGTAATTAGCCAATGTTGTGCCAACCATTCCAATAAACATAAATAAAATAAATAGTGTCTATTATTTTTGTAAATTCTCAAGAACAAAGAAAATGTATGAATTCACTTTCATATGTTTAAGTTTTATTACAATTCTAATCATCGCTTTTTAAAACAAACATTGCCGAAGTGTGAAGGTAGCTAAAATAATAATAGTGGTGTCAAGGTAAAAAAAAAAAAAAAAAAACAACATCCTTTTGAGACACCTTTTTTTTTTTTTTTTTTTTTTTTGCAGGCATGATGGTCACAAATTGCTGTTTTTTTCTCTTTGCCTAACATACTATACAACAGTATATTAGAATATATGAAGTAGTACCACTACTACCACCAACACTTTGAATAAATTTCATTACAATTTGTAAATGGTTAGATAACTTGTCAAGAATGTTCTACACTCTGTTTCAGGCAAAGAAGGAGAGTCATAGTCATAAATGCTTAATGTACATTTATTTGTACACTCACTTCATATAAATTGAGACACAAGGTTTAAGTTTTGTGTGATTTTGGCAACGGTTAAAAAATTCCCTTTTTAGAGGACACCTCAGGCACTGGGTAATGACCCCAGCCCACTCCTGAAGGAGAGGTACTTGGGAGATGGCCACCTTGGGCTCATAGCCAAATACTTTGAAACCTCCCAGCCCAAGTGCTTAATGTATAATGATTTTTATAACAGATGCAAGGCTAAAAACAAGTTTTCAATACTATGTACTTTTTGTTATTAAATGTTAGTACTTAAATTTTCTTCTGTAGTTACTTTAATTTTCTTATATATTCAGAGATGCTGACAGTTGTGCATCCTGCATCCCTGACACATCAAAATCTTAAAGGACAGTCATTTTCCCATCTATGCATCCCAAGGACACAACTAAAGTTTCCCATGAAAAGCAATACACTGTACAAATACTTTTTACTAATTCTTTCTTTCTTTATTCGGTGATATGATGTGTGGGTGGCATGAAATAGGTATCAATGTCACCTTACCAGAAACTTTTTTGGTTCATTGTTTTTCAATTTATTTCCCATGCTCAAACTCATTTAAGTTTGCCAACCATTGCTTTAAAAACTGTTTTTGCTTTAAATGTATTAACTTATAAAAAAAATTAAAAAAAAAAAAAAAAACACTTTTGTTTTGTCAATTTAAAAACTTTGTTCTGACAAAATTCTCAAAAAAAAAAATATAGTTTCTTAACTGAACTGTGATTAAGTGTAAATACTGTTTTGTTTTGAATTTATTAATTTAATTTAAAAAAGTTGTTCTGTCATTTAAGTGATTCAGCATGATTAAAATTGTTTTTTGGGACAATGGTTAAAAAAAAAAAAAAAAGTCTGTAGCCCATTACAGTAGTTCACTACATTAATAATCTAACCACATCAGTGCATATTTGATGGCCTGCCTAAGACCCACTTACCTCCTGCACGCACAAAAAAAAAAAAAAAAAGTGTCCTATATGTTATCATTTAAAATGCAAGAATTAATCCTTCAAAGTGGTCAATCAATGTTTCACATAATTGATTTACTTACTCAGCCATTCCACTTTCAAGATTGAGATCAATACCACCATCTAATAATGTGGACTCCTCACCCCACGTTGGCGTTGCCATTTTCTTCATGAACCGGAAACTGCCAAAATATACGAGGCCAGCAAGGCACGACATTATCTAGAAGAGGAAGAGTTGAAAAAAAAATTTAAAAAAACATTTTACAAATTGGCACAACTTTTAAATTTTCAGTATTATCTTATTCCTATTTAAGAAATTTCATATCAAAAACATCAAGTTTTTATTTGGTCAGGTTTCAGGATTCCTCGTGTAATAATATTTTGGTAAGTTTAAATAACATCAACAACAATATACAATGGCCATACACTTATATAACCTTTCTCATAAACAATCAATTTATATATGTCTATTTCTGCTTAGAATAAATAAAATGTTTTATTTTTGTCTTTTAATAAATATTTTTGCATAATATCAAGTATAAAGTTGGCATATTTTCTGTTGGTGAGGATCAATAATTACATTGCCCTCCAGCTTTCGTCGCCTTCAGGGATTTTCAAACTAAACGAGAGTAGATTGTAGATTAAACAAAGGGTTCAATTTTAAATTCCTCGAGAATTAACTAGATTGACAAGCAGCTGCACAAGTTCAAACACAACAGCTGAAACAAAGACAAGGGCAATTGTCTGCATGTAAATAATATTTGATGCAGTTAGTGTATCCTCGGCCATGCCACCAGGATAATCCAACTTCTAGCTTATCACAAAATCAAAGTTAAAAAAAAAAAAAAAAAAAAAAAAAATTACTATCAAAAGAAGAACTCTGACTGTGAAGGAGAATGTAATAAGGCAGTTGATAGTGAACTCATAAGAGGACTTTGCAGATTGTTTTTAAAAACAAAAGAAACATTAGGCTGAGTGCAGGAGATCCCAGAAGGAGTTCTTAAAAAGATACTAAGACATCATTATCTAATTAGGTAGCACAATTCTTTCATTAATATTAAATTAACTGGATCCTTTCCAGACAGCCCCCCACACACATATATATATATATATATATATATATATAAGAAAAGAAAATAACTTACTATTTCAAGAGCAGTGAAGCTATCCCAAAAGAAAATGCATTCAACACCAAAGTAAATTATCTGGAAGAAAGAAAAGGACAAGAGAAAAACAATGTAATTTGAACAAACTGTGAAACAAAGTCAATATTTAAAATTATTCACCCCACCCTAAATGAACTTTATTCATTCAGTAGCACTTGCACTTTTCAATGCACAATATATAGATGTCAAAAGTTTAAACAAGTTTTCAGTCAAAAATTTCAAAATGTTTTATCAAATTTATCTTTCCTTATCACCAAAAATATTAAATGTGGAAAGTGTCTAAAGTAAATAGAAGAGTGATGGAGTAATGGTAAAGTTAAAGGGCAACAATAAGAAAAAGCTAAAGTCTTCACTTTGCTTCAACATATAACTAATTCATTGCCACTACTGCTGCCAGAATTTTGCATCTTATATATATATATATATATATATATATATATATATATATATATATATATATATATATGTGTGTGTGTCATTTTTATTACTTACCATATTTGATGGCATATAAGGTGCACTTTTTTGTTTTACTAAAAATATCTTTTAAAATTCCCCTGAGTCTTATATGCCATATGTAGGTTTTATATTCATGATAGTCAGACGGAATTAGCTACCTGGCAACTGAATTAGTAAATAAAAATATTGACACAATATGAAAAAAAATCTACTCACATTTACAGTAAGAATTATATTTTGATAAAAAGCAAGTGTTTTTTTATTCTCTTCTACAATCTGTTTCTGTCCCTTTGTGCCTTGCTTGCCTTTGGGCTGGAAAACAAAAGAAATAAGCATTATAAGAGAAAGAGATATACATAGAGAGAGAAAGTTTATGAGATAGAGAGAAAGTATACATGTATAAAACAGTAGAAATCATGTTTTACTGGTTAAATATTGCTTACTCCAACAGAAAGAAAAAGATTACCTTAAAAATAAGATACTTTGAACAAGTCTTACAAACTGAGTTAGAATTAAAAAAAAAAAAAAAAAATTATTCCAACTCAGTTTCCTATATATATATATATATATATGTGTGTGTGTGTGTATATAAAATATTGCACTTCCTTCCCAGAAAATTTATGTAGATATACTACAAGATTGAAGAGATTCCAAGTTTGATTAGTTTCAACTTTTACACACTATATATATATATATATATATATATATATATATATATAATGGATGGTGTGTAGGTGGTATAGTGATTATTCTTATTAGCACAAACAAATGAAAGTTCAAATTCCAACTGAGGCTTTCACTTTACATGAATATTCTTAAGAAAGATATGAGTCTATCTCTCTTCAACTAGAGACAACTAGTCAAGGAGAAGGTCAACTTAGAATTCAAACCTCCTTGAAAAGATGTTATAGGTCAGCATGGTAGAGTAAATCCCATTATTCCAATGTCTGAAAAACTTGAAGGCTCAAGTTCTGCAACAGACTGAGAAGATGGGTGAATGTTGGAATATATATTACACCCACACACAAGGTCTGTCTGGAAAGTATCCACCCACGCTCAAGGTCCGTCTTGAAACCATTTTGAATATCTCCAGAACCAATTGAACAGCTTTGATGTAAGTTGGCAACCACTGAGAAAGGACCTTACTGCACATGTGGGCACAGACCATAGAGTTATTCAGTCAACAGTGAGATGTCATCGAGTAGGCCTATCTACTATGTGTCATATTCGTTGTGGTTCTAGGTCTGCTTATTCTTCACATTTCATGCAAGGTTTTTTGATAAAATATAACATCACTCAAGCATATCAGCCACCTTATATTACAGGATTTGGATCCTTACAACTTCTGGCATTTCACAAAGCTGAAAAAAAGCTATTGTTGAATGGGAAATTTCAGACAGGACGAGATTATAGAGAATATAAACCAGCTTAAAGAGAACTTTGCAAACTGCTTTGAAAAGTGAAAGGGATGCTATAATAAATATGTTAGGTCTCAAAAGGAGTACTTTGAAGAAAATCAATATGCTACTACCATAGGTAGGCTTCATTTTTTTTAGATTTTTTAATTAGCATGATGCTTCACACGTAGATGATTATATATAAATAAATTTATTGTTTTTATTCTTCGAAATCCTTTTGGAATACCTACATAACATTTTTTCATAAATATCTAACAGACCCATGATTAGTTTATGACTAATTCTCTTGGAGAATAGATACTTACTCTGAACATTTTAAGAAATATTTTTCTGCTAAAAGACAATCAAGAAAGAAGATCAGAGGTTTTGAGGAGCATGCAACCACCTCTTAATTGCTGGCGTTCCCAAGTTCACCCTGACCTGTGGGGGTAGCATATGTTGTTAGGGCCCCAACTATGGGTAAATAACGAATCCCCAAACAAAACACTATGAAAGTATAAAAATATATTTTTATAGTAAAAATACCAGCAATACATTTTTATCTAAAAAATTACTAATATACTTTTATAGTAAAAACAATAATACAAATTGTAGTGACTTCACCCAAATCTGTTTAAAATACTACCAAATGACCAACATAAAAGAACTTTTTCATGACATTAAGTCATGGAATATCCGACAATTTCTTCAATAAAACTATGACATAAAAAACACATATCACCACCTAAAATCTAGTAATCATTTCCACACAAACATTTATATGCACAAAAGCTTAGTATCATCTACCATGTATTCAATTGTGAAAGTAGAATAACATTTTTATTACTTAAAAGATCCCAAGAAAATTAAATTTCAGCATTAAATGATCCATAAGGAGTTGATATGCTGTTAAACAGTGTAATGAGTTGGTCGGTCAACTTGACACCCCCAAAGTGAGTGGAGGTGGGCAGGTGCGGGAACTGTGATTGGTAGCTGGCTTGTTGGTGTTTTGCATAGGTGAGTTACCAAGCTCTATGTAAAGGGCTGGAATGAGAAGGAGGGCAGTTTTTTTTTTTTCAGTCTTAGAAGTGGAGACTGTGTCCGTCGCTATGACAGCAGGAGAGAAAGAGACGAAATCATTTATTTTGTCGTGACACATTCCAACACAAGCTATTTCGGCATTTACTTTGTCTCTAGCAAGATGGTGGAAAGACCATTCGACATAAATCTCCGAATTCAGTGGTGATACGAGTGGTCAGTCTGTGGTTGAATGGATCGAAAAGGTGGAACTGGTCTGCGAATTATGCAAGCTCACAAAGATTGAACGGATTCTTCCACTGCGATTGAAAGGCGGTGCCCTTGCTGTGTATAGGCAGCTGAGCAAAGAACAGAAAAGTGACATTGAGCCAATAAAGCATGCTCTACTAACCACGTTTGGAACTGACCGGTTTGTGGCCTATGACCAATTCCAGGCGCGGCGTCTACAACCTGGCGAGACAGTAGACATATATTTGGCGGAATTAAAGAAGCTCGCCGTACCGATCGCACCACTTCCTGAAGAATGGATGACCTGTGCCTTCGTGTCTGGATTGCCTAGTCATGTTAAGCAGATATTCCATGCATCATCCAGAATGGAAGACATGACGCTCAATCAATTGCTGACCAGAGCCCGTGCTATCATGATCGACGAAAAAGAGGCTGATGAACCAGTGGCCGCAGTCACTAGACAGGTGCAATCATCTCTTGAACTGAGAAGCTTTGTGATCTTAAGATCAGGGGGGCGTGTAATGAGTTGGTTGGTCAACTTGACATCCCCAAAGTGAGTGGAGGTGGGCAGGTGCGGGAACTGTGATTGGTAGCTGGCTTGTTGGTGTTTTGCATAGGTGAGTTACCAAGCTCTCTATGTAAAGGGCTGGAATGAGAACGAGGGCAGTTTTTTTTTCAGTCTCAGAAGTGGAGACTGTCCGTTACTACGACAGCAGGAGAGAAAGACGAAATCATTTATTTTTTCGTGACACATTCCAACACAAACAGAGGAATCAATCAAAAAAAAAAAAAAAAAAAAAAAAAACTTAGTTTTTGGCAAAAATCCAATACTTTTTCTATATGCTGCATCCCTTCAGGACATGGGTGATCATGGCTCTCCACAACTTCCTGTCTTTTGTAGCTTAGAAAGGGTTGTCTTTTTGCTATCCCCCTTAATCACCATTCTGCCAACACAAGCTAGTTAGGTATGTTATGCACTGCTTTCCACTGTGTTTCTTGCCTTCAATATATCCTATCAGTGTCAAATTCTCCAAGCTCTCTTTCCTAATATGTGCCGTAGAAATTTCAATTGTCTCTTTCTGATTTTAAATATAAGTATCCTTTTTGTTTCCATAATGAATAGGCTAAATCTCTGACACTAATGTCTATTATAGAATAAAAACTGCTATTCTCTATTATGGAATAAAAACTACTGTTCATAAGTATGGTAATGCAAAAGAAGGATTTTCAGATTTAGAAAGTATTCCCCAAAGTGAAACACTATAGGGAAGAGAGAGGGCATCAGTTTCCTAGCTGCCCTGACAAATCTTCTCAAAATACCTCAGTTGGATGGATATTTCATATCCTACCTAGAGAACATTTGTGAAAATTTTAGAAATGGATGTCCCCCCCCAAAAAAAAAACAAACACACACAACAAGATGAGGAATACATTCTGATTTGAAAACATATGTCAGTATATTGATATAAACATAAAATTACTTCTGCCCAATAATTGTGTTTATCCTGTATAAGAGATGTTAAACAGCTTTTTTTTTTGGCTTTTTTTAATAGACCAAGACTATTAGTTTAGTTTTGGTACCAAGTAAATTATAGGACACATGATGAGGATCAAATTCAATAGTAAATGACTAACTTGTTCACCATACTTTTTACCAAAAGATATTGAAAACAGATAAGTTTTAACAATCCTGCTTTCAATAGTTTGAGTTTTTGTTTTATTTAAAACAATCAGAATTCTTTTCCATCATCTTTTATATATTCCTAGAGTCATTTATGTGGATGCTGAAAGTCAAGAGTACAAGCTTCAATAGAAATGTTCACTTTCTCACCATCCTACATTGTTTTTTTTTTTGTTTTTTTATTGTTGTCCACCCAATGCAAGGCCCAAGAGCCACTCAAAGTAGAGAGTTGCTGAATGAGGTGATTGGAAGTAGATAATAATTGACCAAAGTCAAAGAGATTGTAGTGATTGGGCAAGTAGCAGTTCTTGGGAAGAAGCTATTTGAATAGAACCATCTTCTTACCAATGGAATACAAAGAGAGAATGAGGATGATTCAACCTTGTGTACATGACATTAGCAGGAAAGGTCTGAACTAGCAGAACTAAAAAATGTAGCTTACTGTTTCTTACTTATAGAGACACAGATAGAAACACAGAAGAACACATCCAGAGAGTGGATACCTTGATCAGAGAAGACTGACAAATCACATTAGCACAAGAAGCGGCAATCGTGGATTTTTGCTATGGATCTGCAACAAGTCATAGTGCATAATGATTTTGTTACCATAAAGTTTGTGCATGTTGGATGCCCAAACAACAAAGTGATGCAGACGTAGCTTCACGAACAGCCCAAAAGCTTCTTTTTCAGAAGAAAAGAAGCTCATTGAACGATACCAAAAGTGCAGAGGGACTATGTTGAAAAGTGGCATATGCATTTGTTCTTGATCTGTGGAAATAAAGGTGTTGCATGGAAATTGCCTTTACATTTTGATTTACCTTCGTACAAAATGGTATTGGAAAGTTACTTAGCTGTATTGTACCATTGATCAGAAAAATGTATACAATTAATGACCATTGGTACCAAACCTACTGAGTCCATCTGCCAATAGTTTCATGCTATCTACTTGGGTTCAGGTTTTTTAATGTTGTGTTGAAATTATTCTATGATCTTTACAATGACTGATGCAAAAGAAAATATAAAACAATTTGCCTCCATCAAACTTTGGACAAAGCTTGGAAAACCTGCTACAGAGATTCTTAAAACACTGTCAGACTTTTGGTAAACATTCTTTATTCTAACAGAGGTCTTTGAGGGACATGCATGCTTCAAGGCCAGTCAAGTCAGTTAACAATGAGCAGTGTTCAAAAGTGACCAATCACAAGCAAAATATCAGAAAATGAAGATAAAGAGTATCACATGACAACCAATCAGCAATCTCATATGATTGGTATCAGTTAGGGAGTTTACCGAGAGATCCTCGTCCTGGAACATTCTGATACACAAATTTTTATTTATTTAAACAATTAATTTATAGGCAATAGCATAATTTGTCCAAATCTTAAGCAACATGGCTACAGATTACAGTTTACCTTAATGAACTAGGAAAAAAAAAAAAAGTGATAAAATTAAACAAAAAGAGATACTAAATACAGGCTGCAGTAGAGATATTGCCAACATTTTAAACTGTCACCTATGTAGTGGCAATGGCGTCTCCATCTAGCTAATGTATTACCATTTTTTTTTTTTTTTTTTAAAAAAAGAAAGCTTTCTAGAAGATCTCAAACTCCAGAAAAGATTCAGGCTTTAGAAATCATCTACAACAGTGTAAAGCAAATAGAGGCTACCATTTGGTTGGTGGATGTCATTTTAAATCAAAATGTATAAAAACTGTAGCTCTTTGTTTAAACAATGAAATAAATTTAATAGCAGTAAACTTGATCTTTTTATCAACCTTTAAAATGTGGGAGTTATTTCTGCCACACTTTGTACCTTATTTTATACTGTATTCAAAAATTGTACTAAGTTAGTTATATTGAAATGTCTTTTTTTCCATTTATTAGATCCAAGCTTAAAAAGGATTTAAACAAGTTGAGTAAGAATTCTTGTGAAAAAATTATATAAAATATATATATATATATATATATATATATATATATATATATATACACACACACACACACACACACACACAGGAGCAATGGACAAAATATCATCTAAATTATGCAAAAATGAAAACACTGACATCTCATTTTTACAGATAATTACCAAAATTACACAAAAATATCTTGAAATACTAAAGAGTAAATTTATTTAATAAAAGCACCATTGGCTTCAACAACGGCCTCCCAACAACTTTGAAATCTCCTACAACTCTTCTGGACAGCCTCCTTGTTTAAGGCGAAATGCTGCCATAATCCTTGCCTTCAGTTCATCTTTGGTGTTACAAGGAGTTCTGCTGGTCTCACTCAACTGCACCCCCACATAATAATCATGGGGGTTGCAGTCTGCGGAGTTACATGGCCAGAGGTATTGGGTTATGTGGTCTCAAAAATTGTCTGGCAGCCATGATCGGGTTCTCCTGCTTGTATAGCATGGTGCAGAGTCCTGTTGCCAGGCATGGGGTCTTCCAGCAGCCACCCTCTTGATCCAGGGCATCACTATCTCCTCAAGGCACTTGATGTAGGCCTCTGTGTTGAATCTAAGGCCCCACCAACAAATTTGGATGGTCTTTTCTACTAAAATGATCAGAGTAGAGTTTGCAGAGCTGTTATACCTTCGTAATCACCATTAGATTCATCCAACTCTTTCCGAATCCTCTGCACTATCCTCAAAATGACATCCAAACACTGAAATGTTTGTATTGGAGCTTCTGGCACAAATGCCAAGCAGTACAGTATGCCATTTCCAAATTTCTGGCAGAGTGAATTGTGGGCTCTTTTACTCACAGACAGTGTCCAACTGATACTACCGTGCATCCGAAAAAAATCGGAAACAAACAATGCAAGAAATTAAAAATATAAAATGGCATCAATTTACCCATCACACCCTGTACATATATCTATATAATAAATGTGAATGTCAGTGTGTCACTGCATCACACTTTTTCCTCTTTACTTCTAGAGGCAATAGCCCAACATATTTTGGAATCGAGCCAACTGTGAGCAAATTAAAAACATTCCATTCCAGATCCAGGCCCACAATCTTGAAATTTTGTATTCCCTAGTTTTTGTTATTGTGATTGTTTTTGGCATTTTTTTTTTTTTTACATGATCTTTTTACAACAAACTTTTTTTGTATGATAATTTTTATAACTTGGAAATAAATTTGGGAATAGTTGAAATTAATTGTGAAATTCAGCAAGAGTCAGCCATGAAATAAAAATTGTTTGTATGGAAAGTAAGAACCTACATACATCAAGTTGTCTTTAAATTAAGTGGCAACAGAAGAATTAGCACTGAACTTTTGAAAGATAAGCTTAAATATTAATGCAATACTTGAATGCAATGATCAGATTTGAGTTTTGATATAGTTTATTGTTGTCTATCACATCTACTCCTCCCTACCTATTGTGATGAAGGCCCAATTAAGATCCCTCCACAGGAGCTAGTTTAAATTGGCTTTTAAGCTTTATATATATATATATATATATATATATATAGAGAGAGAGAGAGAGAGACGTGTATAAATAATATTACTGTGTGGAACAATTATATAGTAAAAAAACATTATTAGAAGTCATTTTAATATAAATTTCAACAAAGTATCCTTATTTTAATTTGGTAAATTGAGCACTCCTATTTCTAGGTTATATATTATTTATTGAGTGATTCAGCTTATCAAACATTTGTAGATTATTTAAAGCCTGAAAATAATTTTAGATTGTAAGAATTTGTGGGGAGGAGAGATAATAATGGTTTAGTGATACAAGTCTTAGTAATTAACCCATAGTTGGTGGAAAAAGAATATTTGTGCATAAGTGAATATAACAAACTCAACTAGAATTGAAACTCTGCTCTCCGATTAACAATTCAGAGCCATTATCTATTACACCACCTGCACATCCAAACTTACACCATATGGTATTCCCAAGTGGTTAAATATCTAGGTATTGACCAGTCTTGACATTGCTTACTTTCAGCGACCATACATGAACCAGTATTTCAGCATGATGCGGCTGTAAGTCAGGTTATATATTAACATAGATATTTACTTTATATATATCTGCAGTCTCCGTAACACTCCTAATACAACATTCACTTGCAAAAAAATTCTTCTTACAATCAAAAATATGTTTCAGCTTTAAATAACCCACAAAGAGTTGACAAGTTGACAAACTGTAAGATACAAATCAATAAGTCATCCAATACAAGGCCTAAGAGCCACTCAAGGTAAAGAGTTACTGAATGAATGAGGTTACTGCAATGGTGTCAAGGGAGGTGGTAAAAGTGCATATTATGCTGATATGTAGGATAGATAACACTTGAACATAGACTTAAGATTGTAGTGATAAAGGAAGCATCTTCTTGGGAGTTTGTTCTACAAAGTAAGAGTTCTGTGGAAGAAGCTGTTTAAGTGGAAGTTCCTCCTTAGCAATAGAATGCGGGGGGGGGACCCTAAACTTGAAGAGGTTAAAAAATCGTAGTGATTGGGAAAACATCTCGAGGGGTCTACCCACAATTGTTAACATTGAATTTATTTCGTTTAGTTTGAATTTGATTAATAATAATTAAAAAAAATAAAATAAAAACATTAAAAACTTGAAATTTTTCAAAATTTTAACAGACACCTCCACCGTACTAAGTCTCTAGCTAGATAGGGAGGGAGGGAGTATTGAACTTTTAGCCAACCTACCTCCTCAACCCCCATCAAAGATATTTGGTGACAAGTCAAAGTAAATGTATTTCCTTTTATTATTTTGTATTCAATTATTCTAAAAAAAAATAAAAAAGCAAGAACTCGTTCCCTGCGCAAAACAAAAAAATAAGACTTTGTCACTGTCAGCTTCAAATTTATGCAACAGGTTGTCACCATTCTTGCTTCATTTGACAGAATCACAGACTGTTTCAGTGTTTAGTTTACTGTTACAATTTAACGATCATTTTCTTTTTTTACTATTCTCATAGCAAAAGAAAATCTGGAACCTAGATTTTCTTTAAACAATCAGATATATATTCATCACACTCAAAGTTTACCGTGTCAAATTCTACAACTGTTTTTTAATCAATGAGTAGTTAGTTACCAATGGTGAGGCTTGTTTATCTCACAATCACATCTCTCTCTCTCTCTCTAGTCGGATCAGATTTCAAACGATTTCCCTCCTTGTGTAATTTTTAGAGAATCCTAAAATGGCATCGTAGTTTCTACCACATGTAGTAAATAACTTCTCAATCAAAGTATGCAAGATATTGATTAGACATCTAAGCTGTCAGTAACTCCCAATACACGTGAAATGACCCCAACTTTTTTAAACCAAAATAAAAGATGATTTAAAAAAATTTTTCAAAAAAGAGGAAAATTTCGTGAAATAGTTTTTCTTTTTTATAACCAGTATTCTAATATTTTTTTTTACATTTAGAAAACTTAAAAAATTGATTATTAAACTGCTGACAAGTTAACGATTCTAAATAAACATGCTTCTTTTTTTTTTAGTCTTTTACGAAGACACTTTCAAAGAGTGAGTATCAGGTTCTCTCATCTCCAATTAAAAGGCAACATCACCATATAGGTGTTATTGTTACCTTCTTGTGGTGGCATGACAAGAGTGTCTATGATAAAGAAAAATTATGAATAATTGTAAAAAAAAAAAAAAAAAAACTTTAAAAAAAATGAATAAATGTGTGTGTGTAAAAAAGGTCGCATACGTGTATTATTTGGGAAGATGCACCTTTTAGAGATGACGTGTTAGTTAAACTATCGGATTTAAAAGCGACAACATTTATAATGAATGTGATTGCTGTTTTTAGTTTCATTTTTTTTTTAAACCAAGTAACGAATTTTACATTGTTTATTTGTACTTTTTTTTTTTTTTTTTTTACCCAACCGATCTGAAATGCATTATTCTTCTTAAATTATTTAGTTATTTTGATACGTACCCTTTAAAAAAGTTATTTACAAAATGTTTATCACAATCAAAATATGCCATTCCTTCCTTGTTATGTCGTTTTCTTAGAAACATAAATTGTTTGATCGTACCTATTTCAAGAAAAAACGTGATTACGGTCTAAAAAGTAACAAATGAAAAAAAAAAAAAATAGATGTGTAGGAGAAAGTAAAGCAAAAAACAAAAAAACGAAGGATTTTCTCAGCTGGTTTTATATTTTGGAGGATCTTTTAAGTTTTTTTTTTATTATTAATATTATTATTATTTTATGGAAGTAAATGCGATACAATCAAGTGTAGAGAGTCAACTGCCAACTCAAAAGAAAATATTTGCAATAATGATCATCATAATTATTGGAAAAAATAGAAAAACAATCTGTTTTAATCTAAAAAAATACTTTTCTCTTTGTAAAAATCTATCGTAGCCGAAGTAAACAAACGTTAGAATTTCAAATTTGGTGACTAAAAAAAAGTCATAATAGAATTTTAATAAGGAGCAAAGTTGGAGAAATAAATTGTCGAATAATAAGTTTCAACAAAAAGTTCAATTTTTAGTTATAACTTATAATTTGGTGTTGTTAGTTATTAATAACTTACATGTGTTTTAAAATCAAGACACGTAAAACTAGGCTACATAAAATAAACATGTAAAAAAAAAAAATAAAAAAAAATGCTTAGAAATTAAGAAATAAATTTGGGTCCAAACTGAAGAAATTGTGTTTATGAATTTATAGAAAACTACAATATGGTTTATTATTTTTTTAATGATTCATTTATTTAGTATTGTTTTTGTTGCTAAAAATTGTTACATTAAGAAGAATAAGTCATTCTCGAAGAAATCATTTATACCTAAATCAATTTAAAACTATATAAATAAACAAAACAGTGTTAAGTAAAAGTACATATCGGGACTTAACCTCTTACTTTTTAGTTTATATTTAATTTTTCTTATTGAAATCGACCCACTCAAAAAAGAATCCTAGAGATGGGATACAGGATGAGGTCCTACTAAATATGTTCAAAATATCCGGTTTACAACAAAAATTATCGCATATTTTAGTGTACAAATGACCAGCTATTCTCTATAAATACAAAAATTAAGCATTTTATAAACAATAGTCTATTCTTACCGGCATTTTTGTAGTTTTAGAATCCCCTCTTTCCTAAGCAACACTGAGTAAATAGGCTATCTTAACATTACTACTGCAGATAATAGTAATAATGGTAACGGTAATGATGACAATTCAAGGGAAAAGTGAGAGTAGAAATTATAAAGATGGTAGGAGGAAAAGAACTGGCCTAGTCCATCATCTTGTTGGGGTGGCAGGCACGGTATATTGTGTAGTAAATCTTTTTAAATATGATTTTCTTTGGATTAATAAACAATTAAAAATTATGGTAGATATAAACAGATTTATATTTCGGTTAACAGTAGAAATTTCTACATTTTAGAATCGTATTTCTAGCAACTTTCTATCGTTTTTTTTCCAAGTTATCAGTTCGAAAAAAATCACTCCCGGCTAAAAACTGTTTTAAAATTGAAGTTTGCAAATTCAGCATGGGACAAAGTTTACGTTTCCGGGTTGCTGATTCTTTAAAATTAGATAAAACTAAACTTTTTTTTTGACAAGACTGAATGTGCAAAAAAATTGATGACCTCGAGCATAATATGAAAACAGATAATCTTCATAAAATAAATAAAAGTATCCATATTATGAAATAAATAAAATAAAGTATCCATATTATGAAATTTTCTCATATAAATTTCAATGATTTTAAAATAGAAAACAGAAAACTGGTCTTTCCTTTTCCATCTTGAACAAATATTTTATTTTATTCTTCCTAATTCGTAATTGAATTTCATAAAGAAAATAAAAACTGAATTAATTCTCTAAAAATTAAAACTATCATTCAAAGGAGAACAAAAAACGGATTCTTACAGGCACTGCAACCAGAGATCATTTTTTTTACCATTTTTTTTTTTTTTTTTTTTTGTCATAGCACTCCAAATCACGAATAAATATAGTTTTATAAAAATTAATAGGGAGTTCAGCTTACTGTATAAATTGATAACCATACGGAAGCCAAAACAAAAGGTAAACCAAATAAAAAATAAATGATTTGAAATTCGTAATCTGGAGTCTTATTTTATTACTGAAAAAAATATAGTAATTGTGGTACAAGGCCAAAAGGGGAAGTGGGGAAAGGCTGGTCTCTGCTAGTGCTAACTATCCTAGTGCTAGTTAATTAGCAGATTATAATAAGTAACAAGAGTAAATCTGTATCAACAATTGTACAAAAACACTTCTTTGTAAAGATATTTGTTAAGCCAACTTTGGATACATTGTTAGAAAAAGAATTGATTGAAGGAAGCTTCTTGTCTTTTTCACTTACACACGGAGTATTTATATAAAAAGAAAAAAACTCAATAAAGAATGCCGGTGGAGTTGTACTGCAACCAAAAATATACATTTTTAAAAAATTTTCTTCATAATTACTATAAGCACGAATATTAGAAAAATTAAATTTTAGAAAAAGTTAAGATTGGTCTCATATCACGTAATTTCTTGAAATTAAAATTATTTATTTTTGAAATTCATAAATCTAGTGCTTAAATCGATAAATGATTAAAAAAAGACTATTGTGGTTATCTAGAATAGAAGTGAATAAATATTTGTAATTTTCTTACTTCTGTTCATATCTATTTTTGAATACTGAATTCAAAATCATGAAGAAGGTAATGGGAAACCACTTAGCTAACTTTCCCAAGAAGTAATAACAATTCACAGATAATAACAAAGTAAGTCTCTGGTGAGCCATAATCGTCCATGCCCTGCTGAGATTTAAAGGTAAAAGAAAATGCAATAAAACAGCTGATGCTGTTCCCTAAAGAGGACTTTTATCAATTTTTAGAAAGCATAATAAGAGATGCTAGGATAAATGATTGAAATCCTAGATTGGGGATAGGGGTTACTTTGAAGAGTATTAAGATGCCATTAACTTAGGTAGGTTATTTTCATTAATATTAAATAGCTGTCATTTCTGGGCAAACAATATACATACATATATATATATATATTAAAAAAGGATCAAACACTAATATTCATGTTTGAGCCTTTTTTCTTATATTCTTACTCTGTCCTGGACATTGAGTTCTACCTGGATTCTATCCTCTTGGAAATTTATTTATATAATATATGTATATTGACCACTAATATTATCTATCTATCTATCTATATATATATATATATATATATAATAAATCTGACAAGTATAATTTCTTATACTTAAGATTAAACTGGACAAGTATAATTTCTTATTTAAGATTAAATTATATATATATATATATATATATATATATATATATATATATATATATATATATATATATATATATAAAAGAAAGAACAGTAAGATATAAAATCCGGTGTTCTTATAGATATTTTTATTTTTACAAAATAGTGCTCAATGTAAATTTACAGAGCATTAATATTATAAATTAATTGATTTAAAATATGGTTTTTTTTCCCTACACAGTTCCAACCATGTTTCAAAAATAGAAGCTAAAAACCCCGAATTTAATTTTGCAATTAAATTAAAAGCATTAGTTCCATTTCATCTTCAAGCGAATTTTGGAGTAACTTTTAAAAATTACCGGGTTTTAAAGACACGGCTAAAATCACGTTTCCATGGTTACAGAATATTCTACTTAAATTGAACAAGGCATGTCTAGATTTTCCTCATGTCAGTATCATTGTATCAGTTATTAGCTACAATTTGGTA
Organism: Acanthosepion pharaonis; assembly: GCA_903632075.3. Lineage (NCBI taxonomy): Eukaryota > Metazoa > Mollusca > Cephalopoda > Sepiida > Sepiidae > Acanthosepion > Acanthosepion pharaonis. Next base: position 395,431 of record CAHIKZ030005585.1, read on the forward strand.
AGGGGTAGGGATGTATTTTACAGTGAAACCTGACATCAGTTGAATGGATGTCGTCTGAATTTTTTTTTTTTTTTTTTTAAATTGTTAACGGTAAAAAAATTTCAACGTCAATTTTTTAAATTTAAAGATTTTCGGTTTTTTTTTTTTTTTTTTTTTTTTTCCTAATACTTTTTATTTAACTACGATTTGAAATATTCTCCTTTTTAATTTTTATTTTACTATATTCTTTTTAAGGACAGTTAAATGTATTAGAATCCATTATATTATGTAGGATTATTTTAACATCAAGTTTAAGTATGTATATGAGGTTACATTTTTTTTTTTTTTTAATTTTTTTCTATGACGGCAAAAATGGTTACTTAATTTCACTGATTTAGTAAACTTTTATTTTATATATAAACCTAGTATTATAATGTTTCTCATGTAAGTACTAAGGACATGGGTCATTCAAAAGCTTATGGCATTTCATAATTTTATTTTACTATAGGTGTTTTTTTTGGATTCTTTTTAGTGCGTGTAGTATTATTTAAAAGAAATTTAGGTTAGAATTCATTCAATTTAACTACAATTTTAATTACAATTTCAAAATTACAACTTTAAAATTTTAAAATATTTTCATTGTTTAGTTTTAATAGACTATATTTCTTTATAATAGAAGGAAAATTACTCATAGTAAGTAAAATTATTTTTCTATATCAAAGTATATGTAAATTACAATTTTTTTTTTTTTTTAAACTTTTAAATTTAAATATTATTTAAGTAATATTAATGGCACTTACTACAAAACTAGCTAACTCTCAGATTTAGTAAACTTTATTTATTAATTAATTAATTTATTTATTTCAAATATATGTAACCTAAGTAATAAAGTTTCATATGTATGTATAAAGAACAGGTTAGAATTCATTTTATTTAACTACAATTTTAATTACAATTTTAAAATTACAACTTTAAAATTTTAAAATATTTTCATTGTTAGTTTTAATAGACTATATTACTTTATAACAGAAGGATAATTATTTCATAGTAAGTAAAATTATTTTTCCATATCAAAGTATATATAAATTACAATTTTTAAACTTTTATATTTAGATATTATTTAAGTAAAATTAATGGCACAGACTACAAAACTATCTAAGCCATTTCTCAGATTTAGTAAACTTTATGTATTAATTCAAGTTTAAGTATGTATATGAGGTTACATGTTTTTTTTTTTGTTTTTTTTTTATTAAATTTATGATGACTATGACGACAAAAATGGTTACTTAATTTCACTGATTTAGTAAACTTTTACTTTATATATAAACCTAGTAATATAATGTTTCTCATGTAAGTACAAAGAACATGGGTCATTCAAAAGCTTACATCTTATGGCATTTCATATTAATTTTATTTTACTATAGGTGTTTTTTTCTGTAACCATGGAAACGTGATTTTAGCTGTGTCTTTAAAACCCGGTAATTTTTAAAAGTTACTCCAAAATTCGCTTGAAGATGAAATGGAACTAATGCTTTTAATTTAATTGCAAAATTAAATTCGGGGTTTTTAGCTTCTATTTTTGAAACATGGTTGGAACTGTGTAGCGAAAAAAAAACATATTTTAAATCAATTAATTTATAATATATATATATAAAAGGTGTATTTTGACAAGAATTCTTTCAAACATGTTTTGTTGAATTAATATCAACAAGTTCTGTCTATCTAATCTTTGACTAACTTTTTCAATTTCTGAACAAGTTATTTTATATAATCAGTAAATTTAGCAACATTTAATGATTATTTAAAACAACTAATGTAGAAATTTGAAAAGCTAATCAAAAATTTCATAGATAGAATTTGTTGATATTCTTCACCCAAACATATTTGAAAATATATATATATATATATATATATATATATAAAAAGAAAGAACAGTAAGATATATAATCCGGTGTTCTTATAGATATTTTTATTTTTACAAAATAGTGCTCAATGTAAATTTACAGAGCATTAATATTATAAATTAATTGATTTAAAATATGTTTTTTTTCGCTACACAATTCTAACCATGTTTCAAAAATGGAAGCTGAAAGCTTCGAATTTAATTTTGTAATTAAATTAAAGACATTAGTTCCATTTCATCCTCAAGCGAATTTTGGAGTAACTTTTAAAATTACTGGGTTTTAAAGACACAGCAAAAATCATAATTCACGTTTCCAAGAATACAGTGAAATTCAATTCAACTAGACAAGGGGTGTTTGTATGTTCATTATCGCTGTATTTAGATGTATAGTTACGTTTTGGTAGGGGTAGGGATGTATTTTTCAATGAAATCTGACATCCGTTAAATGCATGTCATCTGGATTTTTTTTTAAATTTTATTGTTAACAGCAAAAATTCTTATGCCATTTTTTTCTATTTGTATATTTAAAGATTTTGGTGGGTGTTTAGGGTAGAATACGTTTAATTTAACAACAATTTGAAAAATATTTTCACTTTTAATTTTTAATATACTATATTTCTTTTAAGAACAAGTAAATGTATTAGAATCACTTACAGTATGTAGAATTATTTTCACATCAAGTATAAGTATGCATATTACTAGGTCACAATTTTTTTTTTTAAATTTATATTTAAATATTATTTAAGTAAAATTTATGACAATGACGGCAAAATAGCTAATTAATTTCACTGATTTAGTAAACTTTTATTTTTTATATAAAACCTAGTAATATATTGTTTCTCATGTAAGTACAAAGGACATGGGTCATTCAATGGCTTACATATGATAGAATAAGGAACAAATAGAATATATATATATATATATATATGATAGAATAAGAAACAAATAGGAAATGTTTATAAATTTAACATGTTTCACTTTTATTTAAGCTTCATCAGAAATTTTTGAAAATGAGTTATGGAAGAGAAATTTCCAGTACTTGACTTTTGTGCTGTTTGTTTTCCATTGGTCAGGTAGGCTTAATTTGTCTTGTGATATTAGTATAGATGTGTTTGCATTTGGATTTTTGTGTCTGTCTGGTAGTGTGCATGTGTTTAATTCTTGAAGATGCCACTACGATGATGATATACCTGTATGTTTGTGTATCATATTTCTACTTGGTCTTGTGAGTGTTGATTATTGGGGATGTTTGGAGTGTGTTAGAGCAAAAGACTTAGGTTACCTAACACCTATTTTTTTCTTTGACACCCAACTTTGAATAACGCTAACAAACAGTGTTCAAGATAAATTTTTTCTCCCTTTTAGTGCAAGTTCCTAAATATTCAAACAATTTAAATCTGAAAAATATAAAATTTTTCTTGGGAAGATATTTAAAATGTATTCAGTTCCTTTCATACATTAAATTGATTATTACCTGCTTTTGATACAATATGCCAATCACCAAATATTAGTTTTCAACATCACTTCCCTTAGATTTATCAAAAAATCATGATCTAGACACCTATTTTTATGTTTTTTGGGGTGCTGAATCTATTTTTGACATTGAAAATCTCCCAAAATAAGTCTAAATGGGTTAAATCTAAAATTTAGTCTTTTTTAGGAATTTTAGCTATTCATAACAAACCAGGGTTTTTAAATCTAAACCCCTATTTCTTAATTAGAAATGGGGATGTTCTAAGTATAGCTTAGATGTGGCACAAGGATGAATGTATGGAGCACCCAGCAAGGATTGAACTCATTATTCAGTTGTAATTGATCTGGTGAGACAACGTTGCTAACCATTACACCACATCAAAATGCCCAAAATGATTTTCTAAGCATAGCTTAGATGTGGCACAAAGACGAAAGTATGGGGCACCCAGTGAGGATCAAACTCACTACTCAATCATAAGTGATCTAGCAAGACAAGCTTGCTAACCATTACACCACATCAAAGTGTCCTTTTTTTAATTAGAAATATGACTATTTTGTTTCCATCTTCATCTTAAGTACAAATAACATTTTTTACAGTTATATAATTGAGCTGAAAATCATTCAGGGGACTAAAAAAAAACGAATGTTCACTTGACTCTATTGAGCAAACCTCTAGGAGGCACAGTGGAGTAAGGGATAGTGGCCCAGACTGAGGAATTGGAGAGCCGAGTTCAAATTCCAGTTGAATCTATTACATTCACTTACATGTTACTACCCTTGGAAAAGGTATAAATCTTCTTCTTCTCCCCCAGCTATGGGTAAATAGTAGGACAGACCAAGTTCTATAGCCTTGGATGGCAACTGGTCTACTGCAGAAAGAAATGGCAACCTACTGTGGGAAAAAATCTGCCTCGTCAGTTATGTATCAAAAGATACATGATCACCTAAGCATGTATTATGCATGGCACATAACTGACTGACTGTAAACAAGATAGTGAGTGAGTGTATGATACTGACATTTACAACTTTACATGGACTTTTTTCAAGCCAAGTATATTGCAGTTATTAATCCTGTTATGTCATCATTTTGAATATTGGGAATAAAACCATTTGATATTATTTCAAACTAGTAATATATATCCATCTTCGACCAGGTGTTTCATTACTGGGAATTTTTGCCGTTCAGTTGGAGCAGTTTAAGTTTAAAGTCAGCCCACCCAAAAATCAATATTAGTAACAATAATTTGATGCAACTGAGACACATCCCCAAATGGAGGGTTAACAATTTGAATGGGGAGTGGCCCATTCTCAATCTTGCAAGGAAGGAACCTCTTCCATGGACCATCATAATAATAATATACGATAATTTTTATTTATAATATTATTTTTTTTATAATTCTAATAATCTTTTTCGTTAGATTTCAACTCTCTAAATTGATTGTATGCTGTTTTTTTACACACATTAAATTTTGCCTTTGATTTTTGCGCTAAGTGTAAAAAATCAGTTTCCAATTTTGTACCTTCGAGTTTGTAATTTTTTCCAGCCAATTTGAACTCAAAACCAGCACTGAAGAATTATCTATCAAACAAAAAAAATTTCATCGAAATCAGATGAAAACTGTGGAAACACATAAACAACATCCAATCACACACACACACATACATACATATACACACACACACACACACACACACACACACACACACACATTTTGAGAATTATAGATATATAGATGATTTGTATATCATTTTCACAGTCACCACATGAAGTCAGATTGTCAAATCAACCCTAATCTTAAAAACACTGAATTTTAATGTTATAATTAAACTATATTTGCTGGGCATTTTTAATTATCCCTAAATTACTTATATATTTATATTTCAGTTTTGCAATATATTGTAAAATGTTCAAAGAAATACAAAAAGATGAAAAAACCTGAAATATGAAGACAATGAAAACAAAGCATGATAATTTTTCTTGCCAGAATCTATCTTATATATTTATAAATCTACCATTCATTCATGCTTTGTAGAAGAAGAAAAATCTGCAATATTATTGGTCCTGATCTGGCATCTTGGCTACAGTCAATTTCCCACTGCTTTAACATAGTTTCTCTGTGCCTTTTCTATAAATACTTTCATAGTAATAGTTCTGATGAACTTTGTTCTATGGTACCTAAACTTTATGAATTTAAGCACAGATTGGTGGCAAGAACTCACCATTTTACAGTTGAAATGGCTAGATATAACCGTAAGTTCTATGCTAACAGTTTCTTCTATCACACTTCTCGCTTGTGGAACTCCCTTCCAACATCTTGCTTCCCAGTCAATTTTGATCTTCAAAAATTTAAATGCAATGTCAATCGTTATCTTCTGTTTTCTTAATTCTTTTAGAAGCAGAAAATTGTCCTCTCTCCTTAAGAAATATTTTCTCATATTCTTTAACAGTCATCCTAAATCTTAGGGTCTTTATTGCCTTGCCTGGAGTGAAATGATTAAAAAAATTGTTTACGTTTGAAGCAGAATTATTTTCTCCTATAATCCTTTAAATCTTGAGGCTGTAGAAAATAAATATAAAAAAAAGAAAGGCTTTAATTAGACCAGTAAACATTGTTAAAGTTCTTTTCACCAGTCTTTATTGAGTGTACAGAATACATCATAATATTCTGGTAAAAACTTTACTCCTTAAAAACAAAAACTACATATATCTTTTTTATTTCACATTAATTTTTTTTTTAAATAAAACATAGCCATTGTAACTTTGAAGCCAATAATTTGATTTGATAAGATTTTAAAAAAGTACAGATTATACTTAAATAAATTTATATATGTTTAATGACATAAAAACAGTTTTTGTCTGAATTTCTGGGATGAGGATTTATTGTTATTTCATCTGAACTAATGTCCTCAACTTTATCATTATTATTGTAGGTGTCTTGGAGCTGGTGCAAGTGGATTATGGTAACTGTCATATCTTTGGAGCGAAAAAAAACCCAGAGTTTCTGTACCAAAGCTTAGAAAAGAAGCTTAGCAGGACTTATACCAGTTCTGCAGTCTCATTTTAGAAAAGAAGCTTGGTGGGACTTGTACCAATTCTGCAGTCTCATTTTAGAAAAAAATCTTGGTGGGACTTGTACCTAGTGTCAATTTCTGGTTAGAGGGTTCACAACTATTTCTATGTTTTTGTAGAGATATAAATAAATTCACTTTTCAAACATCAGTTGATTCTTAGAATTGTGTTCACCAGAAGAAAATCCTTGTAAGTGGTAACAATTATCACAGCATCAGAAAATAGCGTAACAGATTAATGCATTGGTTTTTGAATTTTGGTTGCATAGTAATTGTGAGTTTAAGCCAGGCTGAGAAGTACAAACTTAGACTCACTGGGAACAGAGTAAACAATAACTGATCAATACTAAAAATGAAAAAAAACATCTCTAGACATGGACAGCAAGAGAACAATCTACTCCCATAGATTAAATAAAGGGTTCAGTTTGAAATTCCTTGAAGGTTACATCTGAAGAAGGTGTGGTGAGCATGAAATAATAATAATTCCCTTTACTTTTACCTTTAAATTCAGTCTAGTTGAGGAAAAAGATGAAAGCAAATTTGCAAGCCTATGTGAAATTTTCTTTGGACCAATGAAAACCTTGTCTTCACAGAAATTCACCACTGAGTCTACAAAAAAGAAAGAAAACTGTAGAAAATTAGATAGACAAGTATAAATTGAGAACAACTGGCAAACATAGGATGGCTATTCCTAGCAAACCCGGTTGCTATTCAGGACACAGAGAACTGCACTACAACTACTACTACACAAAGAGATATACAAAACATAACAATGTCATCGCTGATAGGATCATTAAATTCACTGGACCATCCAGAACACATAGAAACATGGATAAGAATTTTTGCTGCATTTGCAAGAATGAAAAAATTAAGAGACACAAAGACCAACAGAGGAGAAAATGAGATAAGAGATTTATTTCTTGCTACCGCTGAATACAAAGCTGTGAAGAAAATTTCAACAATGTGTTACCTGAGCAAATTAGAAGAAATGACATTTGAAAAAATTATTAAAATTATAAAAAAGAACATAAGACCAAAGAAAATATTGGTCTTCACTGAAAGAACCAAGTTTTTAGAGACAAGATAAGCACCCAACAATTCCATTATACAATACTTAGATGGAAAAAACGAGCCAAGTATTGTGAATTTGAAAAATTGGGAGCACAGGAAATTACTATAGAAGATGAATTAATCCTTCTCAGAATAACTGAAGGCTTGCAAGACCAAAATCACAAACAAAAAATACTAGAATGTCTACAGAGTAGTAGCATGAGTTTGGAAGCTAGCATTGAGTTTTTATAACAATTAGAAGTGATTAGAGAATTTAATCAACCAAAAGAAGAATCCAAGACATACAGGACAAGCACGACCAAATCCATAGTTAAATGAAGATATTGTGGAAAAAATCACAGGATAGACAAGTGCAAATGCCCAGCTCTAGAAAAAATATGCTCAAATTGCAAAAAAAGAGATCATTTTCAGAATGTATGCAAATGTGAAAAGAAAATAGAAACAGTACAAACGATACAAACAATACAAACTCCCTCCAAAGAAAAAACTGAAATATTTACAATGAATACACAAGAAAGAAATAGAGAAAAAATAAGGATAAATGGCCAAATATTTAACATGCAAGTTGATACAAGCAGTGAAGTCATGTTGATACTAAAAAATTTCTGGATAAAATTAGGACGACCTAAATTAAAAAAGCAGCATCCAATTAAAGCAATTTGATGGAATGACTATAAAGATAATGGGTACATTTCAAGGCAATTTTGAAACCAACAATCATTTTGAAATAATTCCCATTAGAGTTGTAGAATGTGAAAAAAATCATGGATTACTAGGAACTGATATATTAAAAGTAGATAGAGCAAGACTAATCAATTCCATGGAAGCAGAAGAAAAAAAAATAAGATTATTGAAAGGCTATATAGCAAGCATCCAACTAAAAGAAAATTATCACCCAAAATATACAGATTCAAGAAAAGTTCCAATTCATATCCTACCTTTGGTAGTAGCCAAATTAAACAAAATGATATAACAAGGCATAGTAGAAAGAGTAACTCAAGGTGGTAACAATTGGGCATCACTGATAGTAGCGATAAAGAAACCTGACAGAGATTTAAAGATTTGTGGTGATTACAATATAGGGGTAAATTGTCAGATATGTTCAGACTCATTTCTTTTGCCAAATATTGAAACTGCGTGCCACAAGTTAGCAAAAATGAAACACTTTGCAAAAATTGATCTCAAGGCAGCATACAACCAAATAGAAATTGATGAAAAACTCAAGGAAATCACCAAAATTAACACCCCTATAGTCTTAGTAAGATGGACTCGTCTACTGTTTGGGATAAAGACTTCGAGCCATATTTTTCAAAAAGCAATTGAAAAAGTCTTATTAGGAAAAATAAAAAATATAATAATACACCAAGACAATATATGTGTAGGGACAAGAACTGAAGAAGAATTACAATATAAAACAGAGGAAATTTTGATGAGATTAAAAAAGGCAGCCATGACTGTAAACAAAAACAAGTGTAAATTTGACTGTAAGAAGATATCATATTTAGGATATCAAATATCAAAAGAAGGCATATCACCCGATGATAGACTAACAAAGAAAATAACAGAAATAGCTGCTCCAACAAATAAAAAAAGAATTAGAATCCTTTTTGGGGCTAATAAATTTTTTAAGTAAATACATACAACAACATACAGCAACATAATAGAGCCATTTGCAAAATTACGCAAAAAAACAATGAATTTAACTCGACACAAAAGCAATCTGTCACTTTTGAAACACTAAAGAAAATAATGAGGAACAAACCAATAATAAAAGTTTTTGATCCACAAAAAGAAGTAACGTTAGCCACAGATGCAAAGGTGATTGCTGGTATTCTGTCACCAGAAGAACACCTAATCATGTATATATCAAGAAGACTAACATCAACAGAAACTAACTACTCAAATATTGAAAAAGAAGTACTAGCAATTGTATGGAGCATCAAAAGGGCACAAAACTTTTTGATAGGAAAAAATTCTTATTAAAATTGGACCGCAAACCATTAGAATTTATATTTAACCTGAGAAAAGAATTGCCGAAAGTCACACCGTCAAGAATTTTAAGATAGGCAATAAAAATCATGGCATTCGATTTTGACATAGTATATGTAAAAATGTATCCCTCACATAGATGCTTTATAAAAATTACAGTTCAAGAATGAAACAGAAGAAAAACAAGAAAATATTGAAGATAAAATAATACACTGGGTAGAAACAGACGCTCTTCCTCTAAATAGACTCAAAATAGAAACAAAGCAAGACCCAATATTAAGCAGAATTGTAAAGAGAATAAAAAATAATATATGGAACAATTGTTCATTGGCAGAGTGAGCCTTTAAAGAAATGAAGCATAAACTAACCATAGAAAATGGCTATAATATGCAATGGGGATATAATAGTAGCTCCACAAATAATGAGAAGGAGTATATTAAAAGGAGTATAAGATCACGTGCATTGTGGCATAACAGCAACACAAAGAAGACTAAAGTTACAAGCTTGGTGGCCAGGATATTCAAAAGATGTAGAGGAATACATTAAGAGATGCCCAAAATGTGCAGAAATAAAAAACTTCAAGCAAGCAAAAATTCATTCATGGCCCAAAAAACAGAGCCATGGGTTAGGGACCACATGGATCACAAACATATTAAAGATAGAGGATTGTTCTTAGTATTAGTGAAATCATATTCAAGATGGCCACAGGTTGTCAAAGTAAAAGATAGAAAAGCCACCACAATAAAGCAAATACTAAGAACTATATTCTCAAGGAATGGAGTACCCCAGACAAAAGTCACTGACACTGCACCCGAATTTTATGATGAGAGCTTATGTGCGTGTACTAAACAGATTGAATGCATCCCATACAAGACACCACCATATCAAGATGTATTCCAGACACTTCTTGCATTTTTCCAACTAAATTATCTGGACACTCATTTCACACATCTATAAAAAAAAACATCCGAAAAAAACTGTATACACTTTGCTTATTCTTTATCTTATCCTTCTGTTGGATTCCAATCCATATTTGATTGACATTTGACCCCAAACTCACAATTTTACTCAGTATTATTGTCTCTCATTTCTCCAACATCACATGACAACCAGATAATAACTAATACTTGTTTTATTGTTTTCACATCTAGCTGTTTCCCATTTTTATGAGTATTTTTGTATTTATAAGTGTTAGGGGCTTGTAATTATTTACTCAGGAGGCTCATTGCTTTGAACATCTCTTGAGACTCAACCTCATATCAGACCTCAAGTTGAATTCATACATATGATCCATCACTAAAGTGACAGGAAAAATGGTTGTTCCATTTCCACCCCAGAAAGTATCTGAATCCTCCTGATTTACAAGTATCAAATTAGACAAAAAATCTACACAGGAGATACCCAATTCAAAATTTCCAGCCTTGATAGAGTTCAAAAGAATCTTTGCAGCCCTGTGGGTGATGAATTATTTTCTACTGTACAACTCCCTTTTCCACAGATGAAACATTAGAAGACCCTTACTACTATTTACATGGCAAATATTCTAATGAGCTACATTCATTACTTCCACCAGTTCAGACTCTTAAAGCAAAGACCTACCATGCCAATCTAATTTTTTTCAAATATCTCCTTTCCTAAAAGAAATACTTCTTTCCCAAGCCAACATACATGACCATAATTTTTTTTTTAAATTAAAAGAAAATGGTTAACTCAAGACCTTCTATTATTTAAACACTGACATGAAACTTAATGGCAGCCTTTGGGGTTGTTTGTGTGAGTTTATTATAAAATAATAAATAAAGGTAGTAATTAAAATTTAATCATAGAGATTACCTCTTTTGATTTCCTTGTTATGATAGTCTCCATTTACAAATAATAAATCAATCTTAAAATTTATCTCTATCAAGAAATTGAAGTTCATGTTTGCAGATAGTCAATATTTGTTTCTTAATATTTTAATTATTATTGTCATGTGATCAAAATATTTTATTTTGTACAGTATAAATTGTTAGTCACATGGCGTGTTTTGTTATCCCAAAAAGTACTTTTTTTAAAGTACTTATAATTCCTAGTTGACAACCTGTTTCTTTTTGCTCCCTCACATTGCTCTCCTGACTCAGTGAGGGTGTGTAGTATGCAGTGTGATACAGCTGTAGCTCAGTTGTCGTAGGAGACAGACACTAGAGGACTAACCAGTTTAGGAAATCCAAGATGACCAAAATTTTGGAATTAATATGACTGAATTTACCTGATATTTATATATATATATATATATATATATATATAATTAATTGAGGATGAAATGGAATTAATGTCTTTAATTTAATCACAAAATTAAATTCGAGGCTTTTTAGCTTCCATTTTTGAAACATGGTTAGAACTGTGTAGCGAAAAAAAAACATATTTTAAATCAATTAATTTATAATATTAATGCTCTGTAAATTTACATTGAGCACTATTTTGTAAAAATAAAAATATCTATAAGAACACGGATTATATATCTTTGTTCTTTCTTTTTTTATACATACATTTATATATATATATATATATATATATATATATATATATATATATATATATATATATATATATAAGGTGCAATGGATAAATTGTTGACTAAATTGTGCAAAAAATGAAAACAACACTGACATTTAACAGATATATTTAACAAAATTGAACATAAATATCTTGAAATACTAAGGAGTAAATTTATTCAATAAAATTGCCATTGGCTTCAGCCACAGCCTCCAGATGACTTCAGAATCTCCTGCAACTCTTCTGAACAGTATCTTTGTTTAAGTTGGTGAATGCTACCATAATCTTTGCTTTCAGTTCATCTTTGGTGTTACAATGAGTTTTATTGGTCTCTTGCTGAACTGCACTTCACACTTAATAATCAAGCGGGTTGCAGTGTGGGGAGTTAGGTGGACAGATGTATTGGGGTGATGTGGTCACAAAAATTGTCTGACAGCCATGACTGGATTCTCCTGCTTGTGTGGCATACATCGGGTCTTCCAGCTGTCACCCTCTTGACCTAGGGTAGTACTACCTCCTCAAAGCACTTGATGTAGGTCCCCATGTTGAGTCTAAGGCTCCCATCAACAAATTTGGGAAATAAATCAAGAGATAAATAAAGAAAAAATTTAAAGAACATAAAAAAATTATAGATAAGGATAAAAATAATAATGATAATACTGTCACTAATATTAATATAAAAATAATATTAATTAATAATTTAAAACTATAAATGATGTAGGTAAGAGAATCACGTAAATGACCATATACAAAAATGTGAATACATGTACGCATAAATGTTAGTACACATACAAAACAGAATCAACACTTCAAGTGTATAACTCCCAAAGTCAATGTTTTTAGGGAATTTTAAATCTTGTTCTTTTTTAAAAATTTTATATTGAAATTTTTATTTTTCTTTCTTTCATTTTTATTATAAGAATTTTTCATTTTCCTTTTTCTTTTTTTCTCTCCATTTTGCTTTTGTCTGGACAAATTGAATTAATTTCTAAAAAACCTTTGTTTTGAAAGATGAATATTTAAATATATTTATAGGAAATGATGCAATTTCCTATCAAGGAGAGTTCTAGAAAAATCAGATCAACTTTGGTGCAATTCTTAATATATAAAAAATGCCTATGCACGTACCACATTTTTTAACCAACTGGGTGTACAAAAAAATATGCAGTTACTTTGTAAGAAATTTGTGGAGCTAATGTGTGAGTGTGTGTGTGTGCGTGATCCCATCAGAACATTTAAATAATGAGAATATTGTCAAACTGCTCCAGAACAGTTTACTTGTCTGGCAAGACGAACACAACTGTGTCTCTCCAGCAGCCCGCTCTATACAACTGTGTCTCACCACAGTCTGCTCCTTTGACCACTGAATAAACAGTATCAAATTACAATTCTCAACTTGGCAATAATGCTTTTAATGCTACGTGGCTGCTAATATTTCTCTATAACTCACAGAGACTTTAAAGACAAACAAAACACAAACAATTAATTTTTATCAGATATTTCCACATGTTCTTGTGTTATAAAAAGAAGGAAATAAAAACTTTATTTTGTAGCATTCATGTTAATCGTTTTCTATTAACATTAGTACCACTACATATTCATGAAATAAATTATAACCAAAATGGATTTTTAAGGATTGTCTTTATTTATATATATATATATATATATATATATATGAAGAAATATAGTTTTAAGGTGTGCTATATTTATAGGATAAAGTGCTGAATATCAGAGATAGAGCGTATGTAAATATAAATATAAAATTGAACATTGAAGTCAACACTCAGAGGCGACAGGCTGTTTCATACTGGACGCAATAGTCAGGCGGACTGATAATTATGTCTAGCATGAAACAGGCTGTTGCCTCTGAGTGTTGACATCAATGTTCACTTTTATATATATATATATATATATATATATATATATATATATATATATATATATTTAATACCAAGTATGGGTTAAATAATAGGCAAGATTAATTACTTTACCTTAAGAGTATAAACAGTCTAAGAGAATTCAAACTCCCTGCCAGCACATTATGAGCTAACATGGCCATGTAAAGGCTCATCATTCCCCATGTCTGACAGACTTAAGGAGAAATCTTGGTGCAGTTTTCTTCTTTTATGTTTCAAGTCTTTTCAGGATGTAAGCAATCACATCTGTCCACAATTTCCTGTAATATTTAATTCTAACTCTCTTCATAAATAGATTTACATAGTCTTTCCCACCGCTTCTCTTGCTTTCACTGTCATGTGAGTTTTAATTTTTCTAGGCTCTCTTGCCTCATCGTATGTCCCCAAAATTTTGGTTGTTTCATTCTGAGTTTAAGCATAATTTTCTTTGTTGTTTTTATATTCTTCCTCGTTGCTCACATGTTCTGTCCATGCAATTCTCAGCATTTGCCAATAGAAGCACATCTTTAAGTCTCTTTTTCATCTGTGAAGAAATTGTCCAGCATTCACCGCCATATAGGAAATTCAACATTACATAGTAGTTCAGTACTATTTTTTTTGCTTGTTCTCACAATATTTTTCTACATCTTAGTATTTTGATAAGTTTCTAAAAAACATTTTTCGCTATTCCTATTCACATTTTGTCACCATGTTTTTATCATAGTGTTACTAAACAGTTGAATTTCTGTACCTGCTTTATTTTGACATCCCCAATACATAGCTCACAATTTGGGGTGTCTCTTTTGCTGACAACCATACATTCAATGTTCTTACACTTGATAATTAGTCCTTTCATCTTGCTTTGCACTACTATCTTGTCTACTAGTTCTTTCACTTTCTGAGCTTGCCAGTATCCTTTGCATATCTTATGTTGTTAATATTATAATAATCTGATAATAAATCCTGGTATATCTTTCAGTTCTCTTAGGATTATATTGGCTTACAGCCACATCATAAAACACCAGTTCCTGTGCAATCACCAAAGTTAAACAATGTTGAGCTTAGTCAGTACTTAGATAACTGATTGGGAATACCAGGTGCTGTAAACTTGAATATACAGGTGATGTAATGGATAATGGCTCAGAATTGTTAATCAGAAAGCCAATTCCTGTTGGCTTCATTATATTCACTTGCATGCAAATGGAAAAAGTATGAATCCACCCCTCCTTCTCCCAGCTATGGGTTAATTAGTAAGACTTGTATCATTAAACCATTATTATTATCTCAAAAAGTTCTTACACTCTAAAAATATTTTCTGGTTTTAAATAACTGGTAAAGGATTTACATTAGTCGGACTATTGTCCTCATCTTTGTCGCCATATTTGTCACAATGTTTCAGCCACTGTACGCTCCGGCCTTCTTCAGGTGGTTGGAATTTCGAACTGAACCCTTTATTTACAATGTTCTTGCAGTCTTACCTTAAGGGGGTGTCCTCAAGGACACATGGCACAGTGGATAAAGGCGTTGGTTAGATCCAGTGACAGACCCAAAGAAGGTGAGTTCAATACCTGGTTAAGGCAGTGGAGAACTTTCAGAGGGAAAATTAGCAGGAGATAATTGATAACTGACATCCATCAAACATGGCACGTGGAACTAGAACAATCTACCCCAGTGATGAAATAAAGGTTCAGTTGAAATTCCAACCACCTGAAGAAGGCCAGGCGTACATACTACGGCGAAACGTTGTGACAAATATGGCGACAAAGATGAGGACAATAGTCCGATTAATGTAAATACTGTACATAATACCTCATCTCAGAAATATAGACAGACTCTGAACTGGTAAAGGGTTGCTAAACCGTAGAAAATGAATGAATCAATCAATAACAACAATTAGGATCATCTTTCTATTTCAGTTGAATAAATCCAGTGAGAAAATGCATCCTTGTCTCATTTCAATATCTGTCTATATTTCTGAGATGAGGTATTGTGATTATTTACATTATTCAGACTGTTATCCTCATCTTCATTGCTATATTCACAACATTTTGCCTGTTGTACACCCTGGCCTTCTTCAGATGATTGGAATTTCGAAGTGAACACTTTATTTCATCCACTGGGGTAAATTGTTCTAGTTCCACTCTTCCAGATGTTCACTTTAACTAAACTCTTCAAGTTTTTTGGTTCACCACTGCTGTAGCCTGGTATTGAGCTCAAAACTCTTTGGGTCTAGTCACTGGATCTTAACCAACACCTTTATCCACTGGGCCATATGTCCTTGCTTATCTCTAGCACTCCTTATTACTGGCTCCCATTTTGTATTCATTTTTATGCTTGGTTGGCTCAGGAGAATTTGGTAGCCTAGCATATGTGCTGATTCCTTAAGTTTATGTATTTTTCAGTGATGTTCTCTATTATTTTAACCTCATCCCACAGGAGGCAGTGTTCTCCCTTTTTCCTCCATATGTAATCAGTTACACCTGATTTTTCTATTTCCCCTCATGTTACCGCTTTACAATGTTCTTGCAGTCTTACCTTAAGGGGGTGGCCTGTTTCTCCTTTATATTTCTTACCACACCTGCATGGGATGGTGTACACACAGTCCTTAGTCATGTTCTACTGCTAGAGAAAAAGCAATGAATAACAACACAAAATTGCAATATAAGCTCTGGTAAAAAATATGCAATAATAATAATGAAAAATTGCAATATAAGCACAGGTAAAAAATGGTTCTGCGGCATTAGGTTTATAAGTCCCAAAAATTCATATACAGATGGCCCAGTGGATAAAGATGTTGGTTAGATCCAGTGACTAGACCCACAGAGTTGTGAGTTCAATACCAGACTACAGCAGTGGTGAACCAAAAAAAAACTTGGAGAGTTGAGTTAAAGAGAAATAACTGAGACATCCGGAAGAGGCATGGCACGTGGAACTAGAACAATCTATCCTGGTGGACAAAATAAAGTGTTGGGTTTGAAATTCCAATCACCTGAAGACGGCTGGAGTGTACAATGGCTGAAATGCTGTGAATATAGCAATGATGATGAGGATAACAGTCTGAATAATGTAAATAATGCAAGTAATCATAATATCTCAGAGATATAGAAGCCGAATCATTGTGAATATGTCAATGAAGATGAGGATAACAGTCTGAATAATGTAAATTGTCTCACTCCGCTTTCTATTTTTGTGTATTAACTGAATTCATTCTCTATCAGAATGCAGGCTCTTTGTTCTCAGTAGATGTCATGGATTATTGTGTGCCATAGTAGACTGAAAAAAATGGTTCATATATATTAAATTCAACTGACAAGGTCTGTCTGTTTAATTTTTTATTGTATTTTTCCAATAAGTTGTATATCAGGATCAAAATTGTGGATAAACTGCCAGAAATTCATGCTTGTTCTGTTTTTTTTTTTTTGTTCAACTACTTTTGATCATCTCAGTCATTATCAAGAACCATGTGCTGTCAATCTGGTAGGCAAGATTCCATTGGCTACATCCTGGTATTTTATAGAGAGCTGAACATCTTAAACAGTCCAAATTGATGTTGTGTAATGGTTAAAGAAAGCTCAGTGTCTTTGTTCACTGCAGAGTCATATAATTTAAATACGGTATATTTAGGCAGCAAATATTCATCAAAACAAGTTAATAGTACCCATCAAAAATGACAAGATTATTTATATAATGATTGGCACTTCTGCCTAGAATTAGTGTCAATTCCCTTTTTTTCTGCCTAAAATCAGTCCACTCTACCTTAGTATTTGCATGTTAATTTCACCCAGCTATTAAAGCAGAAGAACACTGTGGAATCTCAGGTCATGGACATCTCTTATTACAAACAAAAAAATAATATGTGGAGTGATGAATACACAAGCTAGTGAAATTGGTGCAAAATAGAGTGAGGTGCAAAATTTCATGAAATGATATCACTCTCATAAAGCAAACCTATGGCATAAACATTTTCAATGACAATGCCATGTCTCATTTTATAAACGTTTTAAAATGTAGACAAAAATAAATCTCATTGGACAAATTTTTAGTGAGACAGAGATTCAGTGAGTCTCAAACAGAGTCGAGGGGTGTTAAGAGACAGAAAAGAGAAGGAGAAAAAACCTCAGAGAAACAGTTACCTGATGTTTTTTTATGGAAAGAGGACTCACCTTCCAAACAATAACATCTCTCCTCTATATATGTATAGTAAAATTAAATTAAGATTTCCTCTATATTTTATCATCTGATTAGTATTGTGTTTATTTATTTATTTATCTATTTTCATGTTAGATTTATTGATTTTCATTGGTTTTGTTTATGAACTTGTACACAAAGTAAAAGTTTAAATAAGCAATCATCTGAGGTTCAAGAATGGATTAATCCATTGATTCCTATGCAGGGAGGGAAATAATTTTGGGTCATGAACAGCCTTCAGGAACAAATTAAATTCATGAACCAAGGTTCCACTGTATTTCTTTCATCATGACAAAAGTTACGGAGAAATAAGTAAGTCATATTGTTCATTATTATATACTAGTTTTAAAAAAATGACAGCCATATTTAAGTAATTTTGAATTTACATTGTACTTATAAAATATCCAACTAAATTATTTACATTCAGCATATTGTCCTCATCTTTATTATTACATTTGAATGTTGATCCCTCCTGTCTTCTTCAACTGCTTGCCAATCCAGGTAATTTTCAGGGATTTTCAAACTGAACACTTTATTCAATCTATGGGGGCAGATTCTTCTCTCTATCTCTAGGGGTATCTCATATTTTTCTTATTTAACACTGATCAGTTATTACTCACCTTGTTTCCACTAAGTCTGCACTTATAACTGCACAATACAAAATAAGAACAAGGTGAGAGATCCCCATACATGGATAGCAGAAGTGTGTAACTTACTCTTTTTGAGTAGGTACACGTCTACTTATCATCTCTCAGTTGTGTCTCTGTCCTTGGACAGAGTGCGCTCAGGGGCTTCTCTGTCAAAGGACAGAGGGGCAACTGAGAAAATTATACTGAGAGGTGCCCAGCCCTGGGGAACAGCTGCCCGAGGCCGCACCCTCCCATTGCACCAGAGGAAGGAATTGGTGCTCACACCAAGGCCAGCGCAACTGGCGGTTTGTGGGGCCTGAGGGGAATTTTTGTTCATGTCCCGGGTGTACGTGCTCGGGTCCCCACCTAAAAATAGACCTGGTGTCACATCTCGTCCTAGGGGGGGGGGGACAGAGTAAATACTTACATGGACAGCAAAATAAGAACAATCTACCCCTATAGATTAAATAAAGGGCTCAGTTTAAAATACCCTAAAGGCTACCCACATTGATAAACTGAAGTTGGAGAGCATAATAGTTGAAACATTGTAATAATAATAATAACAAAGATGAGGAAAATAGTGTGAATGCATATAATATAAATAAAGATAAATATAACTAAACATTTATTGTAGTATTTTTTGTGTTTATGCTCAGCCAATATAGTCACTTGTTAAAACTGACAGGATATGGATCAACACTTCTGCACGGACCAGAATGGAAGTGTACAATTAACTCTGTTAATGTGCATTGTTTTATAATCCAAAAGAATTCTATATTTTAAGTTATTAAAAGTAAAACTATGCAAAGAAAGCTAACAGAAAACGAAATGAAAAGAAATGTATTACTGATTTTGTTATGGAAACTATGAGCGGGGTGAGTTGTCATAAACCATGGAATATTTCATTATCTGAAATAAGACGTCATGCTGTGTGACAGATAAATATATAGATAGTATTATTAGACAGCAATGTTTCTTATAAACAAATTTTATTAAAAAGGATAGACATACATATATCTTTTTCAAACTGTGAATCATCTCCCACAAGCCTGGTTGCCGCAGATGCAAAAAATATCTGAAAACAAGGCTATTTCCAAGCTTTTATACCTATATATGGTAGGACTATCCCATTGTAGATCGATGCAGGCAGTTGACCCACACCAACCAGGGATCCTAAGCATGGCTAGGTGATGGAAGGAAGCGAGAACTCCCTGCTGGACCACCTTCACCATGATACCACACCCTACAACGTATGAGGGACAAACCATTCAGTTCCTAGGAACCAACAGGCAAACAACCTGCACATTTGATTATAGTGGTGAAGGTTTTGTGCAGAAACAACCACACTTTTTGAAGGACCGAATACAAAGACCTGGTGCACTATGTGCCACAATTTCCCCAAACGACCCTCCGCAGCTTTTGACTTTAGTGTTGTCCTTCTAGACCAGTTGCCATCCAAGGTTGTAGAACCCAGTCTATTCTGCTATTTACTGATAACTGGAGGGGGAAGAGGATTTACACCTTTATATATATATATATATATATATATATATATACACACACACACGCACACACCTGTATGCATAGATATACAGATTGGGCATATTTAGGCAGCAAATGTTCATTCAGACAAGTTTTGCTGAAGATGACATAAATTAGGCCTGTTAAAGTTTATAATCAATTATTCTTGTTGATGAATTAACTTTCATATCCACATTCATTCTTTTCTATAAAGTCACATGTGATTTGTATTATCTTACAAGTTAAAATGTTACATTTGTCTTGTAATTTTTGATGGATAAAAAGATTTAATTGTCATGTAGAATTTAAAAGAATAATGTCACAAACTTTTAAGCCAATCAAATAAGATGATGGAATAATGTCAATTTCCTCCCTGTGTTTAATCATCATAAAGAACAATATAAAAGCAATCATTTTCAGTGTAGGACAACTTCTGGCAATAGGAATTTAAAAAATATCTGTACAGGATGTTAAAAGTGTAAGCCAATAACTGTATACTGAAAACAGTTTTTTTTATTTTTAAAAAATACTTCAAACCAACAATACAAATCCATGCCTGATATTATTATCAAAATAAGAAATATTTTAAATATAGGATATATACATTACTGTCTTCTCTCGATACATCATGTTATTCACATCAGTCTTGTGTGAACCAACTTTGTCCAAGATTAGGTTTAGAAAGAGTTTTTGAGGTTTCCAGCCTTTAATTGATATAATAATTAGCTGATTTGTGTGTGTGTGTACGTGTGTGTTATTGCAATTGCACATCATAGCATACCACAATACCATTTCAAATGCACTAATTTGGAGAATAAAACAACTGCCAGCTCAATCAGACAATTAGTTTATAAGTAATTTTTAATTAAGTAAAAATTGACCATTTGTAATTTTTTTTTGTCTATGGGCTCCAAGTTTATTAATTGCTAATTAAAAAATAGTTTTCCTTGACTAGTCTGTTCTCTTCATCAGCTGTTGTGGCATACCAGTACTTATACTTTAATAATGATTAACTTTGTAATAATTAAAATGTTTGATTAATTATAATATAAATTCTATAGATAGGAAATGTCTTGGCAATGATAAGAGGCTGCTGAAAGTGGCATTTAAGCAAGTGAGATATAATTTTTACATCTCTTGAAAAAATTACTGCTGTTTCAATTGCCTGTCTAAGGATCAGAAGTATACAATGGGAAATAGATGAAGCAAACAATTGATATCAAGTTCTAATTATTCAAATATGATTAATACTGATAAAAATTTTGAATGTAATCATCCATGCTTTTGCAATAAGTCAAAGACCACAGCATTTCACAATAAAATATACAAAAAAAAGGTTTTCTGATCTTAGACATGACCATAAACTTTGAATTTAAAAATTCACTGAACACAAAATGTGGAATATTATTATTGTAATATAATGTGTAGACCAATGAAAAATATGTGACTGAATCCCTCATATGTAATATTAACTTTTATTCAACTCCTGACTTTGTCAATTACCACTGGCCAGTGTGTGCATTGCACCCCAAGGCCCCCATCATAATGTGGACTTTAAATTCTCATGTGTTATGTAAGCTGCCTCTTGGTCAGTTTGTCAGGGTTTATACACTTAGCTGTCAAAGTTTTTTTTACCCATGTGCAAATATCAGACACATCTGGGCCAATAATATGGATCTTCATTCAACCCTGCCCCTGGTTTCTCTAAAAATCACTGAGAGTAAAATCTCTTCTGGCATGATTTGAGGTGAGACACCAACTACATTAGAGTTTTAAAAAAGGACATTTTAAAAGTATATATATAAGTGTGTGTGTGTGTGTTTTAAAACAAAATGAGAAGAAAGAGCAAGGAAAAAATTATCACTCACTGTAAAATGGTGAATTGAAAAATATGACAAAAAAAAAAAAAAAAAAGACTAACCAGTTATCACTCCTTACTCTTCAGAGTTCAACTGAGGACAAAGCATATAAATATGTGCACAACTAGCAAAAAAGGAAATGGAAAAATACCAGAGAATCAGATTGCATTTAGATCTAGTAATCACTCATTCTACTTACAAAGGGAAGGTTGCTTAGACTTAATATAAAGTATATATTTGTGTATATAGTTATATATACATATAAAATGTCCATCTTTAAAGCTCTAATAAAAATTTGTACCTCCCTGCCACCAGATTATTTACATACAGCAGTATTATTATTTGTTCAAAATTTATTTTCAATTGTGTAAATTGATGTAAAAAATGTTATTTTCTTTTGTGCATTTCATACAGATGGCTGCATTAAATTTTATTTTGTCATAGAATATTTCCTGGTGGTGGTGTGAGTGACCTAACAGTTAACAGCATGAAAGATGAAATCAGCAAGAAAAGATCAAGTTCTGTCTGAGAAAAGTTGTGTTCAATATTCACTAAAAGCCTTGGAAAAGGCATGGACTCATCTCTTCTCCCTCTTCTCAGGTATGGATAACTAGCAGAGCAGACTTGGTTATTTAGCTTTGGTTGGCAACCAGTCTAAAAGAACAG
Source organism: Acanthosepion pharaonis (assembly GCA_903632075.3). Classification (NCBI taxonomy): domain Eukaryota; kingdom Metazoa; phylum Mollusca; class Cephalopoda; order Sepiida; family Sepiidae; genus Acanthosepion; species Acanthosepion pharaonis. The sequence goes on from CAHIKZ030005585.1 coordinate 418,208, forward strand.
CTCTGAATTCAAAATTAGATGTGGAGCCTACTCCCCTCCACTCAGCTGTGGGTAAAAATAGTAAAAATGTAGAGAGACTTGGCTTGCAATCCCACCCTATAAAAACCTGCTTTGACATGCAAGCTGAAACATTCCAATACTCTATCCAGAAAATTACTGCTCACAAAAGCAGAAATTAACCATAAATGAATAGATTAAAAAAATGCAAGATTAAAAAAATCATCATTAATTCATTTCATACTAAAATGATTCTGAAATTGGCATAGTACTGATCAGATAGTTTACTATTTTTAATTTAAGCAATGAAATATATAGGATTTACAATCCCAAAACTTTAGTCACAAGGCCACATTCATGTAGCAGTCAAAAAAAATCTTTCAAACAATGTCTTGTGAGATAAACACTATAAAGGCTGCTCAAGATCATTCAGGATTTCTCTTTAAACTTCTGCTCATATAAAAAAACAACACTTTCAAATGAATTTCCTTAAAAGATTAAAGTGAAAACAGTTTTGGAAATTACAAAATATCCTGAAATACAGCATTTGAACAAAACAACTTTTGGAAGTATGGTTAAATCATACATGCCTGCTTTGACAAAACATGTTTTCCCCCCTTTAATACAAATTTGAAATAATAAATCTTTTGGTGTTGACTAAAATGGAGACAGAAAAAAAATGGTTTGAGGTTTCATTATATATTCTTTTTTGAACTTATTATTAATATAAGTAATACAGTTATTTATATGAAATATAAATAAAATTATACAGATTTATGATTAGTCTAAAAAAAAAAAAAAAAATAATGTTAAACAAATTGATTTCTTTTTAGCAAATAAACAGGTATTTTTAAAATTATATACATTTACATATATAGGTATTTCTAAAACAAATAAAAATATCCACACATTCTTCAGAACAATTGTGCTGGAGATTGTTCAGCTATTTGATGGAGTGGAGTAATTTTACTTCCAACAAAATGAAGGATAGCCTAATTTTCATTGTGATTTATGACTTTTTTAAAATCATTTCTATGCAACTGGATTTGACAATGAGACCATATCAAATCACAATATTCAACAACTTAAATGATTTGTGCCTTAAAAAAGTTTATGCAATAGAACCCAATACATTTGTACAATTATAGATTGTAGTTAGAAAGAACTATTGACTGGATACTATAGAGATTTAAGTTTTATAACTGAAGTCTCTTAATAATGCAAGCTATGATTTGTTGCTTATAGCAATATTTAAACATAAATATATAAAGCTTATTTCAAAACTTTCTTACGACATTCTTTATTAAAAAATAAGTATATTTGCAATGGGTGGTAAGATTATAGATACCTGAAAAACAAAGTTTTGCCTGTAAGTATTGGATTGGAACAAAGGTTTGTAGTATTTTTTTATGTGAATTTCAAAGACAATATTGTGATATTTGTACATAGATTTATACATAAGCTACATAAGTGTCATTTTGTTCCACTAACTTTCGCTATCTTTGAGGTAGCTTCATGATTTCATCCACTCAGAACTTGGCATCAATTTGGGTGATGAATTGGTCTAAGTGGTTTTTTATAGACTTCCAGAAAATTTAAATTCTTTCCATTACAAGAATTTTGTAACAATTGAAATAAGTGGTAATCCAAAGGCACAAATGCAGGTGGGTATGGAGAGTGCATTAGGACATTCCATTCAAACTGTACCAATTTCTGAATGGGGTCTGGTATTGTCTTAAGAATGTGACACTGTTCTGATTGGCCAATTCTGCATTTTAGTTGATTCAACTGGGATTGCCTGATTTTGCATACATTCCAATCTTCCAATCTCTCCAGATACACAGCATTGAATTCTTCAGATGCAGACTGGCTTTTTATTTTCCCTAGGACCTTTTTTACTTCACATTGTTGTAAACAATTTGTTTTTCATAGTCTATGGTCATTTTTATGTTTTAGCAGATAATTGTAGATGGAAATGTGGCTCATTAAATCATTTTTCCATTAAATCATGAGGCACCTAAACATCATAGTGAGTCATGTATCCAAGTGTTTTCAGATGCCTTACAAAACTCATGTGATATGTGTAGTATCTCTTATGTGATCTGGATTATTTTTATCAACATTTCAATTTGGCCATCATTGATGACTGACTGCAGATCAAAATTTCCACTCCTGAATCTAGCAAACCACTTATAAAAAGGTATTCTCAGCTTTGGCACTATCCTCATAAATGGCATATAATATTTTGCTTTGTTTGTACAATGTTTTTCCTTTCTAAAAATAAAAAAGCTTCAAATGACAAAAATGAATCTCATTTTCTTCTATTTTCCTTTTTCAGGTAAAAATATTTAAAATTTCAAATCCATATGAATCATATAGACAACTGCATTTAGATTGATTTGCCTATTATCCAGTTCACACTCTTTCCCATCTTTTGAACAGGAGTAGAGGTTTAGTCTGTTTCCTGTTTAGGATTGGTTTTCTGGTTCCTTCTAAAGTCCTCACATTCTCTTTCACTCCTAGTACCCCCTTGCATTTTAGTGGCTTTGCTTGAGGTGAAATGATTAAAAAAGTTAAAAAGAAAGTCACATTCAAGAATGGGTCATACATTTTCAATCACATGTGAAACAAAATCATGTGTTCAAATTTTACCTATTGAAAAATTACAAACTTTTGTTCCAACCCTATAGATAATTTTATTGTTTCGGCGTGTTCACATTATGTAAAAATCATCATCAAAATAACTGTCATACTACTTGTGTTCTTACAGCATTTTTTTTTACCTCTTAGTACACTAAATACAAGGCCCCTGAGCCACTCATGACAGAGGGTTTCTGAGTAAGATTGTTTTAAGAGAGGGAGAAAGAGGAATTAAGAAATGAACATTATGAGTATGATAGATATCTGTTGTCACTGGACTTAAAGAAACCAACACTATAGTTGTCAGGGAAGCATCCTCCCAGAAGTTAGTTCCACAAAGTAACAGTTCTGAGGAAGAAGCTGCCTGAGAATTCACTCCTTATCAAAGGAACACAAAGGGAATGTGAAAGGTTTGCCACTGTGAACATGGCATGGCAGGTTCTAGCTGTAAAGGTTTGAACTGGTGGAATTAAGGAATGTAACTCATCTGAACATCTGACATAGTAACAGCAATAGAGTAGTTGAGAGACTAACAACTTTTCATCTATGGGATGAATTGTCAAGTGGAGAATAATTCATCAGCCACAGGGCCACATGAACTCTGTTGAAGCTAGGTAGTGAGGACTGGGCTGCCCAGACATATTTATCCAGCCACAAAAAGGTGATTTTTACATGGCAAGCCCACATTATATATATATATATATATATATATATATATATGGGCCAAGGGCAAAAACTGCCCAATCCCCTGCTACACTTGTGTCAATATTACACTAACCCCACTTCTCTTAGTGCAATGAGGATGGTGCTTCCAGGTTGGAATCCCCAGGTACAGGCACCTTCTACCATCTAAAATAAATATTAATTGTAAATATAATTACAGTTGTGACACAAGGCCAAATGGGAAGTGCGGTGAGGCTGGTTTTCACAACCCTAAATCTAAAATGAGAATATTTTACTCTACTTAGCAATACTCTGTTCGTTAGCAGGCCTCATATTTAATTTATCTCTTGCTTAATTTACATTTTCGGTTTTAAAAATCAAATATTTAAAAATAATTATTTTACTAATTTCTAATCTGGGCTTTTGTGGTATTTAGAAATAAGCAACTGTTTTTTATAATTAGATTGTTAGTTATTAAAAGGAAACAATTTTTCTTCCCTGAAGCTGGTAATGAAATGACCTTGGCTTTTCAGGTCTATGTAAAGGGAAATAAGCCTGATCGAATATTAAAGGGAAGTAACTATTTGAGATTTTAGTATATTTTGAAAATCTGACAAATTATTAATTCCTGAAATTTTGCTTTGTTTAATACTGGATTTATCTTTATTGAATTTATTTGAAGAAAAAAGGAAATGCTTTTTGTGCATAACAATGATTGAATGGAAAAATTGTATTTTCTATGCTTCATTTAATATTTGTGTTTTAGTTACTTTTTTAGTTATATGGTAAAAAAATTAAAATAATAAATAATTAAAAACAAAATAGAAATAATATTAAAATCTTTTGTCCTGGAACTTCTAAATTAATTTAGTAATATATAAATTTTACAGTACGTCTTTTCTTCCAAACCTAAATTAGTGCTAAGATCTATAAAATTTACTGAAATTAGAAATATATAAAGCCAATTATCCTTTTATGTAGGCTATCCCAATTTTTTTTTTTTTTTGCTTAAACATCTAAAATTGACATCTGGAAATCGATATTTAAGAGGGATATTTTTTCAGTATTTTGATAAGTTTAAAGTTAGAATCCAGAAAAGGCATAAAAGATATTTGAACCAGAGCAATTAATATAAATTTGATTGATTTTTATATTTTATAACAAAATTGCTTTATACTTGCATATTTTGATATCAAAATAACATCAAGTTACACTAATACATCAATTATAGTGTTTTAGGCTGTTTTTTTTAGCACTAATTGTGTTAGACTGCTATGCAAATGTACATAAAAAGTATTAACTTTCTGGAGTTTTGTTTCTTTAACAAGAGTAGTTTCTACCTTTGGCCAAATATATTACATTTTCTTTTCACTTAACAACTTTAAAGTTATTTCAATGGACAAAACTGTTTGACAAGTTCAGTGTCTAGATAAAGAATCAGCAATTTTAATAGAGAAATCATTATGGAATATGTCTATAGTGGGAAGACTAGGCATGACATCTGAATTCCCATAAGCTCAACACCTGAATACAGAACAGTAGTATTAGAAGAGATATATGGGTTGTGTAACAGTCATAGGTGCAAAAAAGTGTATACTGGAAAGCCAAGTTCAAATTCTGACCTAGCTTGTTGCATTCACTTTTGTATAAATGCCTTTGGAAAAGGTACAAACCCATCTCTTCTCCTCCCAGCTATGACTTAAATAGTAGAGTAGACCAAGCTCTCCAGCCTTGGGTGGCAACAAGTCCAAGAGAAGGCAAACCACTATCTTTCTTTCCCAAGAATGCATGGCAATCCAGAGATAATAAAGAAAAAGGAAGTTGCAGAGATCTATGATAGACTGTTCTGAAGAGACATGACATTTTTAATAAAAAAATGTGGTAGAAAACCAGTAAAATATTATAAAGTTGTGACACAATTGGAAGTCATAATTATAAGTCATAAAGGGAGACAGGCATTGCTTCAGCTAGTAGCTTTATATATATATATATATATATATATATATATACAGATTTTTACAAAACTGATTATTATTACTACAAAAAATGGGTTTTAATACCTATAAACAATGTATGGCATTGCTGATTAACATAAGGCAGTTGAGTGAAGAGTAATCAAAAGTTAGCTTTCCCCCAACTTTTTTTTTTTTTTTGGTATTAAAACATTTTTAGCAGTTTTACCCTCCAGCCTTACTTGAGAATGTGTTGTATTTTTTTTTTAGGATAATTTTCCAATATACAACAAACAACCTAAAAAGGCTAGAAGATATATTATACCCAAAACTTGATTGGAAACTTAAACAAAAAAAAAAAGTCTAAATAAAAACAAAAATAAAAAGTTTAGACTTTAGTTAGTGGCATTCTAAACATATCTTTAATGAAAAATATTACATGCTAACAACTAAAAAATATAACAAAACTCAAATATTTAGCATTATGCCCTAAACATAAATAAAAAGCATGAAACATCTGTAAAATGTTTTAAAAAATGTAAATATCTTTAATTCTAATTTGTTGTCCTACACCAAACAGTTACTTGTTTGTATGTGTAAAATGCCTATGCCTTCAATTTTTAAAAGGTTAGCTGTTTTTTTTTATGTAGTGTTTTATAATCTGCAAATTTTTATATAGCTTGAGAACAAATTTTTGTATTTCAAGTTAAGAAAATGTCATTAAAAATTTTGATATAGAAAATAAATATCAGAAAATTTAAAATTTAGCACAAATAACCTACAACTTTGAATCTTTTCACAGTAAGGCATGTTATCAGTGGAGATTTATATGCCTGACAGCAAGTCATAATTAGTAACAATGCTATATCTAGGAAAAGGGTAAGTACAAAGATATGTATCTGATAAAAATTAGTTAAATGGTGTTTGTATTATAGTTTGTCAAGGTCATTGAAATATTTATTGTGATTGGGAGCTTAAAGTGTGTGTATATAACAGAAGTTAGATAAATTACTATTAAATTTGATCAAATTAAAAGGAACTGATAAAATTTCACTGGCATTAAAAAAGAAAAAAGTTCTGATACATGTTCAATAAAATTTTAAACTGTTTACATTTATAGAAAATGTACCAGAATTTGTGGCTTACATTACAATATTACACAAGCATGAGTATTGGCCAAGTTTAAGTTCTGTTTTGCTATACTCCATAGAAAATTTAAAGTCTTTTTTGGATATATAAAGTAAAAACTGAAAACATTTTCAATTAATTAAAAAACACAAACAAAAAAAGTGTGCTTTTATTAAAATATGGTTTGTCATGAATATACAGAAAGTGCATGTCAAATGCATTTAATTGGTCTTCTTGTCTCACCAATTTAAGTTAACTTTATAATTAAAAAGACCTTATAAAACTGTAAGATTACTTAATTTACTTTCAAACAATACCAAGTTTAGGGATAGATACAAAATATGGTTACTTTTCCTTTACTGCAAATATAAACAAAATAAGTTTTATTAGTTGTGACTCCTAAGTTTTCTATCATATTTAAATTCCTCTAACTTCTGATCTACTGAGATAAGATTAAGAAATCTTATATGGTTACAAAAAGTGTTCATTTTCTAACAAAATCAATTTTGAAAACTAATTAGATTTCTTTCCAACTGGCAGAAAAAATCATAGATGTACAAAAATGTATGTTGGTCTTGTTATGAAAAGCAGACCAATTTAAACTACACAAAAGTTCCAAATTATTTACAAAAATGCAATAAAACCCAAATAGCTGTACTAATTTATTAATTCTACCTTTTCCAATAATAGTAAGTTCATGGCTACAAACTAAGAATACTTTCTTTAAAGTTAAAATTGGTTATAATATGGATTTTTTTTTTCTTTGTTAGTGTTTATTAAAGAATGTAGACAGATCAACCAACATAGATCAACATTATCGCTTAAGGATTTTATCTGTTTATAAATAATCTACCAAGCTGCCAAATAATTGATAAATTTTACTAAAAATAAAATAAAAATTGTATCTCATTTTCAATCAACTTATTTCACAAAGACTCTAATTCTATTTATTTTGATTCCTTTTCTAAGTTATTGCTAATAAAAATGATAAGTTCAATTTCTCAAACTGTCTTTCTAAAGTTCATACCCTCTAACTTTCACTTTAAATAAAAAAAGTAATAATGAAACTTTTGTTTTACTTTCTCATTCCAATTTGCATTTTAAGAAAATTAAAAAAAATATGACACTTTAAATAATTATATTGTCAGCAGAAATATGGCTGTACTTAAGAGAAAATTAAATAAAAGATAAAACTGAACATCATTTTATCTTGTTCTTTTGTTAGTGAAGGAAATGATAAAATTTTTTTTCTTTTTTGACTTCACCAAAAGATGTTTAAACCCCCAAAATAGTGAATAATTCCTTTTTAGCACCATGAAAGAGGCTTTTTCTATTTTTTTTCAGCAGTAAATCTAAAATTAATTTAAGAGTGGCATAGGAATAAAACAGATATCTGTTCCATTGAGCAGTTTCACAAATTTAAATTACAAAGTTGTCACATAACATTTAACAATAATAAAAAATAAATAAAAATCAATTCAATTGTAAAAGAAAAATATCCATACCATTTTTTACACATAAACTTTTTAAACCAAGAAAGACAATTATTTTGTTAATTTTTGTAGGTCATAAAAAATTTCAGAAATAAAGATTTTCTGGGAAAATCAGCCATCAGAAAAATTTGGTCATGTCATGGAAAAGGCTTTTTTCGAGATCACTGCTATTTTCGTAGTTTATTACCTGTTCAAAATTTTAAATGTAATGAGACATTTAAATATTACATTATTATTAGTAATAAAGTAAACTTTATATCATCATTCTGATCACTTACACTTAGTTTAATTAATTTAGGTACGTTGAGTTGCATCCGTCCTGTAGTGTATAAAAAAAAAAAACAAAAAAAAACACACAATCTCCTCTTTTTCAATGAGTGATAACTTTTTTTTGCGGTCGCTTTTTTTATACCGTTTCCATAGCATGAAGAACACATTCTTTGTTTAATGTTTAAGATATGATAATCATAATTCCATGAATGATGAGTATGGTCCCATTTTACAGAATTCCTGTAGTTATATTTAATGCTTTTTAAAACCGAGTACTTGATGCCTGCCTAAGTCTTCCGCGTGCGACCTCGGCCACGTCCAAGACCACATCCCATACCCGGAGAAGTAGGTTTGTCAGATATAGTTGTATTTCGAATAGAAATTATCAGGTTCTCCAAAGGTACGCTTCCATGCTGGAAACTTAATTTTTCACTAGAGTTCCAATTTTCTGGAAGAGCGACGCTGCGCTCAGAAAATCGCGGCCCTCCAGGTAATCTCTCGCCCATATAACTTGAAAGGCCGTAACCTCTGCCACAGCCTCGACCCTTTTTAAATCGCAGCCCTGAGGAAATAGGGTCAAAAGTGTTTTTAAATATCTGCGGTTCCTCACTTGAAGGAAAAGACAACACCTGCTCATCCCAAGGACTGTCATAATCAAAATCTTCTAGAGGTTGGGAACCATTTGAACCAACACCGCCGCTATTGTTGCTGTTGGTCGAATAGGACCTATTTCGCGGGTTATTTGCTTCGGTTTTTAAATTCTTTGTAAAAGATCCTGAAGCAGTCGCCGAGTAATCACTGTTGCTACTGGCATCTGAGGGTAGTTCGGATCTTGTAATATCTGAACGTGATAGTCGATGATGGGGAGGTCCTTGATGGTGTGAACTGCTGGTAGTTGTTGAAGAATCCAGTTCTCCGTAAGATCTGTCATTAAAATTTTGTTGTTGATTATTAATAAATTCTTCCTGGTTGTCATCATCGTCGAACGATGATATTGCTTTTTTGCCTCTATTGTTTGCAGTCTGTTTTTTATTTCTGTGAATATTCCTGTTCGTTGGGGGTCCCTTTGGATGAAGATACCGTCGATTCTGCATGATACCGTTTGTTTCTGGAGATTGCAACATATTTCTTTTGTTGTCAGAGGAAATGGACAACAAAGGTCGATGTTTATTATTAAAATGTGCAGAAGGGGCAGTGATGTTACTGCTGCTACTACCCCACATTGGTCCGTTACTATTTCTGGATGGCTGGCGAATACCAACATTGTTATTATTGTTGTTAATGGTGGTGTTGTTAGATGCTCCAGAGCTAGACCGTACAGCAAAATAAAAATCCCCACTGTGTATACATTTAAAATTGTTCCACATAAACCCTGACATCAGGTCACCGATAGAATTGTACCCGTATTCAACGAACGGAATGTTTGTACCCGTTTGAGATCTGAATTTTTTTTCTAGCACACTAACATGAAGTCCATCGGCGGCCTGACATAATATAGATAGCACTTTCATTTTCACGTTATGCAAAGAAGCAGTAGTCATATTTACAGGAGGTGTTTTTTTCCCAGAAAGACGTGACATGCCCATGGGCATTTTTGGAGGTTGTTTAAACTTGTTACTGGCATTATATGGATATTGTCCATGCATAGGGGGTCCTGAAGAAGACACGTGTTTTTTGTATTGTCTTCCTGGGGCGATAGATTTCTTATGAACATGAGGACCAATACTTCTGCCGTATTTTCTAACTGGTGGTGGATGCCTGGCATCATTTTTTTTAGGATAGCCCGTGTCCCTGGATTTATTAAAGGTGGGTTTTTGTCGGTGTATTAACTTTTCAAGATGTTCAGTTGATTCTGTCGACACAGCCGAATAACTGTCACCGCGGCTAACAACAGTGTCGGGAATTGATGCCATGAAGTCGCTAAGTGTCTTGTATCCCAATTGCTTTACGTTAATCACTTCACTTGTGAGTTGGGTGTATTCTCTGAGAAAGTCTGACTTTTTGACGCCTTGTTTGGAGCTCAGCAAAACAGAACGAATTTTAATTTTCAATTTATCCACACTGCTACTTATTTCCATACCTTTTTGTTTCTAGCAGCGGTAATGAAAGCCGTGACCGGCTTTGCAATCAGCACACACCAACTGACAACCGGAAATAACAACCGCTGTCTCGTTCAAATACCACGTGATAACGAAGGGAGGCTACAACCAACTATCGCCATGTGTAGAGGGGCAAATATTTACGTTTGCCCTTATATATGTATATCTCTTTTACTAAATTGATAATTTTTGAAAAATGTTCATATAACGTAATATGAAAGGTTTTTTTTTCCAGTAAGTGTATTGACGAATAGAATATTACGTCTACGTATTAAATTCGTTTATTTTATTGATGATACAAAAAGAGATAGGTGATTTTTTTTAATACTGATTGATTTTGATATGATTCATATCAAAATCAATCAGTATTCAAAAAAAGAAAAATACATCATATGAACCGACCTAGACTGATTAAGAATGTTGCCTATTTCCTCACATTGAAAGTAGTTGATATTCAAAATGAAGCAAAAAACAAATAACAAAAACAGGATTTCAAATGCTAATTTATTTTCAAGGCATACAGGACCTCCCCATTTTGGGAGATTTCCTCAAAAATCTTCTTATTTGACTTTGCACAAAACTAGAGTAAGTTACTTACTCTACATTTTACTTACCTTGTAAGTATATCCAAAGAAGTTATATTTTATTTGAAGCATTGTGATTTAATTTAATTTTTTTTTACTTGTTTTTATTTCACCTTATTTTTTATAACGAAAATAAGGTGAAAAACTAGTTTAAAAAAAGAAAGAATGTAAAAAAAAGACAACAACTAATAGACAGGTAAATTTTTAACATTATTATACAAATGGACTAACTGTGAGCATAATGGTAGAAAAATTATTATGCCAATTTTCCTATTGGGAAAGGTATGCATGCCTTGAAAATAAACATTCAAAATCTTGGTTATTACCTGGTCTTGAACTCCAACAACAAGCACCGTGGGTAAAAAAAGTTAGTTAAAAAAACAAACAAACAAAAGAATTCAAAACCAATTAGTTTTAACTTTGGAACAGTAACGTATACTAGACAATAAATTTAAATTCAAAAGGAGTGTCTAAATTTAAATAAAGCAATATTTTATTTTTTTTAATAATAATGTTTTTAAAAACTGTTCATAAATTACATTTTTATTATTGATAAATTAACCTTTCAAGTACACATTCACGTAATTGATATATACAGCAAAAACATTATTGTTCATTTGAGTAGACATATCTAAATGACTTTGACTTAGAAAAATAATATTACTGAATGAGTAGTGGTACTAGAAAATGATTAACTACAAAATAAAGAAGTTTTTATTTCCTTTTCTTTTTATAACACAAGAACTTGCAGAAATACCTGATAACAAAAATTAATCGTTCATGTTTGGTTTTTCTTTAAAGTCTCTACAAGTTAAAGAGAAATATCAGTGTAGCATTAAAAGCATTATCACCAAGTTGAGAATTGTAATTTGATACTGTTCATTCAGTGGTAAAAGGAGCAGACTGCGGTGAGACATGGTTGTATGGAGCAGGCTGCTGGAGAGACACAGTTGTATTCATCTTGCTGGACAAGTAAACTGTTCTGAAGCAGTTTGACAATATTTCAATTTTTTAAATATCCTGATGGGCTCACACACGTGTGTTAGCTCCACAAATTTCTTACAAAGCAACAGCATATTTTTTGTACACCCAATTGGTCAAAATATGTGGTCGAGTGTTTAGAAAATGTACATAGGCATTTTTTTATATATTAAGAATTGCACCAAAATTGATCTGATTTTTCTAGAACCTACCTTGATGGGAAATTACATCATTTCCTATAAATGTATTATTATAGATATAGCAATGGGACACTACGTCTTCTTTATCCCATATCAATGCATTTTGGGGATAATTATGTCCTGCAGAACATGTTGAAAACATTTGTGAGATACATATGTTCAAGTGAACTCGAAAGGGTTAAATATAATTATGCAAAGTAAATGAAGCCTGGATACAAGATCACAAGTGATGAAGTTTGTTGTAAAAAGAAATAAGCCACCAAAAAATAATATATTTTTATAAGGAAAAATACAAAGCAGATCTCTACACTGAGTTTTTTTAACCAAGAAAAAAGTCACAAACAATTAATTAATTTCAAATACAAGCAACAAAGAAATAATTTTAATTATAATACAGGTCTCTAATTCCCCAAACTGTCCACAGTAAATAAATATAAAATAAAAATAAAATACTTTTATTATGATAATAAATTGCATTTATTTATTGCAAAACAATTGTCAAAGTCAACTCAACTGGGCATAATGCAGTTTTTAGACATTCCACAATCAACTTCAAAAACTGTCTTTTTTGTTTTTCATTATCTCTACTGATGAGGGTGATGGTCCTGCTTAATGTCTGTAATAATTGATTTTCTCTTGCCAGTGTCTGTGATCCATCTAAACGTGTCCAGAAAAGTTAGGATTTCGGAGAACAGTACAGACAAACCTGTCATCTATGGATCCCCATCAACTGACTTCAGATGCAACAGACAAAATCTGCATGGAAAAATCTTCCAAATCATCAGTGATGTATTTCAAAGTTTGCGGGCTTAGCGGAACGATTCATATTAGTTATCAAAGTGACTGCTTGGTGGTAGTGGTGACAGGCCTTTCAATTGTAAACAAAGATGGGTGTACAGTATATAAAGTACGATACATGAGCATGCATATGAGAAAGTAACTGTAAGAAATATATTTCTTTTATTATTTTGATTAATATATTAATTGTCCTACCCTCATCATGTTTATTCACATTATGATCATAACTACAGGTAGTTATTATAGTGGTTTTATAACTCAAAAATAATTCCTTCTCATCTATGGACAATCGGCTTTAACGGACCACCACTCCCACTATTAGTTCATTGATAATAATAAGGTAATTTTTTAGATGGACAGTCAGGTCCTCCCCCTAAAAAAATGACACAACACAAATTTCCAAATTTGCTTAATGTAAGAGCCACATATGATAAAGCTCAGATGTTTGAGAGCCACACTCACTACCCTGGTGCACCTAAATCTTTAATCCCCTTCCCCATGACCTTAGTCTTCTGACATTCTTAGCTGACCAGAAATTTTTTTAATCGCTCTGCTTCTCACCATTCCTTCCCTCAGCACTAAAGAAGAATGCCTCACTCAGATTTAGCATTAAGATTAAAATTTAAATTCTTAAATATTTTTACTAACCAATGAACCATGAACATTAAACTTATGTTTAAATCAAATGGTTGAGCCAATTCATACCCAGTAAATAATTATAAAGCTGAAAATTGTTTTTATTTACTTTTTATATTAACTGTGATGAAAAAAGGAGCTCAGCCAACATATTTCCACGAGCTGCATATTAAAGTCAGAGAGCTGCATGTGGCTCGCAAATCACTGTTTGGCTATCCCTATACTAGAATAAGCCTTGTAAGTGTGTGTGTGTGTGTGTATGTGTGTGCAGGGGCGGTGCAAGGGTCATGTGTGTGTCACCTCTGAATTTATGATATCCTCCCCCCACTCTACTACATCTAAATTTTCATAAGGTACTATTCATAAAATACAAATTTTATTGTAACCTTATGTATTATTCAATAATTGGCATGCTTATGCACATACAAAAAAATTTTGAATTGTTTTTAAAATTCTGGCAGGTCACTAAATTATAGTAAACTTTTACATTTATGATTAGTAAATAATTTTACTTAATAACAATATCACCTACCAGATACAAATTAATACTGATTCTAATTAAAATTTTGAAAATATGAACACAATTCTTGGAAAAATTCATTTTTTATATGACAATGTATCCAAGAATCTTTTCTTTTTATTACTTTTTGATTTAATGGCATTGTATCTCTCCACCCACCATTCTTTATCCTTTCTTTCACTATCAGCTCATTCTTTTTCTCACTTCTGTGTAAAAAAAAAACACAGGCAGTGAGAAATAAAACTCATAGGACTGGTGCCAAAGTATGAACTCCTTATATAGGTGTGAAAACTTTGGTCTCAACCTTTTCCAGTTGAGGTCAAGAATCCATAGAAATTAAGTTTTATTGCTGTAAAAAGTAACATTAAATGGACAAATGTGAATTTCAAATAGACTTTATTTACCAGCTTTATTGTTAATCAGTGTTCCTGGTTAATGTCCCTTGTATTTCAATTTTTAGTTTTAATTCTTTTTTACAAAATATTTTTATTAGAATTTTTCTGAACTGATGCAACAACTGCAAAAGAAAAATATCTTATGAAATTCTATTAAAATTTGAATTTTTTATTAAGTGTTTTAAAGGAATATTTTGTTTTGCTTATTGTAATATTCAATTTAACCTATTAGCTTAAAAAGAAAGACTTTTCATTTTTTAAAATTTGTTTTACTAACTTTAGGTATCACATTTCTGTGGAGGTATCTATGTTATGATTTCACTTATTTAGGATAAATGAACATTTATTTAAGAAAGCATATCAGCTGTTATAAAAAGAAAAGGAAGAGGCTATTTTAAGTGCCTTCAATGTTTTCTGTAATTGTTAAATTCTCCGAACCTACCATACTAATTATTAAAAGGATATTTTTTCCTGGGTGGGAATGGAAAAAGAGAAAACAGTACCTCTCTTATCTCGATTCTAGAAAAAAGTGCATGCAATAACAAGACTTGAAACCACAATGTGAAATTTGAAAGGAGCTGTTGAGGACCGGTGGTTGTTTGCATGTTGTTGCATTAGAAACATGCATGTAACTCCTGGTAGAATATTAAAAAGTCCAACTACAAGAAAATGGCCAGACTTGAATTAAGTCCAACTGAAGATAAAGAAGACAAACAAAACCGATATATATATATATATGAACAAATATATGTATTAAAGAAAATTTTACAATGGACAATAACATTTGTGTGTGTGTGTAAACATTGGTGGCTGTTCTTTGGTGAATGTTCGTACGTACATGTATGTGTGTATAATGTTCATGGTGTCTCCCACAAATGGAAAGATGCAGATCTTCTAAGAGAGCTTACATTGTAGTCGCTGAAATGAAGAATGAAAAAGAGAACGAGGCAAGAAGTCGCCCAGTATTTATAGGGAGAATGACCTCTAGTGACACTTAGAGAATTAAGGAGGAGCTAACTCCGACAGAGCAAGCATTTGTTACTTAGACATAACAAAGAACAAAATACAATTTTTACAAAAAAGCTTGAATAAAATTTTCATTTCATTTTGTGCGCCTTGTTAGTAACAAGGAAAGATAACATTTAAATATAAAGAATTATAGCCATTTAAAAAGATATACAATTCAAATTTCCGCAACCTTGAGAAAGTAATACAAAAACTTTAAATAAGTTTGAAAACACTCTTTAAAGAAGGCGCCATCCACCTAATTGTAAAATGAAAAAAAAAACAAAATAAAAAATAGAAGGGCTTTGGCAAATTCCCTTGCATCACTTAATACTTTTAGCATGTTTTTTTTTTCTTTTTTAGAACACAGTTCTATTCGCAGGCTTCACATCTTTTTTTAGTTTGCTTCTTCTGTAAGAAACAGCTGATGTCATCCACAAGTGACAACCAAAAATAGAACCTTATTTTTATGCCTTCAGAATGAAATTTTCATGTCTCCTCGTCTTCTGACTTATTTGAAATTATTACCTTCTGGTTGAAAATATTAAACTCTCTTGTCGAAAATCTGAACACTTCTGGTCGAATTTTTCTTTAACAACTCAATATCTGTCAACCCATTTTCTTATATATCCAAGAGGCTCTATACAAATCTCAATATTTAAATTTACATGGGTGGAAGCCACCCTTCTGATTTGAGGAAAAATACAAAGTGTATATATTTTTCAAATTTGAAAAAAAAACACAAACAGTCTGTCTTAAATGAATTATTTCTAGTGGTTCTTTAAGCCAATTCCATATTTATAAACTTTAAGAGAAATGTATAACATCAAATTTTATTAACTGTCTGTCTTTCTTTTTAAATACACATCTCCCAAAAGTAAACGTAAAAGACAAACCTAAACTATTATAATATTTATTTTTAATTATCTACACTTTTTTTATTAATTATTATTTTCGATTATTTTATATTACTTTCCTAATATATTTTTTAATATAATGCATCCTCAAATTTTCATCTGTTTCTTTCTTATAGATAACAGCAATGACAAGGTCTCATCATTTTAAAGTTGAAATATCAAAATGTAACAGATTCCCTCATGATTTTCATTTGTGGAGGCCTCTCACTGCTTTCCAGACAACTTTGTGCTTCAAAAATTTAAATGCAAAGTCAATCATTATCTTCTGTCTTCTTAATTCCTGTTCTTTTATTGTTCGCTTTCCTTAATGTTTTTCCTCTCATATTCTCTCACATTCAGTAATCACTTGCGTCTTAGTGGCTTTATTGCCTCACTTGAAGTGAAATGATTTAAAAAGATTTTTTCTCTTGAAAACTTCCTCACTTGTCCAAGAACTGACAAAAAGTCTCGTAAAAATTTCACCTTCCAGAGGAACTTTTATTTTTCTAATATAACTTCAAGATTTTTTTTTTTTTTTTTTGCATGGGTCATCAATCATCAATTTTAAGATCACGAGTCCCATAACCCCTTAGGTTCGTAGGGGCACCACATTCACATGTATTGCAGTCATAGTAGCAGTAGTGTTTCTTGGACTAGATAGATCGATGGAGCCCAACCCTCTTCAGGCTGGTTTGAATTCAGAGTTTTCTTTCTCCTAGACTAGGTGCCAACCAAGGTTATCAGTCCCACTCTGCCGTGCTATTTATCCATAATTGGGGAGAAGAGATGGATTCACACCGTTCCCAAGTGTATTAGCACATCAATGTAATGAACTCGACTAGGATTCAAACTCGGCTCTCTGAATCCTCAATCCGAAATGCTATTCATTACTTTACTGTGCCTCCACCAATCATTAATTTGCTCCGAAAATCTTGATTTTCAAGATGGCGGAAAATCAAACACCCTGAAATATGGTTATTAGGATATAATTTTGAAAATAGTCATATTGTATACCGTTGAAAAGGAAATTTATTGATGGTTAATAATCTGTTAGGAAATAGGAAGTCAAAGTGTACTGGTTTTGAGAAATCATCAATTATGTGGAATCCATGTCATGATCTTATTGGGCTCGTCTATTAGCCCAATCTTACCTTCTTCGAGTAATGCACTATTCCAACTTTCATTCGTAAATCTAGCCCTCTGATTGGTTCATTTCTACCAATCAGGTCGCCTGCACGTGCACTTCGAAGTTTTGGCGCAAAATCGTTTTGGAGCCACCCACGTGATCATGACCTCTTAAAAAAAAAACCAAAGCACGTGTGACACGCAGATGCAGACCTGGGCAGATCAGCAGCAGACCATTTTTTCGACCGCTCACTCAAGCTTAAAAATGTGACGACTACTACTCCAGTCTCGACGAATCGAGACGACAAATTTTTCCCGTTCAATATCTTCTACGAACTTCTTCGTCATTCAAGAATCTCAATCTATACATTCTCTTTGATCATCTACGATAAATCAGTCAGTCCAGCGAACATAGAGAAGCGCTAATCTAATCCACGTAACTTGCGATTATAATTTTCCCGCGCGAAAAAAAACACAACTGACTCACCCACAAACTTGACTCGAAGATTACTCTGTGAATACAAAGAACTTCAACTCGCAAGACTTTACTTATCCAAAGTGAATTATTAACGCTCACTACAATTTAAGTAAATACTATTATTGAACATATTTCATACTTACAGTTAAGGGTAAACTACTTCTGAATGACTCAATTCTAAACAATACAAAAAAGAACAACACGAACATAACGGTGTTTAAACACTAATTACGAATTCTTATAGACTGTAATACAAATACACCAAGACACCAAAAAAACAAAATCTTATTCACTAACAAACATAACAACACAATAATATCTTGTAATAATATTTTGTATATAATATTTGTATTGTATATAAATGCATTTGTTTGTTTGAATTGCATACATGTTTTGCCTTGTTTTATATTAAGTATTATTTATTGTTGTGGATGCAAGAGAAGATCACGCAACCTGACAAAAATTCCTTCTGATATATTCTAACACCATAGCAAAAATCTTAGTTCATTCTGCGCATCCCCAACAATCTCATGTAATCTCTTTATTGAATTTGTGTCAACATTTTACAACCTTTGAAACATTCCTTAAATCAAGAACTGGCTTTTATCAATAAAGAACAATTAAATGTCAATAAAGGGCAATTAAATATCAAAAGATTAACCTAAGAATATCATATCAATAAGAATGTTAAAATGTACGTTTTTGAGTGTAGAAGTCAAGGCAATGGCTTTTTATTTTATTTTTGATGAGGTGAATTTTACATATAGAAATTAATTAAAGTAACTGTAACAAAGGAATCTTTACAGCATTACCAACATTATAATCCAAGGTATCATGCAATTTTATGTTTTTATTTCTGATTCCATATCACAAAGCCCACTACAATTTTTGCTTTATAAAATAATTCAGGAAGTACGGGCGGGTTCAAATTCCGATCTAGTCTGTTGCGTTTACTTTCACTCAAGTTCACTTGAGAAAGACTAAAATATGTCTCTTTTTCTCCCTCCAGGTATGGGTTAAATAGTAGGATAACAGCTCTCTGGCTGTGAATGGAACCTGTCTAAGAGAAGGAAAGCTCTAAATTCCAAACCGAGAAGACTATCGGATACCACTCCAGTATATTTCTTATATATGCATGGCAATTCTCAGATAATAAAGTAAAGGAACCTGTGGAGAGCCACGATCGCCTACGTCCTGATGGGACATGGCATTAAAAAATGAATTTGGGGTAGATTTAGACTCATAAAAATGGCATCTAATAGTTGATGTAAGATCTGTGAGAAGAGGTCTATTCTAAGCTGGTTCTACCTCTTACGTCCTTTTCGTTTGAACACGTGATTTAGTTTCACACGTGACTGAAATTTATGACATATATACATATTCTAAAAGGTGACATATAAACGCGTCTTTTCATACGATTCGAGTGTGGGTTGGGAATTGTAAATACTTTTATGCTAAAAGTGAAAATGGAAAAAAAGAGAGGTGTCTTTTTTGACAGTTGATGATCATTTAATTCTGGAAAGGGAAAAACACCGTACAAACAGCAAAAAGATATGTTCTGTTTATGGAGATGGTGCCATAGCTGAGAGCAGGGCCGGTGCAAGGGTTTCGTGCCTTCCCCAAATTTATTACATCTCAATTTTTATAATGTAGTATTCATATAAAATACTAATTTTATTGTAACCTAATTATGTACAATATTGGATCATATGCAATATAGGTGAACAATTCAACAAAAAAACTAAAAATAAATACAATATATCTAAATACAAATTAGAGACATGTCATAAGAGATCATTCAATTTTTAACAACTTAAGATTTTTCTCGTTAAAATTTCAACATTATGGATAAAAAATATTAGTGAATTTAATATAGTATTTTTTCGAGACTTATCATGAGCAAAACAAATTCACGGATTTGGAGGACAAAAAAGAATGTTTTTCATCCTTTAATAGTCAGTTGGGCTTAGTTTAATTTGTAATGTATATAAATGTAGTTAGGAAAAAGCAAATGTTGATAACATAGCGAGGTTCACAAAGCACTACCAAGTACCCCTAAGTCAGGGGAGTGTAGTACGCACCCGCCCTACTTGAGAGCACTGCTCGTAAGCGGTTTGCTTGCTTTAGAAGTAAATGTTTTGATCTGGAAGACCGAAGATGTTCCAGTAGGCCTGCAGTCATTGGTGATGACCAAAATCGAAACGCTGATTGAAAATAATTCAGATCACATAACACGGGTCATCGCAGAGATATTCCACATATCTCATCAGAGCGTTGTAAGGTGTTTGAAGATATTTGGATACGGAAAATTTCACAATTTAACGGAGATAAATTAATGGACCGCATTTCCATCTGTGATTCCTTGAGCAAATGCTATAAAACAGATAGTTTTGGAAAAGAACGACCGCATGCGATTAAAAAATGGATTGTTTACAACAATGTGGAGCGAAAAGAGACTCTGAAAAAAAAAAAAAACCAAAGCCGGTTTGCATCGGAAAAACCATCCATAAAAGCCGGTTCCATATTGAACAACGCCAGACTTTTTTATGTCTTTTCCATAGAACAACCCAGACTTTAGTCTTTTTATAAATTGATAGAAATTGATAGAGCTTGGCTGATATATGTTGCTACACGTACTGTACTCACCATACCTTGTACCTTCGGATTACCAGTTATCTTAATACCTTAATAGGAGAAAAATTAAATTCTCTGGAAACTTGTACAAACACTTAGACCAGTTCATCACCCAGAAAGATGCCAATTTCCACAAGGATGTTATCATAATTTGCCTTAAAGATAGCGAGAGGTAGTGGAACAAAATGTTACATCTCTGGTTCAATAGGACATCTGTGGTTTAAATATCTAAATATTGCCTTTAAAATTCACTTAAAAACGCTACGAATTTTGGTTCCGTTCAAATAGCTTGTATAAATAATGTCGAATTTCTGTTGACTGCCGAGTACTTTGGTGGATAGTTTGATTTTTTTTTATCTGCTTTTTTCAGGTTACTTAAAACCAGACGATTTTTTTAGCTTGTAAGAATTTCTTGGAGATAACATTAAATTACTAATACAAGTCCTAATGATTAACCCGTAGATTGAGGGAGTAGAGGTGGATTCATACCTTTCCCAAGAGTATTTGCGCGTAAGTGAATGTAACGAAAACTGATCAGGGTCGACGTTGCTTAACTTGGGTGATCGAACGAGGACTGGTGTTTCAACGTGATAAGGTCATAAGCCGAATGCTTCGGTGGAAAATAAAAACATTATGACATTATATTGTTATAATCTTCCTAAAACCAGATCTTTTTATGATTCATGTTACACAAATTTCCACCACTGGCTGAAGGTGAACGCTCCGAAATCCAAGAAAACCGAACTAAAAATTCCAAGTGCGCATCGGCTCCGCACAAACCTTCCGCTTTCCTCACACACACACACAAAAAAAATATACAACCCCATTTTTTACCCAATAGCACCCACTCTTGCCTAAAGAAGCGAAATAGGAATTGGAGCTGATCTGAGCTTACCTAAAGGACATAAAAGCCCATCAAAGGGACATCTTGGACAGTCGGTCGGCACAACAGCCAGGGTTCATACGCTCGTCAGAACGCCACCTCCACACACAAAGACAACTGGTCTCCCATTTCCAATGACAACTCACCAAGGCCGTCACTGTAGTAAGTCCTGACACCCTCCCTCTCCTACCGTACACCTCTACGGCTTTATTTATCTATTTCTTTCATCAAAAAGATATTCACACCATTTCACCATTCATTGTATATTTTTTGTTAATGCAATTATTTATTCCTTAAATCTCTGTCGTTTCTTCTTGTTCTGCCACCATACGCTTAATATAACATTATCAGACCTGAGATTAAACAAGTGAAATAGAAAAGAGAAGATAAATTCAATACAACATTTGGCTTTATGTCATTCACATATTGATTGATGATATTCATTTGTAATTCTTGCTGGAGACTTTAGACTTCAAATATCTGGTTTAAATTTCTATACTTTGATGACGGTTGAGTTTGCTAAAGAGTAATTACAGTTTGAAATTCTTTTAGCCAATCACTTTAAGTCATTAAATGCTTAATGAATGTTCATAAAGTTGGGTGAATAGTTAAAGTGAGTCGTTAGTGAGAACTGTTGCTGTGAATAACAGACACAGCAGAGGATCATATTGTAAAGAGACCCAAATCATTGTCACCACGACTGATAAAAGAAGGTAGATATATCTTTTTAGAGGAAAGATCGGCTCGCAAATGAGGGTTTTCAATATACTTTCAGTAACCTCTTTAATTGGTTCAAAAATAGCTGGATTTTAGTAACAATTTTAGTATGATGCCAAGAGATGACGTTTCGGTCCAATACGAATGATAAAATTACTTTTATGATTAGATTTCTGGGGTTGAGGGTATATATCGTCGAGTTTCAAACAGACGAGAAAAATCCACCAGGGACATCCGTATTCGAACAACTCCTTTTATTAAATATTTAGAAAAAGAGAATCCTAGGACAAAACGTTTTATTACTGAAAATTATTTTTTAAACCTGTCGGAGGATACACATTTTAAATTTCTCGGATATTCAGACCGGTAAATATAGTTAATAATACTAATATTATAAACAGAGCATTAACTGAAATATTTGTATCTATAAAAATAACGTATAAAACAGAAAATATATTAAAATAATTGTTGGGATAAGTCCATTTCACTATATATATATATATATATATATATATATATATATATATATATATAGTGGGAGGAAACAAATATTCGTACACATACACATTTTTAATTTATTGTATTTCCGATTAATGAATAAACATACTTTTTATATAACTAACTGTATACAGATGCATAACAACTAAATATGCATAGAAAACAGAAAAAAATTGATTTATCTATTTTAATAGCTGAAAAAAGTATTCGTACAAAGAATACATAATCTTCATGTGATACTTTGTAAAAAAACCTTAATTACTTTTACAGCAACCAACCTTTTCTTTTAGTTCTCAATTAATGATTTGCAAATTCTAGTTGGTATTCTTTTTCCATTCTTCTTCACATATGGTCTTCAGATCCGGGACGTTTGTTGAAGTTCTCGATCGGATTTGAATTTTGAAATAACACCAGAGATTCTCGATTGGGTTTAAATCTAGGGACTGACTTGGCCATTTCAGGATATTTACATTATTTTCAGCAAGCCGTTTCTTCGTAGATTTTGCATCGTGCTTAGGATCATTATCGTGTTGGAAGATCCAATCAGGAGAAAGTTCAAGATTTTCAACCGAAATCATTAAATTTGCTTCCAAATATTTTGATATGCTGCGGCATTCATTCTGCCATCTATTACTGATATGTTGCCAGGACCTTTTGCAGAAAAACATCCCTAAACCATAATTCTGCCACCACCAAATTTCACTGTTGGAACTGTGTTCTTTTGTTTGAAGGCATCGCCATCTTTCCTCCACACATGATTTCTAGAATTACGTTCAAACAACTCAGTTTTGGTTCCGTCTGTCCATAATACTCTTTCCCAATACGATTTTTCCTTATCCTTATGTTCACGAACGAATTTCAATCTGTCATCTCTGTGCCTTTCGAGTTTTCCGAGGGGTGCGTGACTTTAGATTGTTCCTATAAATTCCATTGTTTATTGCTCGTTTAGTGACATAGATTCCTGATGAAAGCAAATCATCCAGCAACCCTTGACGAGTAACCATTGGATTTTGTTTAATTTGACGCATTAATTTCATGGAAGATCTTGAAGAAATCTTCCGTAGAGCAACTGTTCTTCTTTGGTTTTCAACAGTTTTGAGTTCTTTATACCTTACAATGTATCGACAGATTTCAGCGAAAGGTGGGTAACTGTGGCGAGCCCGGTTCGTGTTAACGGGTCTAGCCTTGATTTTCTGTTTTAAGTCTCCCTAATTCACAGCAGGGCGGCTTCCTGTGGAGCCCTCTTCTGGTTAGGATAAAGCCTTCTTGTGTACCTAGTTAATGTGTGTAAGTGTTGTCTTGGCCTGTTCCCGGCTTCCTCTTTTGTTATGATCCAAATTGAGATTCCCAACCTTCCCAGTTTGTTCTTTGGCACCTTTTTCCTCTCGACTAAGTCAGTTTCTATTTTTCCCATCGCTGTATTTATTTTATCCTTCCCTCTCCCTTAGCGAGAGAACTTCTTGATTTTGTCTGAAGACAGAATACAGCGGTCTCTCTTATTTCTTTGAGGGTTGGAGGGGTCCTACTGACATCAACTCTCTTTAGTTTGTATATTTTGTTAAATTTTAGTTTGTTTTTCGGGTTCATCGCCTCCACATTCATTGTTTACTATCAACAAATTTTTATCTATAATATATTGGTTCTTGTCGTTTCTTTTCATTTTTTTTTTACGTGGACTCACATCCTGTGTCCGCAATTTTGTTGTGGGGATTTCAGGAGACAGCATGTTATACTCAATTTCAAGCACCGACGTTACTAACGCTCGAAACAAGTTGGAGAACACATAACCGTCCCTCAGCACCCG
This sequence comes from Acanthosepion pharaonis, assembly GCA_903632075.3. Taxonomy (NCBI): domain Eukaryota; kingdom Metazoa; phylum Mollusca; class Cephalopoda; order Sepiida; family Sepiidae; genus Acanthosepion; species Acanthosepion pharaonis. The sequence continues at coordinate 442,604 of CAHIKZ030005585.1, forward strand.
ACTAAATAGTTCACTCACAACCTTGTTGAAAGTAGAATATTTTTCCTGAATTTGTGTCAACGTTTTGGATAAGAAATTAATAGAAATGAATATCTTATCTATTACTCGGTATAATGTGCAAAAACTGTATACTGGCAACTGGCAGTGACAAGTTACAAAAGACTTTAGACTGCGGGTGAGTTAGGGCAGTCACATTACAAAGTTGTTGGACAATACCATTAAACGCTTCTTTTCTAATAGCAGATAATTCGAAGAACGGTTAAGAAATAATCCCATACGTTCAGACAGATTTGGTACAATTTTAGTATAATTCGGGATAAGTTTGCGATAAAACCCCCGTACTCAACAATCCATGAAAAATATTTCGATTCATTAACAATTTTAAGAGGATAGAAGTCTGTTTTCATTCACATTATAAACCTCAGAAATTAGAAAGATTTTAGTGTCCAAGTAAACATATTATCAACAGCATCCCGGAGGGTATAAAAACAGGTGACGTCTTATTTACACTATTTATTTACATTATTGGGACTGTTGTTGCAATATTCACAACGTTTCGGCTGTTATACGCTCCGGCCTTCTTCAGATGATTGGAATTTCTGTCGTCCACTAAACTGCTTTAGTTCCATTGTTCGAAAGTCTCGGTATCCATTATCTCCCTTTAATTCCACTCTACAAGTTTCTGTTTAAATCTACTGTATCTCTTAACTCAACTCTCCAATTTTTTGCTCAACTCTGCAGTGGACAGGTATTCACAACTCTTCGGGTCAAATTATTGGATTCAACCAACAGTTTTATCCACTGGGACATGTATCCTTGAGGACATCAGTTTATGAGTCTTTGGGACTTATATACCTAATGCCCCAGTAACATTATTTACCAGAGCTCATATTACAATTTTGTTGTTACTATTATTGTTTTTTGTTTTGTTTTTTTCTCTACCACACCGTATTACTGGTTTCCATACTGTATTCATTTTTATGCTTGACTGGCTTAGGAAATTTCTGTAACCTAAAATATGCGCTGATTCCTTAAGTTTTCGTATTTTTCAATGATGTTCTCTGTCTATTATTTCAACCTCATCCCACAGGGGGCGGTGAACTCCCTTTTCCACCCATATGCAGTCAGCTACGCCTGATTTTTCTATTTCCACTCGTGTTACGGATTTACGGTGTTCTTACAGTCTTATCTTATGGTTACTGAGACATTAGGTTTATAAGTCCCAAAAATTCATACACCTCAAGGACACAAGTCCAGTGGATAAAAGCGTTGGCTAAATCCAGTGACATGGCCCAAAGAGTCGTAGGTTCAATACCTGGCTACAGCAGAGGTGAACAAAAACTTGTAGAGTTGAGTTAAAGGGAGATAACCGATGCTGAGACATCCGGGATAGACATGGCACGTGGAATTAGAACAGTCTACCCCGCTGGACGGGTTCAGTTTGAAATTCCAATCACCTGAAGAAGACCGGAGCGTACAACGACTGAAACATCGTGAATATGGCAACGAAGATAAGGAGAGCAATCCGAATAATATAAATAATTATAATACATTATCCCAAAAATATAGACAGGCGAAATCCTATTTAAATCATTTGGATTTAACATCCTTTGTACCATCGCTCAGCGCCGTGTTCGCTGGCTTGGCCACGTCCTACACCAACTAGTCAATTCGACCAATTCGACCCGTCATCTGCAAATTGGTGATGACCTCATGGTAAACTACTCAGTCACTGCAAGAACGTCGTCCACCTGGATCTCCATCAGATTAATCTAGATGTTCAGAATCGTGAGAGCTCGACGGACAATTTGACTCCCGTAAGCTCAACGCCTTCATGGCATGAAATTTAACAATAGCAGCAGTGAGGGTGAGACTGAGGTCGTACTGAAGGCGTTTGAACGGTAGGAAAAGGTCACGGAGCCAAGATTAACCGCGACAAGTCTTCCGGCTTGCGGTTAGGTGCCTTGAAGGGGCCCTTTGATTGGACAGACGGTCCTGTCCGTATTCTCGGAGTGTGGTTTGGACCTGTAGAGGACCGTGGCTGTGGTGTTGAGTAGAAGTTGATGAACACACGTGGGTTAAGATTTTCCTGCTAGCCGGTCCAACTACATGAGAAAGTTGGACTTTAATTATGTCCAAAGAAGGCAAAGAAAAACAAACACAAGACCGATAAATATATGTAAACAAATATATGTATTAATAACAAGAAAGTAACCTACAAGTTACATGGACAGTTACATGGACGGAGTGCGTGTGGTGAATATTATATGTGTGTGTTGTGTTGTGGTGAGTGTCCGTACGTACGTGTATTGTTCTTAGCGTGTTCCCAGCATTTGGGAAACGATGTATCTGTGAGCGTTCACATCTGCGAGGTGGTATAAGGCCGAAGCCTGAGGAAAAAGATTTACCTCAAGGTGGCGGCCCAAAGGCCTGAGGGAAAACGAGGAAGAGGCGAAGGGTCAACGAGTATTTATAGCCAGGGAAGAGAGACCCCTGTTGAAAGGTAAGGAATAAAGGAGAAGCTAACTCGGACAGTCCCGATCTCCAGCTGAAGAAAAATTGGTCAGAAGTAGAGACAAAGGTCGGCGCGGCGATCGAGACTTGTCACCGAAGGAGGTTGTCCATGAAGGGCAGTTTATGATCACTAAATAGAAGAATTTCTTCTCAACGCATAAATACAAAGTCCACTTAAGTAAATTTTGTCCACAAAGCAATGAGATATTGCGGTCACATTTTTTAAACCCTAAAGGCATATAATTATATTCATTTCGAAAAAGTGAGTTACTGCTGTCTTAGGTACATCATCATAATCTATCTAGTGATAGGCAGAAGTTTAGACTATTTTTGAAAAAAAAAGTATTTGTTTGTTGGCAAGTTTAAAGGTGAATGAACGGACGCTTGGTATATGATATCGATCACTTTTTTTGTAATACTATTCAGAGCACGTCAAATATCGCAGCATATGTAAATTAGCGTTAGATTTTGAAACAAGATGGAAGAACTTGTGTATTTACTTTTATATATTTTTTATCACTCTCGAATTATTTTTTTTTAATTCTGCTCGTGCTGCTTTGGTGTTTTATGTAGAAATTTCTTTTATTCTGGTTAAAACATGACTTCCTGTATCTATTTGGTGGTAAATTGCACAGTATTTTCCAGTCGCATTGTGTTTTCGTTAGGTGATGTAAAACTTGAGTGTTTCCTTATAGAGTAAGGCTAACCTCATTAACAACTGTGGCTTACCTCTACATTGCTTTGCCAGTTTCGCTAAGGCTTCGTTAGATGGTGCTGTTAAGCAGATATAAAAAAACTGAGACACTTGCTCTCTTCTTTCTCTCTTTTTACCTTCTAGTATGAGGTAGAAATAACACCCATCGGAACCTTGTCCCGGGTATGGGGATATCTTTCCCCTGAGTGATTGGACTTTTTTACAAACACGCACAGACACGTGATTCATCCACACAATTACTAACTTTAAACGTCTTCTTTCTTTCTTTTGCATGCATACTAGTGTATTTTCTCTCTTTTGTTACTTGGTTATATACATATTCAAATATTGTCCTATTGAAATTTATTGTTTCCTTTCACTTGTGCTAGTAATGAAGTCCTGTCATTTACATGTGTAAATTTTGTTTGCCAGTGCTTTTAGTCTAACTTGGGGAAGTACTGTCATACAGCTAAATTTATCGAAGACAGAGTTACATTTAAATTATTTTTACTTCTAATAATATTATTCAGTATCATTTTATTTTTACAAAAAAATGTGAAACCCTATAAAGGATTGTGACATCAATGATCACGAAAGTCCTTTGAAAAGATCTTTTGAGACAAGAAATTTCAACCTTCGGATTTGCTTGTCCATGACATTTTATTTTTCCCATTAAGGGCAAATAAGATTGATATGGAAGTTGTATCCAAAAGAAATTCCGTTCATAAGAGAAATTGGGGATATAAAAATATTAACAGTGGGAACAAAAACACATTTTTCAGTAGTTCCTTGTTGGCTGTTAAAGTTAATGCAGTTGGCTCAATTAGTTTTCCGTGCTACAGGTAGCAGAGGTTGGTATTCAGAATCTGGTTCACATTTGGCAGTTATTCTGCATCAACATTTATATATTCTTGCTTTGTCGGCGTAAAAATGTGAGTTTTTCATATTTTATATCTTTGTTCTTTACGGTTTCAGACCTTTCTATTATGGATTATGTATACTTTTGTTAGTGTGATTGTATTTCTTCTTATTTTACAGCAAAGTACAAATACTTTCTGTTCAATAAAGGCATTAGCTTATTTTCTAGTTTGCCTGAGTAGGCATCAGGAAATTTTTGAGACAATAACAGGTGTTACAAAATGACGTTAATACTTGCAGAAAGATATGCAGTATTATTTATTTCACTGACGCGATTTGCTATTGATAACATTTGTAAAATAGTGAGTGTCATATGATTCTTGTTCTCTTCACGAGCTTGTCCAACATTCTAAGCTTTGTCATTTCATAAACTGACAAAATGGTAACGATAATATTAGCCGTTTCCTCATAAGGAAACATTTGGCATTCATTGAGCGAGTAGCCACTTTTGGTTAAAATTCATAAAATCTTTCCATTAAGACAATTTCTCAGGAAAATAGGTTCCTCAAGTCCACTGTCTGTTATCGCTCTTTCCGGTATTAATGGTGGTTTCCTTTATAATCTTTTGTTTGAAGCTGTGAGTAACTTCGGCATATTGATGATATTTTTATTTTCCCTTCGAGTTAAATGTGTTATCCATTTTAATTGTTGCTGTTGTTGGAAGTCCCCAAGTGATGTGGTTTCTGTTATTTGGAACGGTTCTTTGTTTAGGATTCTTTAGCGCTAGTCCACGAGGTTCGAACAAGGATGGTCATTGCTAAGATCTATAGGCTTAATTCACTCGAAGCTATTTTAAATCATTGATCTGAGAAAGTATTTGTCTACAGCTAACAGTTTAGATAGCGATTGATATTGCATTTAAATATTTGCAGATTAAAGTTGAAATTACGTGCCCAAGACGCACTACATATGAAAGACTACCATACCGGTGTTCAAATGAGATATGTATATCATGGACCGAGCGTGTTAGCAACGATAAGGTCTTAGAGAGGATGCAAACAAAGAGGAGGCTTATACTTAGCATCAGAAAGAGGCAGCTGTAGTTTCTGGGACACGTAATGAAGACGGAGAGCCTGGAGAATCTGATACTCAATGATCGAATAGAGGGAAAGAGAGACAAGGGAAAGCAATGATATACCTAGCGGCCTTAAGCAAGTGGATGACAGAACGTGGTCTAGGGGAGGTGGCAGAGGGAAGGAACTTGTTGAGAGCTGCAAAGGATAGAGGGAAGTGGAAAGCCATGATCGTCTACGTCCTAAAAGGACATGGCACATAAAAAGAAAAATGATATGTTTCTATCACGTCCGACAAATTTTAAATCTCATTTTAGATTTTTTTGGTAGCTTTTTTTCTGGGGTCGGCCATTTATTATTGTCCCACGGGACAACAGCTTAGTGGGTTAAAGCATTGGTTCGTGAATTTGATGCTATAGTTTTTGTGATATCAATTAGTACAGATTCCGACTAAAAAACGCAGCTAGCAATAATTTAGTAGGACTTAAAAAACGCAAAAAAAGAGAATATCCTATCCCCCGTGAATTTAATTCAGTTCGAAATTCTCAGAAAGTTACTGGGTTCAAAAGACATCTGAAGAAGGCTGGGGTGCACAGCAGTCGAAGCGTTGAGACAATAACAAAAAAATTGATGACATTACTCCGAAATTAAATAATGTAAGTATTGATACTTTTTTCTCTGACCGTTTACCATGCGTCTGAAATCTTTACACACTAACGATTTTAATTACTAAATTTAGAAGATTACTATAAATTTATCAACAATTCTCGCATGAACTAGCATTTGAGCAATTCTTTCAAAATTTTTAATGTCTTAAAAATATTGTCACAACTATGTTAATTATACACTAGGATTCATTTTTTGACACTGTAATCTGATGGATTTTAGGTAAATAACTTCAATCAGTCCTTTCGCCTTTTAAGTCTTCTGTCGGGGTTCAACTGAAATAATTAAGTGGAGCGGCATCACACTTTTAAGGATTTCCGGCATTCGAAATGGGATAAAACCTATGAAAGATGCCTGATCCGGGAGATTTCAGCCCTATAGTAACACCTTTCTCATTGCAGTAAAAAGCGAGAATTAGTAGATACCAACGCCAGCTTGACTGTAGTCGTGGGGACTGGGTGATTTTTGTCCTTGGCCTATTTGTATGTAAGTGGGCTCCCTGACCTTGTGTCGTATTCTACCTATGTGTGGAGGTCGATACTACGTGCTGAATAAAATGGAGATTGTAGTGGATCCCTTTGAAGTGGCGCGAAATAATATGACCTGTGCGCCCAAATAAAGATGTCACAGGAGGCCAGCTAAATAAAGACGTGAATTCTGACAGATCAACAAGAGGACAACACAACCACAAACTAAAAATTAATACCAAATATATTTACATCATATATAAAAGTAGTGTTTCGATTAAAGGAACATGAACAAACAATGAATCAAGTAATGGAGGCAGAATTAAGTAAATGAAGGGATACTGACTAGATAATATAGATATAACTAAGTTAAAAGCAGAGTCCAGGTAAGTTGGCATGATAAACCATTCAGTTCAAATATCCGGCGAAAGTGTTGAATAGTTGCTGGTTAAGTCCAGTACAGAACCTTCCGTAGTATTAGGTTGTTTGAGTCTGGACGATATAGCCAAAGAGGAAGTAAGTTCAATTTAAATTTCCGATACTGGCGTTGAGAAGTTGCTGGTTAAGTCCAATAAGTGAACCTTTCGTAGTATTTAAATCAAGTGTACGGAATAGGTTGTTTGAAAGCTGGACGATATGCATACAGCAAAATCCTAAACCAGATGAGTTAGGTTGACAGGAAAGACGGCAGTAGGGACCTATGCATAGCCGGAAGTTCAGGGCTGTTGTAAGCAGGTCCATTAACACCGTTGAACCAGATGAGTTAGGCTGAGATCGGATTGCCGGAAGTAAAGGGGCCGTGGTAGCCGGAAGGAATAAAGTCCAGAAGTGCCGAAGGTCACAATCTGTGATAGATGGAAATAATAAAGGGCAAGTGTGCCGGAAGTAAGAGTGGATAAGAAAGCCCAACTAGTGCCCAACTGGCAGACAAAAATAAAAGGGCATATAACTCAATACATAACCAGTCCATGCACCCTGACAGGGTGCAAGCCAAGGCTCAGCTTTTCTGCTCCCCTCAGGTTCGGCGAAAAATTGCCGGGTTATATGATAAGGGAGTATAATAACATTAACTGGACCTGCATACCTACTTAACGTTTAAAGAAAATAAGTCCAGTGTTGCTACGAAGTATAAAAAATATTCACAAAGAGTATTTAGATTAAGTTAGTCATAATCAACCAACTAAAGAGCAATTAGGTTGATTATAAATCTAAATAGACTTGTTATATCGCGACGAAGAAAAAGGGCAAGGCCATGAAGATTTATAGCGTCTGTCCATGATCACGTGAACAGAGTAGCGAAGGGGCTACGATGAGGTCATAATAATTGAGGGATCGGATTTTTTCTCCATATGCAATAAATGAGGAGGTTTCTTAATAAAAGAATGGTTGAAAAATCATTTACAATGTCAGAAAGCGTGAAAATAATAAGCTCGTCATCTTCTATTAGGCGCTTAAAAATAATAAATATTGACCAGTTTTGAAGAACTGATGTTAAGCAAAATAAATAGTTTAAATAGGACTTTTCACCTGCTACGACATTCACCTGAATACATTTCGAGTATGGACCAGTCTAAGAATTGTTAAAAAAAAACAAACAACAAAACCGCATAAAGAATAATGACGTCATGCATGGTCTTTGTTTGATTCAGATGTCGATGAAAATGGTGCATTGGTGTCTCACGACTATTTCAGTTTCTGGATTGGCAAAGGTTCTATTTTGAAACGCAGTATAATGCGCAAATCAAATATCACGTGAACTATAGCGTTTTACTTGTCTAACAACCTGCCCTGTGAGTGGGATTTTCATTTTAAATATAAATGAAACGACGCAGAGGCTGGGAATCATGGCGATGGCTGGAGAAACGTGACTTTCAACTCTTCTTTGAAAGCATTATCTACTACGAGGAAAAGGAAATACTCATGAATAAAATAGACAGGAAATTAAAAAAATAAAACAATTTGTACGCACGAATACGCATGTACGAGTAAGGACTTTTGCTTTTCAAGTCAAACAAAGCCATTTACTGAGAGGAGGTAGCCCAGTTAGCATTATTTTTATTGATGGAAAAATGAGAAAAAAGCGTCTTAAAAAATAAATACGTGAGTGAATAGATTAATAAATAAAACAAAGCATCCTATATTCCATGAAATATAGATCAGAAACAGTAGGTATCCAAATTAAATCATACTTCGGCAATAGCCAAATATTTTCTTCGGCACTTTCAGGTTTGATTACGTGACCTACCTCAGAGTTAAAATAATCATGTATTTAACAAAGTGCAAAAAACGACAACGTTCTATCGCAAATAAAAGTGGTGATTTAGTCATCTCGGTTTAACGTCATCAGCTGACATGAAGTGCAAAGACTATATTGAATCTATTGCTAGGTCAGCTGCTAAAAAAAATGGTTCACTGTGTCGTGCGAGACAATTTTTCTCTTTAGAATCTATGTTACATATCTATAAGTCAACCATTCGTCCATGCTTAGAATATTGTTGCCACATATGGCCCGGTGCCCCTGCTATTTGCCCTGAGCTCCTTGATAAAATCCAAAGAAGAATCAGCAATATTATTGGTCCTGATCTGGTGGCTCGGCTCCAGTCACTTTCCCACCGCCGTAAGGTTGCTTCTCTGTATCATTTCTATAAATACTTTTATGGTAATTGTTCGGATGAGCTGTTCTACCTAGACTTTTTAAATGTAAGCACGGTACTAGACTGGCGTCAAGATCTCATCAATTTCCAGTTGAGTTGGCTAGATGCAAATTCTATGCTAACAATTTCTTTTCTCATACTTCTCGCTTGTGGAACTCCTTTCCGGTTCCATGCTTTCCAGCCAACTTTAATCTTCAAAAAAAGTTCAATACCAATCGCTGTCCTCCTGATTACTCTTCTTCTGTACTTGCTCATTAATAATGTTTCTGTTTCTAATTCTTCCACACCCATTAACCCCTTGCGTCTTAGCGGCTTTAATGCCTTGCATGGAGTGAAACCGATTTAAAAAGAAAAATTGCCATAATACAATCTTTTACGCTATTTTCTTTCATTTGACCGTGTGTATGTTGTTGAATGACGATAATTAGAGGCGGCGCGATTTTTGAAAGTTTCACCCTCTTATCCCTTTGACTTCGGGAGTGACAACACACCTTCTCACTCTCTCTCTCTCTCTCTCTCTCTATCTATCTATCTACCTATTTCTCTCTCTCCCTCTCCCCCCCTCTCTCTCTTCTGTGATATGTAAGTACTTCAGAGACATCAACTTAAGATAGTGTTGAACTATCTATAAATTTAATAGAGTACTTGTAAAAAGAATATTTTCAGTTATCTCATCATAGTATATCCGTGACATACTAATATCTTAACACAACGGACGGAAGGGTCAGGATGACTGAAAGAAGTGAATGCCAAATATGCATCGTGCTCTATGAGATTTTATATACCGCTATGTCGTACAAATATGTATATACCTGTCTCTACTTGTCTCACACAGAAAAACGATAACACCTGGGACCATGTGGCTTCCTCCGTTCTCCTAACCGCCAGTCTCAGTCGTGTCTTGCTTCATCGCGGTCTACTCAGCAACTGGAGTTTGACACTCACCTGGTCTTGACGCTTGTGAATTCATCCTACTAAAAAGGAGACAATCGTTCTCTGCATCCTTCTGACTTTCACGATGAAATTAATTTCTTTCCTTACTTTTCTATAAACATGTTTTGTCAATACAATTTTTTTACTGTTATTTGTTTAAGTTCCATGTTGTGCATCTATTTTAACCGGGCTCGCATGAGTCTGCAAAATATTATCCGACAGACAATACCAGGAGTGATAAAGCGATAATTCTTTCCGCCCCGCAATCACGTTAGTATTGAGAAACCTTTGCTGGGGTAATTGTTTCATGGTTGACCTTCCTCCTATAGACGGTGTCGTTTTCTTTTCTAGGTGTACCTGTTCTGTACATGCGTGACTTTCTGTTAGCCAGGACCAGATTTAGACATAAATTAGACAAGCTACAACTTAGCAACATATTCTGAAGAAGGCTCTAAAGAAGAGGCAAAGTAATCCTCTACAGCAATGTTTCTCAACTTTTTTTTCTTTTTATTGTTTTCATGTGCCTCTTTTACCATATTTTATAATATCATTCCCCACTTCCAACATTGTCTAACTCGAAATGCGCATTTGAGAAGTTTAGAAGTATCAATATTCCCACTGTTTGAATTTGACAATATGCTATTGTCGTACCCATTAAAAATAAATTTAAAAAAATTAATTATACTGCCAAAATAATTATAATAAAATAATTACCAGAATTATAATTACCATTAATGCGATTCAACCTTTCTAAGCCGAAGAGAATCAACCCCACTCTTTTCTTCTATACATACAAACACGTGCCACCCTCACAATCGGACAGGCATCAACACGTGAGTCGATGAAAATTTCGGCTCCTTTACTTTTTCAGGCCACAGCGGTACATTTGTCTCTTAACATTCATAATCAAAATTCGAGGTAAGAAATTTCCAGACACTTCCTTTTTTCCAGCTAAATTATTTTCACACGTTATATAAAAGCATACAAGAATGAATGCATAAAAACATACAAGAAAGACCGCTTACTATTTACCTATTCTTTGTCTTATCATTCTGTGGGATTCCGATCCATATTTGATGCGAACTCACAATTTATTCAGTATTACTTTCTCTGGTGTCTCGAACACCACATAACAACTAGATAATAAATAATATTCGTTTTGTTGTTTCCACGTCTTGCTGTTTCTCATTTTCTACGAGTATGTTTGTATAAATGTTAAGGGGTTTATAATTATTTACTCAGAGACATAACTCCCCTATACTATCCCAATTCTTCTTTGATGTCGTAAAATCTCCACATAAGAGAGCGATTCACCCCGATTTAGAATACTGCGCTATATCTTCACATTTATGTGCCATCGCTTAGGCGATCATGTATCTCTCGATACACGACTGACGAGGCAGATTTTTTTTCTCACAATAGGTTGCTATTTCTTTCTGTCATCCAAGGCTATAGAACTCAGTCTGTCCTGCTATTTATCCATAGCTGGGGGAGAAGAAGGTATGTAATGGATTCGACTGGAATTCGAACTCGGCTCTCCGATTCCTCAATCCGAGCCGCTATCCATTTAGATACTCCTTACATCCTAATTCTGCGAGTAGGCTATTGTCTGCTGACATTGCCATAATACCTGCTGACAGACTTTCAATTACTTCGGATCCCACCTTGAAATCGTCCTGACTGTATTTGTTAGACATAAAGTTATTAATTCATCGTAAAAAGAAAGGTGCTTATAAAAAATAGCGTTACACTGCTAACCGCCTTTATTTTTATGTTTTTAATGTTTGGGCAAATATCTGTACGTACATCAGGTACTACTAAGACCGCCCACATATATTTAATAAGTTCAAACACAGGTAAGTCAATGCTGTAATATCTTTTCATTAAAATTGGGTAAAAAATAATTAAATCAGTGTTTGTTGGTCCCAATTGAAATAAAATGACTGCAAAAACTTCCCCGTCCTCAAATTTATAGACGAAACGCACAGATGCATGCTGGGATTTCTTCTTAGCCCATAAGATAAGCCACTTCTCGGTCTCATCCGACCAGTGGCAATTTTGGAACTCGGAAATTGGCCGGGGAGGGGCACTTGAGGGCCGAGATTTTTCTGCGGAGGAGGGGGACAAATTCAAGCAGTGTCTTTATTTTCATACTACCTCACTATCGCATACACAACTTAGGAATGAGTTTTAGTATGTTAAGTATGTTTTAGTAGTTAAATATGTTACTTCACTAAATTAAACGGGATAACTTTTCATTCATAGTAGTGGAGTTCTAATCTTTTCTTGTCCTCTTTTCTACTGTCAAGCTGTTGGACCACAAGAGAAGTTAACTTCAAAACAAAATCAAAGGGTTAATACTAACGTCAATACTAGCAAAACAGTGTAATTTGTCTGCTCTGATTTTTTTCCTCTACAAAACTGTTTCGAAGCACAAAAAATAAATGCGAAAATAAAATAATGCAACGAAATAAATCAAAATGCTGAGGGCACTAGAGACATACAAAAATCAGCTAAAAAATGAATCTGTGTTTTCGGCAAACTCCGGCCATACGATCAAGAAGCTACTTTGAAATAAGGAAATAATTTAAATTCTGCATCTATCTGCAAAAGTAATCCTCTTGCTGATATAGCACGAGTTCCTGTTTCATTTTCAGATGTCTCCTCCAAGAGTCTTATGATGGCTTCCAGCCGCAACAGTATTTTCGCGCGATGTAGCCCGACACCACCATCGTATTCCAAGAAATTTTTCATGGACAACAAGGTTACTTACGAAAATATACAAATTTTCGAGTAGGCTGAAGAAATTGGCAACACCAGGAATATATATTGTTGCATTGATTAATATTAAATTCAGCCTGTGTCCATAACAATGCCTGTAATAAGCAAATGGTGCTTTATCGCGGATGCTTTTTTGAACACCGCTCAATTGATCCCTCATGACTGATGCTCCATTAAAACCTAATCCAATAAGTGAGGATTTATAATCCAATCCTAGCGTCTCCAGGGCGTTCAAAATTCAATCAGTGATAAATGCAGCATCCAACTTAAGCATTGGCGTAAAGGAAATAAAGCACTCCTCAGTAGCAGAGGAAGTTTCATCAAAAAATCTTATCACGAGGGATAGCTGTTCAGTTCGGCTGACATCATCAGCTTTGTCAGCCTGTATTGAAAAATAATTACAAGATTTAATATTTTCTGCTATTTCCTCCCTCACCATAGATGCAAAAATTGCAATTATCTCGTTCTGTATCACAGGACTGGTATATTTTTCATCCTTATGGCCATCTCTGATACGGTCGGATTGCATTATGTTTGGCAGAAAATTTGAGAATTTTACGGACATTTCCTGTGTTGAGTTCATTGTACCCTTCTCTGTGTCCTCTCTGAGCGATATCCTAAGTTACTGTCAACAGGATAATTTCCGCGATGGTCTTGATGTAATGTCGATTTTCCCGAACTTTCTTTTGATAACCCAAACTTATAGTTTGTGCGACAGAGATCCTTTCAGACACATTCTGTTGGTAGTCACTCCATGCAACACAGGAGAATTTGTGGTATTGGGAATTCATATGTTTTTGAATTACTCCATCTTTTCCGATGGTTTTTTTTTCCACCGTCGAAATTCAGTTTTAGTAAATGCATCATCTGCATTGCCATACGCTGGTGGTGCAAAGTGCCTACACGCAAAACAGAACATCGCATCAAACTCTTGTGAATATTCGGCCCATTGATATTCGTCTAACCAAACATTTACAAATGACGGAGTATGGCTCTTTCCTTCACTGTGCTTGTAAACGTGGTTGAATTGGATTACCACCAGCGGATTGGGATATGTCATCTGGTGCGGTATCATTCTTCAGTTTTTTAGATGAATGTCCAAAAACAGTCGCAGAATATCCAGTATCTGACTTCAATATTTTTGCAGATACTCCTGCTTCTTTGACGTCGCTGTTTCTTGTTGAGGTGCGTTTTTTATAATTCAAAAATTTACCCATAATGCAGTGTTGGTTTATTGTTATAGTGTTGTGTGGGTGTTGTGATGTTTTGTAAAAAGATGCTTGGAAATATAACTGTGTTTAGCCGTAAGGAATCGTATATGAGAGAGATAAAAAGACGTATGGTTCGCTTGAAGGTTCGTTTAAAAAAAAGATTGGTAACCACTATAATTAGGGAAAGAAGAGGTCTGAATTGTTTTTCTACCAACCCCTTTTCTTTAATTCTTTTCAGTAGGGGGTATGAGTCGTGATGATCCGTTATTCAGGCCAGGGTCAGAGGACCTTGGTTGGAACCATTGATAATCACTTCAGGTCACCTGCTGTGTGTGCCTCCCTCAGTGTAGAGTTGGACGAGCCAGTCTGCATACTTCTGAAAAATAGAAATTCAACGTCTGCGTGTTTGGCGCCGACTGTTTTCAATAGATTGGAGAAAATTACTGACCAATTCTTTCACTCTACCATAAATCACTGACTGCCTATGTATCTATATACCAAGTTGGGTACATTTATTTTTTTTTTTTAGATATGTTTTTTTTTCAATCTGGTCTCTGTATGTGTCCTTATTTTACCTGATCTTTGCAGGTATGAATGTAATTAAAAGTACTAAATGAAAAAGAAAGCGTAGAGGGAAAAGTACTGAAAATCAAATCTTATCAAAATCAGAGACTGATCAGTTTCATAAATTTTTAGGCTTAGAAAAGTGGGGGGTGCAACCAAGAGGCCAGCCCCAATTTTTTTTTGGGGGGGGGGCATTGGTCCCCTTCTTCCCCACCCCCAAGAATTGCCACTGCATCCAACTTAGTTCTGTTCTTGAAGTCAGAACGCTGCAATCGCTTGTCTGTATCCTCTTTTATGAACATTTTTGCTTTGTTGCTTTGACTTAATTCCCCTTTGTTTTAGTCTTGCATATATTGTTTGCTCAGTATTATTTTTACCCTGTTTTTTTCTTTGCCTTGTTGGTTCCAGTCTAAAATGGGAATGATTGCAAAACAATTTCCCTCCCCAATTTATAGGCAGAAGCATACAAATGCATTCTGGGATTTCTTCCTAGCCATTAAAATAGGCCAGTTCTCAGTTTCATATGACTCAGTCCTGGTCTGTCTTGTCTTGAAGTCAGAATGTTACATTTGTTTATCCGAACTTGCTTTTGTGTATCAACCCCAATCCTTAGTTTGTGAACTTTTTGCCATACTACTGTTGCTTTGCCTTATTACTGTTGATTTACCTTGCATATATTGTTTGTTTGTTTTATATTATTTTTTGTCTTGTTCTTTTCTTTGTTTATTGCAAACTTTGTTAATTCTGTTTGTTGGGCATATCTGCCAATGACATTTAACCATGGTCAATTATTCTACAGAGGTGAAAGCTACATTTGTAAACTCATCTATACTAAGATGGTCGGATATCGGCGATTAAACCGGCTAGATACCCAGCAGGATAAAAAAAATGACCTGTCAAAGAGTGGATGAATCTTCTTGTAGGGTCAACAACCGTCTACCACAATGGATTAAATGCGGGTAAAATGTCTACTACTGAATTATTCGGGTTCCGAGTTCCGTTTTTATTTATTTTCAGTTTAACTACCGGCTCACAGACTTAGAAGTTTTAAAAACTGGATGCAAAGTGCCGTGATGACAAGCATTGCTGGGTGGTGGGCATCCTAGACTGAAGTCACTACTAGAGTAGAGGGCCCCCCTATGAAAGCAAAGGTCACGTGTCCGTGACCAAAGCAAGCATTCAAATTCGAGAGTAGTGTCTGTGGAGAGAAATCAGTTTCTCCAGGTGTACTAGCTCAACATACGCTACGCATGAATACTTCTCTGGCTTTCAACTTAGATATGTGGAGTTAACTGGTCATGTGCTCAATTGCACAGCGACCCTCGGAACACATCCGATGATGATGATGATGATGATACACCAAAAAGCGTATGAAATGACATTACTACAGAAAAATGAATATAAAAAAAACATATTTACTTTAGCACAACATGGTAACAGCCGAAAATGTCTGAGTTGGATCGTATTCATGCTGGATTATGAAATAACAAAAACACTTTAATTTAAAATAGTAAAATGATTG
The DNA here is from genome assembly GCA_903632075.3 of Acanthosepion pharaonis. Classification (NCBI taxonomy): domain Eukaryota; kingdom Metazoa; phylum Mollusca; class Cephalopoda; order Sepiida; family Sepiidae; genus Acanthosepion; species Acanthosepion pharaonis. The sequence continues at coordinate 458,541 of CAHIKZ030005585.1, forward strand.
GGGGGGTATGTGTGTGTGTGAAAAGCTGTTGAAATGACGACAGAGGCCATGAAAAACGATTTCGTTATTGTAAACACAACACTGTCACAGTTGAAAACGTCTGAGTTTGATGTCACTTGATAGGATATGAAATAAAAAACGATTCAATTTCGTACAGTAAAAAAATTTTAAAAATATACTTTCTATATACTTTTTTTATAACAGACGAGCAACACAACACGATCACAGTTGAATTAAGTTTAGTCCTATATCACTTGTCAAGACATGAACTGGCAAACGATTGAATTTAAAGACGGAAAAAAATTTAAAGTATTTCTTATATTTTATTATGAGAGTTCAGTTTTAAAGTGAAAAATAATCATATCTAAGAAATAAGCAATAAGTTACTGAATAATTCAATAATATTGATTAATTGATTTGAACACCAGAAACGTTTATTCATAAAACAATATACCCCTCTACTTGTCCAGAAGCGTTTGAATACAAACTGCCTATTCGGTTGAGTGACAAAGATAACTTTTTTAATACTATAGTATGAATGTCCTACATGAGTAGCCCGACTAGTCTTTCGTTGTATAAATGTTGTAGAGTAGTTTTCACAGTGGAGGCTTGTATTTTTAATAGGTCGTCCTAAATTAGGTTCGACGTACAAAACGTTAGGATCTTGAAATAAGAGTTAATGACGCAGCAATCTAGTTGTGATGGTTGATACTTCAATGTCCGACATCGACTGACTCGCTCAACACCACTGAGCCCAACTGGCCACTGCTACTACTAATTATTATCTGTGGGAGAGTCTATTACAATAGAATAGGTATTATGGTATAACAATAAAGCATACATATGTCGGAGTTAGCTCCTCCTTAATTCCCTAATTTTCACTACGGGTCATTCTCCCTATACTACAAATACTGGGCGACTTCTTGCCTCGCTCTCTCTTTTTCATTTCTTCATTGCAGTGACTACAATGTAAGATCTCTTAGAAAATCCGCATTTTCCCATTTGTGGGAGACGCCATGAACATTATACGCACATACACGTAAGTACGAACATTCACCAAAGAACAGAAATAAATGTTCACACACACGCAAATGTTATGGTTTATGTCCATTGTAAAATTGTGATGTTTAATACATATATTTGTTTATATATATATATATATATATATATATATATATATATATATCGGTCTTGTTTGTCTTCTTTTCATCTTCGGTTGGGTTCAGTTTGAGTTCATTTTTCTTGTAGTTGGACCTTCTTCTAGCATGAATAAACAGCACGTGTTTCTAATACAACACGCAAACACACAACGGTCCTCTACACATACATACGTGTACACACACGCACACACACACATATATATATGTGTGTGTATATATATATATATATATATATATATATATATATATATATCCAGTCCAAGAGTCAGAAACACAACCAACTTTAACCATTACTGATTTCATGCGATGAAGTCGGCTCTAAAAGCAAATTGATGACTGCGTCCAGTGAGATCTGGAAAGATTTTACTGAGTTACCTCAGTTGCCTTTAAGGTAATGCCCTTGACCATGTATATACTAGCTCAAAATAGGTTCTGCTCACAAATAGAAACAAAACCCAAAGTAGTTTCAGTTATGCGCGCATTGTTCAAATTCTACGGATTTATGGACAGAACATTGTATATAATTCCGTTTAAATGAGACGCAACAGTAACAGAACGATTTGGCCCAATTAGGCGGTTACATTGTTATAGGAAATGTTCTAGTAAACAAACTGGATCTGCCTCAAACAATGTCAGATTTCCCGTGATGTGATCAGTCGTTTGATCAGGTGCTAGAAGACCCACCGAGCAGAAAGCTTCGCCTTCATTATTTAAAATATTCTTAACTCTCTCACGAGATATGTTAATAGCATTGGCTATTTGGTTTATAGTCAATCGTCTGTCATCCATCACCATGTGGTGAACACGGTCAATGTTTTCCTCGGTGGTGGCAGTTGCATGATGTCCAGACCTTTGGTCATTTTCAAAACTCTCGCTTCTCCGCCTAAATTCATTTGCCCACTTTTGCACTGTTGATAAAGCTGGAGCGCCATCCTCTAATGTAGCAACCATGTTAGCATTAAGAGTTAAACCCTTTTTTTAAAACCCTATTTTAAACCCTTAGGAGTTAAACCCTTTTCCTACAGGTCCTTGAAAACACCACAATGCCAAAATTTGCTCATTTTCAAGAGAAGTTGCTACTAGTTACGTTTGAAGTCTTCTTTGAACAATCAGATGTCAGTTTACCTGGAAAGAAACAATGCAGTTGTTAATAAGAAAGATTAAAATTAATGCATGCAAGATTTCACAGAATCTAGCATCACTCCTTCATAGTCATTCTATGAAGTTTCAGCCCACCCTCATAAAACTATTTTGATTCAATTAGGCGGTTACATCCATTATACAAATTATCTTACATAAAGTTTAAATACATGCATTTTCAGCTTTAGGAGATCCAAGATTAATATTTAAGGTGGCGTTAAATATTCTATTGACCTTGAGTCTGTTGAAAGAATTTTGAACAAAGTTTTTAGTTTCCAACAATGCTAAGAATAAACTTTTATGAATCGACAAATAAGCAATAACTATATACAAAGATATATAAAAAGGTTCATGAGAATTGTTTCGCATTCAGCGATTTAAGTTTAGTTTTAAGCGAATTAAAAATGGTTCTGTATGTATATATTGGTTCTACAGAAGGACACCGAGAGTACTATGGACTGAACATGTAACTAACGACAAAGTTTTAAGGAAAGTGGAAATAAAGAAAACGCTTATACACAGAACCAGAAAAAGACAGATGAAATTTCAAGGGTATATAATGAGGAAAGAGGATCTGGAAAATTTGACACTCACAAGACATATTGAAGCTAAACAAAGTATTAAGAAATGGTAAAGTTTCGTTAGAAGCAAAGAAAAGAGTAATGCTGAACAGTTACGTAATATCGGTCCTCTCACAGATGAAAAGACTTGAGGAAACAGAAGGGTGCTGAGAATACCAGGGCCTAAACATGTGAGCAACGAGGAAGTTTTAAGGAAAATGAAAATAAAAACGATACTTTAAAATTTCTAAGGTGCATAATAGAGAAAGAAGAGTTGGAGAATTTGACACTTACGGGATATATTAAAAGCAAGAATCCCAGAGAAAAGCAGCAAATAACCCTTGCCTAAAGAGCGTATGTAAATGGTTATCAGAATAGGGAACAGTGGAGATAGTAAAAAGACAAACTTTACTAAGATCTACAAAGAATAGGAAGTTGTGGAGAGCTATGATCCCTGCAGGAACACGGCACATAGAAGAACATGTATTTGAAAGAGATGGGATACTGATTAAATATAGGATGTGTGTTCAGATACATACGTTCAGGAGGAGAATAGGAGTCAGCCATGTTTCATCGAAGTTACCACTGTACTAGTCGGTCATTTTGACGCGATTAAAATTTCTACTATTGAATTTTTCTGGTTGCAAATTCGTTTTTTTTTTATTTGTTTTCGGATTACCTACCGACTTCCAGACTTAGGGGGTTTGAAAACTTAATAGACTCATTTATTTGGTTAATTATTTTAACTGAATTAACATTTGATGTGTTCTCTGTAATGTCTGCCAAACTTGTTTGTGAAGTCTTCTGTCATATGATTGATTGTTGTGTGGTGATATTTGTGTGCATCCAATTGTATAAATTACCAATAATTATGTCGGGAACTGTACAGTGAATCATTTCAAAACAAAGCTGTTAAACAAAATTTTAAAAACAGTTTATGCACCGAGTAAGAATGACTATATATATTATGTTGTCACACATGAAATGACGCACTTTATAGTAAATGAATAAAACGCTTTTGAAATGTTAAATAATTAATTTATTTAGTTGAAATAGGCAATATGTTGATGAATGACTGTTCTCCAACGTACTTCTAAATTCCTGATCTCATCTTTTAAAAAGAATTCTCATCCTTTGATGTGATAAACAGTTTAAATTCTTCGAATACCACTTCCTTATCGGAGAATGTTTTATTGCGCATGAAAAGCTCAAATTACTTAAATAAGTTATAATCAAGTGAATATGGAGGATGAGTCAAATTTTCAGCTTTTGGATAGATGATTGAAAAGCGTGCGGCCGTGTGTTATCGTGCAGCAAAATTGGGCTATTCCTATTCACAAGTCTATGATTAATTATTTAACACTTCAAAAGCGTTTTATTATTTATTATAATTTGCATCATTTCAGTCTAGGGTGTTACTTTTTCAATTTTTCGTGCATACACTCAGTACGAGGTTGCTGTTATTGTTTTTCCTTGAGGCAAGAATAAATAATTAATAACCCCTTTGAAAGACTACCATACAGTAACTATTAACTTTATAGGGTGCAGTGCAGGTTTTGGGTATAGTTTTGGTGATTCATTATATCTAACCACTTCCCTTACTGCTGACATTTCTCATCGCATGTAATGATTCGATGCAAAAATGGTTCTTTTTCTCAATTTATACTCATATATTAATTCATTGTAATCATTTTCACTGGATTTATGAATAACAATATATTGAAAGAAAAATTATCTGGAAAGAAAAAGAGTCAGAAATAAGTCAAGATATTTAAGAAACTAAGGAGGTTACTTTGTGCGAGTCTATCACGCACGAACATACATACATACATACAAATACAAATCACATATAACGCCAAGTATTCATTGGTTAATTAATCACCACTACGTTATTATAGACAATTTACAAATCGCAGCAATGCGACAATTTTGTAATATCTCTATTTTCATGTAGTCAGTTTTGTGCACTTTTAGGAGAAACGGATCACAGAAGCTTTCTTAAGTCTTCCCAAAGCTGGCTCACTGATTGGTCTATGCCAATCAATCAGATCATCTGCACGTGAAGAATAATTCTTCCCGCGCAGCGATCTGGAGCCTATAGTCACTTATTTAAGCAAGGATTTTTCTTAGCTAATTAGTGAGAATTCAGCTGCCAAACGAATCCACGACAGTTGAAACCATGCGCCAACCTTCTCACTCACACACACCACTCACATACTGAACATACCTTGTATACACTCACATAATCTTTTCAAACACGGCAAATCTTTTAAGAACAGTCATTATAAGAGACTATCATGAACATTATTCCAGTGAACTTTGAAATAATAAAATAACAGAGACAACTCTTGTTTATTTTAATCTTTTCTTACTTAAATGCATGCTTTCTTTCACATCTTTCTTTGATATTGTACATCTTGTTAAATACATATTTTAAGTGTAACAATGTCTTTTGGTTATCCTTTTCTACATCAGCCCTGTTTCCTAATCTAAAGTTAAATTAATGTGGTGAAGTCTGCCACAATTTCGTTAGACGACCGTATCAACAACCAACAAAAAAACGGCGTCGTTTCATGTGTGACAACAAGTTAATATATATATATATATATATATATATATATATATATATATATATATATATATATATATATGTGTGTGTGTGTGTGTGTGTGTGTCTTTTGAACAATAAAAATATATTATAATTTTCAGACACACTAGGTTGTTTATTAATATTTTTTTGTTTTATTATTTCAATAAGGTTCCTCGACTAGTTCCGTTTTTTATCGTTAATTTTGGTCAGTCACTGTGTTTGTCAAATAGCCTCTTTTAAGTTGTTTTTAAGATAGAGGCTGGTGAGATTCATGTGACTCAGAAATCCCTTCTTGGTCATTTTGACAGTTTTATTGGTTGCTTGGAAGGAAATGTGTGTGTGTTAAGTGTACGCTTTCTTTTAGTTATTTGGGAGTGTTTATAAGTATTATACTAGTAGTATTAGTATGGATGTGTTTATAAGTGTGAGACCTCAACACCTCCGCAAGCATGTCCGTCTTGTGTGGGTGAGAAATGTGGGTAGGGCTTGATTTATGGGGTTATATTTTAATTCTATCAATGTTGTTAAATTTATGGTTAAGCCCGTTTGGACGAAGTGTTTTGAGGCGCAAAATCCATTTGTCTTCATGTTCCTCAAGAATTTTTCTAATTTTATCTTTTCTGTCTATTTCTATTTTTTCATATATATATAAAATGGGTTAAATCCGACATATTGTTATTTTTAATTTATTTTGTTTAAACGTTATTTTTGATAGATACTCATATTCGAGTAGAAGCTCTGTTTTTTAATTAAACAGTATTTTTTTATTATTATTAAACAATGATTTTTTATCCAACTACTTCTGCCGGCCTGAATATTCGAGAAATCTGCATCCCCTATGGGGAACCGTAATTGGATCTGACGTGCCTGATCTCTCGGCCACGTAGGACTTCCGATCAAACAAAGTCCGAATAGTGCCTTTTGAACTCATACTTCTCTGTCGATTCACGAAACATCCATATCTGCTCTGTATCGTATCTTAATTATGTATAAATTCAGTTCGATTTTGAGAATACAACAGACGGGCCGGGACGACAGAGACAGACGAGTCATCAGATACACATCTAGTTGCACACCCGCACGAGGAAAGTGCCTAATATTCGCTTGAAATTCTGACTGAACCTTTCTGAACACATAGATCGAGATTCCAAGTCACCGTCTTCTGATCTTTTGTGTTAGATGCCAAATATATCCGATTGTAAATTATTTTATTCACTTTCATTAAATAGTCTATATTTAACCAAAACCGGCATTATTACTTCTTCGGTGAGAGCTTGACCTTATTTTCAATCAGCCCAGTTTACCACGGCTTATTGACTAAAAGAAGAAAGACAACATTCTTGGTCAGTAAGAATTACAACACTTGAAGAACCAAGACTGGACGATCGACGACTTATATTGCCACTAAATCCCCAAACCGGTTTGGAAGCTGTATAAATCTCCTCATCCAATAGCCGTGCGAGGATTGATATATCGGAACAAGCGGGGTCCGAACTATACGTCAACAGAAAGCGAGTCTAGACCAATGAGGCCAAGAAGACGTGTACGGGAAGAGAAGGGTTACGTGTGTGTACGCGCAAGGGCGTGTGCGTACTCGCATATGTGCGTGCGTGGGCGTGTGCCCGCGCGTATGTGCGTCTGTGTAGAATGACGTGATTATTCTACTTTTTTTATTTTTATTTTTACAGTAAGATTCACCCTGTTCAAGGTTCGGGGGCCACTCAAGCTAGAAGATTGCGTTAAGCTGTAGTTTATATAGATAGGAAGGGAAGATAACGGTTAACACTAACCCTGAACTGGTTATAATTGTAGTGATCGAGGAAACATCTTCTTGGGAGTCTGTTCCACAGGTTGAAGAAGTTGTTTGCGTGGAACTTACTTCTTGCCGACGGAATACGGAGGGAATGTGGACGGCTTGCTACTATGTAAGTGACATGACAGCTCCTGGCCGTGAAGGCTGAACCTGGCGGAACCAAGGAATGTAGTTTGTCGGAGGACTTTCAATGCTAGTAGAGGGCAGTGAGAGGCTCACCATATCCCGCCTCTGAGAGAGAGGTTGAAGGGCGGAAAATTAAAAAAAAAAAGGGAAAAAAAATTCTCCAACAAGGACTCGGAAACACTTTGAACTCTATCAATACTGTAAAGTGAAGCTTAGGCAGCTGCCGCTCAAATATGATAACAGTACTTCATTTTCGGTCTGATCTTGCTCTTATAAAGGTAAAAGATAGCATGAAGGGTTATATACGTCGTGAAGAAGTACAAGGGCCGATCATTTCACCTGCATCTTTAGTGATGGATCATATATATGAGTTCCACTTTAGATCGAGGCCCAATATTCTCTAAATGCACGGGGCCTCCTCGAGGGGACATCCGTTCATCGTGACTGGCGGTAGTTCGGGGTGTAATCAGCGGGGATGGTAATGTAACCAGTTTGATTTTAGAAGCACTGAATGCAACCGGCCAGTTTTTTCCCCACTGGGAAGTTACTATTAGATCGGAAGAGAGGTCAGCTGCCAATCCCTGTTCGTCAAGAGTTTTCGTATCATCGGCATAGATGTTTACAAATGATTGAAGTATATTCTTAGGTAGATCATTTATGTAAATGAGAAATATCTAATGCTCTGGTCTTTGCGGTGTGTGTGTCGCCAAGGGCAAACGCTTGCCACCTTCCACAGGCTTGGGGAAGATTTCTCCTCCAAGCAGCGATTAAATAACTTTGCTAGAATTGGGGATAATTCTGGGTTGATATTCTTAAGAACGACCACTGGAATTTTGTCTGGGCCAGTGGCTTTTTGGGGGTCGATGCTTTTAATAAGTTTAGAGACCTCTCACTGAAATGAATATATTACTGAGATTGTGCTCAGCTCAGTGAGATGATTGGAGAGGAGATGGCCTTTGTCGTCTAATGTTGGGCATAAATTATATAGAAATTGTTCAATCCCAGCGTAAAGCACCTTTGGAAAGTGCCTGAAAACGATACCAAGCTTTGTGAGTGAAATTGGGAGCCGTCCGTGGTTGTGCTAACACGAAGTCACAAGTAATCGTGACCGAGGGTTTGAGCATACTGGCTTTGTTCAAACTGTTGATCATGCTAGATAACATGCTTTCTCCCAGAAATTGTAACTAAGGTCTGCTTAGCATAGTTGCAGTACATATCACAGGTGGGCTCTGTGGGTGTTGGACAAACACAAATGTGCCTGAGCAGGCGTCTGCAACAGGGATAGGCCAGCCTCTCTAGTAGACGGGTAAACTCAGATACGAGCCATTATAACATTATATATATATATATATATATATATATATATATATATATATATATATATATATATATATTCTGTTACGCCTGAGGTTTAGGACTATGATAGCCGGGACACAACGAGAAAATAGAAAAATAAGAGACCCAGAGTTCAATGTAAAAATAAAGAAAAAGAATAGTGGGAGGGGAATTCTCCGAATCCAGACACCGGTACCAAGAAATATACAATGTGTGGACACAGAACGACAAGAGGCAATACAAGAATTTATAATAGAAATAGGTTATTTACAAATATACAAGGTGCAAAAGTAAGATAAGAAGAAAAACGAAACTTAATAACACAAGGGAGGGGGAGATGAGTAATCAATCAGACAAATATTACTGCGACAAATATCATAGGAATATAGAGCAAGCAGACAATAAGAAGATATAAAAACATGCAACACTTACAGTAGATGGTGATCGACGTCGATCAGGATTTTCATCAATAATAAAGTGTAACAAAAAAGATGTTTATACACTCTTTTTTTTTTTGTTTCTTTTTTCTGAACATAAAAGGAGGAATTATCAATGTTCTAGTATACACATGTGAATCATAAAAGTGTAGCCAACTTGGGTGATGATGTTCTTAATTCTTCGGGCAACAAACAGTGAAGAATTGTTACCCCGACACGCGCGAAACAAAACCGTCACGTGCCAGCATACGAAAACTGCGTAGGCATCATTCATGGAATACTGTTGGGGTCATCTGCACTTATTTGTCAAACAGCGTTCGTCTGGCCTACGATCAACAGCCAGACAGGAAATGAGAGCTTCTCTTCCAAGAACTGGTCCCTATTCAACTGAGGGTGAAAAAAACAAATATATCCCACAATCTGCTTTTTCAAGAAATAAAAAGATGTTATTAATATTCCTATGTCTCGTCGCACATACACAATGTACTAAAAATATACTTATAAAATCTGAGGCGAGTGTACAAATATCGGGTTAACGTAACAATATATATGTATACATACATGAAAGCATACATACAACAACAAACCTAACCTGCCATAATTAATACCCTAAATATTTAAAAAATATTTAAGATAACACCAAGACAAAAAAAAAAAACAAATAAAACTATGAGCTACTAAACAAAAATGAAACAATATATAAATGATGTCATATAAACAAATATTTACTTTACCAACTAAACATTAATCAAATATATATATATATATATATATATATATATATATATATATATATATATATATTCCAATCACCTGTCATCTATAATCAAATAGATACTAAAATGAATTAAACTGCAAACTTTTGTAGGGTTCAGCGTACCCGGATTAAAAGGAGAATTTAATACGGGATACCCTGCCCACAAAATACAATGCAAATTTCAAGAAGAAACAACAAGATAAGGAACGTTTGTAGAAAATAGAACATTGTATATTTATTATCTTGTGAATAGGGTAAAAAGATTAATGCTTTAGTTAGTTTAACCAAAATGTGATTTTGACAAAAATGTCTGTGTTCGCTGTATTTTAACAGAGTAGCAGAGTAATGTCTGTTTCTTTTGTTTTTGTATAGGTGTAAAGGAAAAAGGGGCGATCAATTTAATTTGAAAAAGAGAGTTTGGATGAGAAATAAAAGATAAGAGGAAAATGTACTTAGCAGTCAGTTGTAAACTTGTTGTTGTTGTTGTTGTCCTTTCCTACTCTACTTTCAGCTCTTAGTGTCGGGTTGAGTCAGTGATGGAATTTACTGTCAGTCTTCTGTCCTCTATGATCTCTGCGCCCTTCTGACTGGTGACTGACTTGAAACTCTTTATTTATTGTTGACTTTTTTTTTACACTGGCTCGTTATCTTTTTTTTAGTTTAGAAAATCGCCTCCTTTCATTGGTCAGAAAATTAATTTCACACCTTATTGCGAAATCTGTTTTTAGTCGTTTTGATCCGATTTTGCGGGTGTTGGAATGATATAGGATTTGTATCCTATACTTTCCAACAATTCTTCCAATGAAATCATATTTAACAAAGCTAAGAAAGACTACAAAGCAGCCTTAAAAGATAATGGAATCCCAGCAACACTCACATACTTGCCACAAAGCACAAAAAACCCAACAGGAAGAAAAACATCATATGGTTCAGCCCACCGTACAGCAAAGATGTAAAAACAAATGTAGGAAAAATGTTCTTCAAACTCTTACACAAACACTTCCTGGAATCAAGCACACTCCACAAAATATTCAACAAAAAAGCAGTAATAATCAACTACAGCTGCCTCGAGAACATGGCACAAATAATAAAAAAGCACAACAGGAAAACTATCAACAAACCACCCAAACAAATTAAACCCACATGTAACTGCAGAATAAAGAATGCATGTCCCTTAAATAGTAATTGCTTACAAAACAACATAATATACCAAGCCATGGTAAAATCACTAGTATAATGAAGAAAAAATATACATAGGAGTAACTGAAGGACCCTGGAAACAAAGAAACTATGCACACAAAACATCTTTCACAGATAGGTAATACATGAACAGCACAATGCTTTCTAAATATATCTGGGAAATTAAAAATAAAACGAAAATCCCACCAAAAATATCATGGAAAATAAGGAAAAGAACATCAGCCTACAACAATCAATCCAAAAACTGAAAACTTTGCTTGGAAGAAAAATAGCTATTATTACCTTCCCATACCAAAACAAACTACTAAATAAATGATCAGAACTTATCTCAAAATGCAGACATGAAAACAAATTTTTACTATGTTACTTAAGAATCGAAAACTGAAAAAATAAATAAAGATAAAAACAAGTAAAAAAAAGTTAATCCAAGCAAATAATAAACAAATTAACAAACCTCTTCCACCATAACAACCATTAAAATAGACTGAAAAGAATAAATAAAAATCAATAAGAAAAAACAAGTAAAAATAATCAATCCAAATAAATAAAGTAAATAATAAACAAATTAACAAACCAATCTCACCAAAATAACCGTTAGAATAAACTAAAACAATCAATCCAAAAATTGGATGAAAAACTAGCTATAACTACCTTCCTGAACCATAACAAACTACTATATAAACGATCAGAACTCATCTCAAAAATTTTTACTACATTACTTAAAAACCAAAAACCGAAAAGAATAAACAAAAAAAACTAGTAAAATAAATTAATCAAATAAATAAATAAACAATAAACAAATTAACAAACCACTCCTGCCAAAATAACTGTTAGAATAGACTGAAAAGAGTAAATAAAAATAAAAAATAAATAAGCAAAAACAAGTAAAAATAATCAATCCAAATAAATAAAGTAAATAATAAGCAAATTAACAAACCACTCCCACCAAAATAACTGTTAAAATAGACTACAACAATCAATACAAAAATTGGATGAAAAAATAACTTTAATTACCTTCCCAGACCAAAACAAACTACTAAGTAAATGATCAGAACTCCTCTCAAAAAATTTTTTACTACATTACTATCACATCAAAAACCGAAAAGAATAAAAAATATATGAAATAAAAATAAATAAAAAGTAAAATAAATTAATCCAAATTAATAAATAAACAAACCACTCCCACCAAAATAACCATTAGAATAGATTACCAACAATGCACCAATGAACCATATATATAAATTGTTGCGAAAAAACCTAACATATGTGGACTGATGATTGTGTCTAGTATGAAAACAGTTTGTCACCTCTGAGTGTTGACTTCAATGTTCAGTTTTATATTATATATATATATATATATATATATATATATATATATATATATAATCCATTGGTATATAGTCCACGTGAATCTTAATAATATAAAATATCAAAACTGATCCACAAAAAGAGCACAATGTATTTATTATAATATAGATCAGAAATCCACATTTGAATAGCTATTTTAACCAACAAGAGGATCTATATTGGCATTGTCAACTCAAGTTATCATTTAGACCAGGGGTCACCAAACTTTTTTCACAGAGGACCAGATAACTGAAAGAATGACAAGCGCTGGCCAAATAACCATTTTTTTCAATGCAATACACTGAATGCACAAAAAATAAAGACAGCATACTTATCTACTAAAAAGTTATCCAAGAAGGCGACAATAGCAATAAAATAGTTATATCACAACAAATGCACACATATCCAAATCTCACAAATTAAGCAGCACAAAAGATTAGTGAGATTTGGGAAACTGGCATTTACCTTTTTAAGATATAATTAATATTTGTTTTGGTATTGCTGCATTCAAGCAAGAGAAATGTTTTCTAATGTTTATCAGTCAACCTCATTACATATACTTTACATTTTATAATAAGTTCAAGCAAAATATATGTCATAATTCGCTGAATTCAGTCCTTTTTATATACGGCACTCTTCAAACCGGTTTAAACTCAGCAATGCAAGTTAAAACTTAACTGCTGCAACAGGTTTATAATAACTTTTCTTAGAAACTTCATTGCAAGTACTTACACAAAAAGTGCTCGATATCAAAAGTTTTAAAAAGTTGCCAAATTTTTTATTTCACTGATTTTCCTAAAACTTATATTACAGTCAGATGCGAAAATCAGATTGACCAAATTTTGACATTTTACTTACATTTATTTTAATTTTTTCTACATAGTAAGTTTAACTACAATCTATTGATAACTTCATATGAATAATTATGTTTTAGCTGATTTGTGGCACAGTGAAGTGGCAGGCCGGATGAACTGACGTCGGGGGCTGGATTTGGCCTGCAGGCTGTAGTTTGGTGACCCCTGATTTAGGACTCATCCAAATTTTTCCAAATCCTTTGCACTGTCTTCAGATTGACATGTAAACACTCTGAAATGTTCATATTGGAGCTTCTGGTGTGAATACCAAGCAGTACAGCATGCCATTTCCAAATTTCTGGTGGAGTGAATTGCGTCATGGTGCTCATTTTCTCACATTGGTGCCCAACTGACCCTACTATATTATGCAGTCGACAAAATCATAAACAAACAACACACATGCGTGGAATTAAAAATATAAAATAACGACAATTTACCTATCGCACCCTGTATATGTGGGTCTGAGCATGTGTATATGTATGCATATTATATATATATATATATATATATATATATATATATATATATTACATAGAATCAATCAGTTATGTGCCATGCATGACACATGCTTAAGGGATCATGTATCTTTTAATACATGACTGACAAGGCAGGTTTTTTCCTGCATTAGGTTGCCATTTCTTTCTGCAGTAGACCAGTTGTCATCCAAGGCTATAGAACCCAGTCTGTCCTGCTATTTATACATAGCTGTGGGGAGAAGAAGAGGATTCATACCTTTTCCAAGGGTATTAGCACGTAAGTGAATGTAAGGGATTCAAATGGAATTTGAACTCAGCTCTCCAATTCCTCAGTCCAAGTCACTATCCATTACTCCACCATGCCTCCCACTTACTCCACCATGCCTTCTACTTAGAATAGAAATCCAAATTTACCTCATTGGAATAGCTATTTCAACCAACAAGAAGACCTATGTTGGCATTGTCAACCCAGAAGTATGAAGGAATAAAATTATATATATATATATATATATGCTTAATGGCAGTAAAAGTTTGTCACTTAGGATCAATGCAAATGGGATATATATATATATATATATATATATATATATATATATATATATATATATATATATAGAGAGAGAGAGAGAGAGAGAGAGAGAGAGATAGGATTAATACAAATGTGAAATTTCTCATTCAGCTGATTGATGTTAGAGAGAGGGAATGAGAGATTTATGAAGTTGCCATAATTAGTTTGAAATAGACATTTAAAAACAGTTTAATGTGCTGATTAATAAAAATTTAAGCGATTAGATTTAAAATGTTTAATGCATATATTAGATCATAAAAAGCAAATAAGATAATTAAAATGTAATTTTCTCATCTTTACAGTTCAAATTTCAAGATGGCTGCCATAAATAATAATTTTTATTCTTTTAATCAAAATGAAAGTCCCAGAAAATTCCAACAGTAGTCTATCCAGAAAATAATATATTGGAAAATTATAATTTTCCTCTTAACTATTTATAAAATTCAAAGTTGTTTTCCATATTGACTGTTGGGGAATAAATTATTTTCTTATTCATTATTAGAACTGTTAAGAAAAATCCATAGAATTTTCAGTAAAATCACAAATGAGATTGTGGAGATTACAGCACCTTGTCTTCCTGGAAGTTCAATAGGTGTCATGGTTTTCAAGACTATATCAGGAAGAGACATAAATCCTCTCTATGTTTCAGGATGTAGTTGTGACAACAATGGGACTTTTCTCCACTGCTTCAGATAGATCAGCAGCAAACCGATTTTTAATTTCACCCAACCACATGGTGTACTGCTTTTCTCTCTCTCTCTCCCTCTCTCTCTCTCTCTCACAGAGAAAGTAAGCTTACTCAACACTATTAGTATTTCGACACTTAACCCTCGAGATATACTGGACAATGTTTCCAAGAATAACATAATTTTGGAAACAAGAATTAAAAAAAAATAGAAGAGCTCTTTACATATCTTAATAATCTTTGTCCTTCTTTGAAATATACTAGGGAGGTAGAAGAGAACAATCAGTTACATTTCCTGGATGGGTTGGTAGAAAGAACACCTTTGAGTTTTTCACCAGTGTTTATTGTAAACCCACTTTTTCTGGGCTTTAACTTACTTGGAACTCATTTGCTCCCAGAACCAGGAAAATTAATCTTATCAATACCCTTACTCATCGTGCTTTGATGTTATGTTTTGAGTGCAGGCTTGATGCCGAGCTAAGGAAAATTAAACAACTGTTTTTGAAGAATGTGTTATCACAGCTACCATTGAGTGTAAAATTGTTAAGTTCAATGAAGTTAAGGTGTATGGTCCTCCTATATGTCCTATATATGTAAGACTACTGTGAATTGGTTCTGTGAGTTAAACATACGTCGATAAAATTTCCTCTTTGATCAAATGGTTTTTAATGCCATAATGGCCCAGAGCATTTTTTTCAACTAGAAAGGCTTTCCCCTCATGCCATAAGGATGTCTTGCTTGCCCATCACCAAAGTTTAGTTGTATATCAGTTTAAGTGACAACGTGAGATCAACTATGTGGGCAAATCTATCCATCAGTTAGAGGTTAGGATCACCCAGCATGTCCCAGGCCTGGTGCATAGACATGAGCCTGTAACATCCAGGCTCATGACTCTGCTATTGGCAGGCATTTATTGAATTCTGTTGTTTGCAGAATGGACTATTCTCTTGAGTTTTTCCCTGTCTTGCACAGGACACAGACCAGATTCCACTTAGACATCTTGGAGTCTGTTATTATTATTATTATTATACAACATCTTGCCTTGTGCAGACAAAGAGAGTTAAATCTGGCCTTATTAGGGGAACCAGTTGTTAATTCTATGCCTAACTAGGAAAACGTTTTTTTTTCCTTCCTTCCGACATCTTGGTAATTTATATTTCTTTAACATCAGTCATTGATAATAATTTTTCTTGTCAACTGCTCCATTTTATTTTGTTGTCAATTTTATTTATTCTGAAGAAGTGTTAGTCAAAAGGTACCTAACATTTTAATAGTTGTGATGCTTTTGTATCCTAGTTTAATAATAAAATATGATCTCTTTTCTAAAGATCATTTTATCCTGGTGCGACAACAACAATCTGTTTATATATATATAATTATAATAATAAATACTATTTATTTTTTGTGATGATGAGGTATGAATAACCAAACAATTTAATTACATATAAACACATGGAAGTGATGTGAGTAATCAGAGTGGAATTATGATTTTTATAAAATGATGTAAACTGCAGTTTCCATAAAGAAAATTTTAAAAATCTATATAAATTAAAATTTTGTAAATTATAATGTACACTTATTAAAAACATGCTATATTAATTAATCATTTTCAAACAAAATAAAAACCTCTTTTTATTGAAAATTAGAAGATATAATCTCCCTACTGAGTGGATACAATTTTAAAATAAAATTTACCCAATTTATGAAGAAAGAAAAGAATTACACAGTATTTAAAACATATATCAAATTATTAATCTCCAAAGTTTCAGTTTTTAAGCATGCATAGTTATTAAGTTGTTAGGAATTATATATTTTTCAAGTAACACACTTTAAAATACAGTTCAGCATTTTTCCGTTAAATATTCATGTGCATTTTGTGTTTACTATGATGTACACATGTGGGGTATAAATAAAAGAATAACATATCAAATAGTCAGTCAGTCAATCAAGGTGATAGTCTGAGTCACAGTTAGATGTAACAGTCTGAGTCAAAATCATTAAGAAATCTTCCTGTGATTTGTCTATTCTTTGTCATATGAAAACTGTTTTTATAAGAAACTGGACTATAAAAAAGGAAAAACAATTTTTGTAAAATAACTCATCAGTTTCTGGAATATAAAAGTTTTTGACTGACATATTATCTCCTTTCTTCTTTTCTTTTCCTTCTGGGTGGCTTAAATATTTTTACAAGGTCAAATTTTCACCACCTCAACTTCTACAATTACTTTTATTTTTTATAAAATAATACAGACTACTCTCCTACTTAGATTGGGGAGTAATTCTGAACAAGCATTACCAAATCTCTAATATTTTGTAGGAGACTCATGCTTTTTGGTTTGTATTATTGCCTCTCCCTACAATGTATTGTTTTTCAGTTTCTCCCTTTTACTAAAATATATAAAAATAATAATGGGCAAGATCATTGGGAGTAATTGTAAGGACTACAATTGAAAATTATCTCCTTTATCAACAACCATGATGCTACCAAGTGATTGTCACAAATGAATGTTCTCTCAAGAGATTCAGAAACTTGGCAAATGTGCATAACTTTGAAAATAGCATTTTCATTTTGATCTGCATGTCTTTTTTTACCTTGATAGGACGGACACAAGATGTGAATTCATGTCTTCCTAAGTCTCATTTATGGTAAATGAACACAAGCAGCCAAATTTCAAAACTCACTTTGTCAATTTTCTTCTTTTTTTATTATTTCACTCCAAGCAAGGCAGATAAAAGCCACTAGGGTGAAAAGGGTTATAGAGAATGAAAGAAACAAAGAAGACAATAAGGGAACAGGATTTAAGGAGACAAAAGAATACAATCAATGCTGCATTTAAATTCTTGAAGACCATAAAAGCAGAAAAATGGAAGAAAGTTCCACATGAAAGAAGAGTGAGAGAACTATTACCATAGAACTTACAATTACAATTAGCAATTTCAACAGGGAAATTATAAAACCTAACTGCCAGTCAAGCACTGTGCTTAAATTTTGTGAATCAGTTTTTGTGTTATGCTATATGAAGTTTAAGATGATATGCTGCTGACATGGCTGCAAAAATATCTGTACAAGCTTTTATTATAAAATTAAAAAAATCTTTTTGTTGCTGCAACAATTCTGAAATATGTTACTGTATTTTCAGCTTTCATACAATATGTTTTACAAGATTGTACCAAGCACACCGCTTAGTACTGTTATGTTGGTCTACTAGTCTAGTAAACTAAACTTTCTTTTTCTTTTTCTTATAAAAATTGTTTTGAAACTATTGTTTTGAAGTCTACGCGTAATGCGAAAAATGACGAAATACTAGTAAAGTTTTGATTTCAAATTAAAACAGCTTGACGTTATATTTAAACTATCATGATGTTTTCTTTTCCAAGAATTTAATTGATAAAAAGTTAGTCTGTTTCTATTTCGTTGTCAGATTATATAAGATTCCATGGCAACTTGGAGTTATCTCCCATTAGCAAAACAAATCCTGACATGTTTATGATTGAAAGTTAATATTAAAAAATGAACTGGAAATAACGGCTCATGTATTTCGTTTTGCTACCTTAAAGTGTCAGTTAGTTAATTTTTGCTTTGCCTTTTTTCAGTACTATTACTTTTTAAATACTTTTATAATTAATGTCTGCATAAATGCTTTTATAAACTTGAACACCAAATCTTTAAATTATCATATTTAAAAAGGTCTTTTTCTTTTATGAAATGTTTAGTTATTTGAAAAAAAAATGGTAGTCGTAAAAAATGTACTAACTACTACTACTCTCTAAAAAATCAACCTAGGACAAAGCTACAAGTGTACTGTACAGTTTTCTTCAGTGATGATTAAATTTATGGTATTCATACATAAAATTTGTATAGTTTTCTAAGTTCATTTTTCTTTTTTTTAAATTCAATGATGTTAACACTTTTCACAGTATCTTTGAGAATATTTTGTGTCAATGAGTAATTTAGTAAATTTAATGGATAGGAACTCTGAATGATAAATCAGAGATCCAAGATCGAATTCTAGTTAATTCATTATATTCATTTATGTGCAAATACCCCTGTGAAAGGTATGAATACATCTCTTCTCCTTAAGCTATGGGTTAAATGGTAGGACTTGTATCTGGAGAAATCATTGTTACCTCCAAAAAATTATTAATGCTATATTCACTTGCCAAAAACGAATTATTCATACAATTCCAAATTATGTTTCAGCTTTAAATAATCCACAAAGGGTAGATAAGTCGTAAAAACAAATGAATCAACATTTAGATTAATAACAATATTCTTACTATGTTCACTAATATTAAACTGATTTACCTAAAATAATGTAAATTGCCTGTCTGATACAATATTTCTAATTTCTAAATGTAGCAACCATAGGTTATCTATAAACAGTTTACAGTAAGAAAACTAAATCTATCTCTCTCCTTTCTTTTTTCTTTCTTTCTTTCTTTCTTTCTTTCTTTCTTTCTTTCTTTCTTTCTTTCTCTCTCTCTCCTTCTCTCTCTCTCTCTCTATATATATATATATATATATATATATATATTTCAATTCAAAAATCAAATTTTTTACAAAAAGCAATATTTGTCAAAAACGGTTAAATTAATGAAAAAGTGCTGAATACAATTTTGAAAAAAGAAAATCTACATCATTTTAAGACATAAAATATTTAGAAAGTTATTTAGATATATATATATATATATATATATATATATATATATATATATATATATATATATATATATATATATATATATATATATATATATTTATATTTTAATTATATATATATATATATATTATATATATATATATATATATATATATATATATATATATATATATATATATATATATATATATATATAAAAAGAAATAACAAAAGCAAAACTTTTGTATATCAATGTATTTTGTTCTTTGAGGAATTTTATCAAGATAAATATGGAAATTTATTTTGTAACTTGTATTTATACAGAGAAGTAATGTGGAGGAAAAATATTGTTATGGTTTCAAATTTTTAATTTGAGAATGCCTTAAAATATTCATAAAGCTTGTGGTGTAAAGATAATTAGACCATATAGGACACTAAGTGATGTAATCTACTACCTTATAGAATAAAGTGGGCAAATATTCTCATTGAATTTTTGTTTTAATTCAAGAGCAACAACTATTTTTCCTATTAAATAAAACTTTTGTAATCGCACTCATAAAATATCAAAAACTTAAATACTTGTATAATTTTTTGATGACATGAGTAAACGAGTAATAAAAATAATAATTATATATATAATTATATATTTAATTATTTATATAATAATTAAGAAACAATTACATAATATTATGTATATATATATTTATATACATATATATATATATATACATAATATTATATAATTGTTTCTTAATTATTATATAAATAATTATGCATATATATATATATATTCAACTCTCCTGTTGAAGTTGACATATGAGGGTCAAGCATATCAGTTCCTAGGAACCAATATATATATATATGTGTGTGTGTGTGTGTGTGTGTGTGTGTAGTTAATTTGCACACACAAAATTCAAACCATAACCTAAATTAAATAGTCAACAATAAACCAGAGACCAATGAACAAGGCGAGTAAAGAATAAAAGAAAATATATATAAAAGAGAAAAAGACAAAGAAAGAGGAAGAGAATCAACAATCAACACCCATCAAATGAAAGGAAATAGATAACACACTCACACCAATAAAAGTACAAGAGAATTGAGAAATGACAGCAGATTAACTCTGTTCTGACAAGTGATTATACTTATATAGCCATGAAACACTTAAGCAAACTTTTTCAGATTAATTCTATATATATATATATATATATATATATATATATATATATATATAATTATTATTATTTTATTATGTTCAGTTCTTGTCATCTGATGAATGCATAACATGAAACTCAGTGTTGATTTTGATTTGAGTCTCTGACTGCTGTATTATTTGTTAGTGTTACTGTTCTGTCTTTTTGTTGTTGTTGTAATCATCTCATTCCAAGAAAGGCAATAAAGCCACTAGAGCAAAAGGGGTTACTGAGTGTTAGAAAATATGAGAAAAACTACTATTAAGAAGAGAGGACAATACTGCTTCAAGTCTCTTTTTCATCTTTGAGGAGAGATTAGCATAGGAAAAATCCATAAAATGTTGCTGTGAACGAAGAAATTATTCAAAAATAATAATTCAGATAACTGATAATACAATTCTTTATATATATATATGTTTATACATTCTTTTTATAGATACAAATATTTAAGTAAATGCTCTGTTTATAATAAACAGTATTAAACAACATTTACCAGCCTGAATACTGTTTATTACGGTTACATCTAGCAGCCATTTCAATTATAAAATGATGAGTCCTTGCCACCAATGTCATACTTCACTTAAATTCAAGCGAGGACGAATAATATTACAGATTCTTCTTTTGATTTCATCAAGAATCTCTAAATATATAGCAGGAGCACCAAACCAGAAGTGGTAGCAATATTCAAAGCAAGGATGAATGGTTGACTTATAAATATGTAAGATAGATTCTGGTGAAAAAATTGTCTAACACGTCATAGGAAACCAACTTTCTTAGCTGCAGACATAGGAATTGATTCAATATACTCTTTCCACTTCATATCAACTGAAAATATTAGTTTCAGAAGGCAGAATGAGTCACTTTCCTGGAGGTTAGCATCAGCCATGAGAGTTCCCTCAGATGATTAAAAGAGAGCAATTTCATTTTTGAGGTGTTAAAATTAACAAACCATTCCTTGCCCCATTTAACAACTGGTTGTAATTCATTTTTTTAGATCAGTTGCCAATTTGACCATATCATACCAATCAGACTAATCAGACTTTGTATTAAGATAGGAGTAAATAGTTGTGTCATCAAAATAATAACTAAGTTGAGAACTGATGACATCAGGAAGGTCATTTATGAAAATCAGAAACAATGTAGGTTCAAGGATAGAGCCCTGGGGATCAACTGCATTAATGCAAAAAGATCTAGAAGAGTGGCCATTCAAGATAACATTCATTTCACGATTTGACAGGATGGAATCTGCCCAAAATTTGTCCAGAAATACCATAACCTTTCAACTTGTGAAGAAGACCAGTATACTAAACCCTGACAAATGCCTTCCAGATATCTAAAGCAACAGCCCAAGCTTCAACATGCTTATCTAAAGTTTGATAGACTCTTTCAGCAATAATCATTAATAGTTCACCCAGAGAAGCGAAAGCCATATTTCTTATCTGAAAGAAGATACTGCAATGTGAGATGCTTAACTAAATCAGAGTTAATTAGAGCCTCTAAGTACTTTGCCAAAAACAGGTAGCAAGACCATTGGTTAGAAGGATCAGATGGTTCAACTGACTTTTTAAAGACTGGAACTATACAAGAGGATTTACAAACAACAAAGCAAGAAGCAGCAAGGCATTTAGTGTAGAGTCTAATGAGAACAGGAGCCAGATCAGGAGCATATTTCTTAAAGACAATTGCAGGGATACCATCAAGTCCACATACTTTGTAAGGATCCATTTTAGAAATGATAGCGGAAACCATAAACAGAGTTATATGCATATCACTCAATAATGTCTAAGTCGAATAACTGTCTAATCTAATTTGTAGAGGCATTGAGCACTTTAAGTTTTTATGGTAGAGATGTTCTTTGAGACTTTATAAATAGTTTGGTTTGCTGATATATATATATATATATGCTTTACATCAATAGCATCTTCACATCCATTTGTTGCAATCAAGACTGTCACTTCCATGTGGATCTGTACAGCCATAACAGATGCTGTGCTACCATTAGCAGCTGAAGCAAAAATTTTTGTCAAAAAATGGTTGACCAGAGTATTTCTAGAAGGTAACATTTTTATGTTGAGCAATCTTTCTAATTAAAGTGCTCCATATCAAGAATCAGAGCATTAACATTTAGTTTAAATTCAGTTTTATGATTAAATTCCTCATGAGTGGGTACCATATATTTGAAACTCTAAATTGGGAAGGATAAGTTAAATATTTAATTTTATTTGTCTCAAATAAAAGACTTGGTAAAATTGTAGCAAACAGCAAATAAAGAAATCTGAAAATAATAATAACTAATCCATGGCTGGTGCTCAAACATCTACTGATGAAGACATGTGAGAAAGAAGAAACAATGTCTGAAGTCTGCCAAATAGTATTCCAGAGATTGATTAGATAAAAAAGTTAATTTGCAATGAAAAATCATTTAAGTTAATACATCTTGTCTCTGTTGAAGAGAATCTTCTACTGTTTCGGTTTACTTGTATTTGTATTATTAATACTTAATTCTTAAAAACTTGTATTTATTTAAAAACTTGTATTTGTATTATTAATATTTAATTCTTAATAACTTGTATTTGTTTAAAAACTTGTATTTGTATTCTTAATACTTAATTCCTAAAACTTGTTCTCATATAAGGAATTACTTACAGCCACATTACATTGAAACAGCAGTTCCTGTACGATCACCAAAGTTTAGCAATGTCAAGCCTGGTCAGTACCTAGATGGGTGACTGCTTGGGAATACTAGATGTTGTAAGTTTGGGTATGTGGACAGTATAATAGATAATGGTTTGGAATTGTTAACCAGAGAGTTGGTTTCTTGATTTTGTTTAGTGGCATATCAACCTCTATGGGTTATTTAATACTGAAATCTAAATATTTTGAACACAATTTTATAGCTTCAACTATAGATAAAATATATTGTTGGTCATTTTGCTATATAATGTATTGTTGGTCATTCTACAGTTCTGTTGGTAATTTTACTATAAATAGGTATTGTTGCAATTTTTTTATATAAAAATCTATTGCTGGTATTTTTGCTATAAAAATATATTTTTATACTTTCACAGTATTTTGTTTTTGTTTTTGATTTCACCATTTGCCTATGGCTGGTATCCTAACAGGTGCTACCACCACAGGTCAGACTAGACCTGGCAACAACAGCAATTAAGAGGTGGTCCCACACTTTTCAAAACCTTTAATCTCTCAATGAGAGACCTTGCTGCCAGGACTAGAATTGGAGAGAAGTATTTCAATTTCAGTTTGTCCATTATATACATTTGGTAAATGTATGAAACCACTTTTTCTCCCCCCAAGCTATGGGTTAATTGGTAAGACTTGTATCACTAAATCATTATTATCTCCCAAGAAAAAAAGAAATTCTTACACTCTAAAACTATTTTCTGGCTTTAAATAACTTGCAAAGGGTTGATAAGCCTTAAAAATCGAATCAATCAATCGAAATCATCTAAGGAATTGGCAAGCAGTGTCTGAATTTGAGTTGAGACTATATTTTTGATTGGACATTTTTTAAGATTGTTCATAACCTCATTGATTGCCTTATTTTGTATGTTTTAATGCTTGCACTTTGATGACAGATTTTTTTTTTATATTTGATGATTATATTTCAGGATTTTAAATAGCAACAAATAACAATTTCAGCAATTATAGTTGCTTTCTACTTATTTGTGAATTAATTTCCTGGAGATAAATGAGCATGATTTGGCAATGTGTAACCTTTGTGCCCACAAAAAAATGGTGTGTCAAAAGGAAATCATAGACAATCTTTGACCTTCATGGCCACAAAAAAACTATTAAAAGCATAGTTTTTCCCTTGACACTTCTATTATTTTAACTACCTTCACTCTTCAGCAACTCTATCCTTTTAATAGACTGTTTTTTGTGGCCATGAAGGTCAAAGATCGTCTATGATTCTTTCTGTTCTGTATGTTGGTGGCCATTTCCAATGTGAAAAGTGCACATGTATAAGTGTAATCTTTATAATACTATTGACTCATGAATATTAATGATTTCAGTGTGTATTTAAGGATTTGCTTGAAATGTCAGACAATGTGCCACCTGCAGCTATTGAGAAGAGATTGCAGTTATATTTGGCAGTGATCTATGACAAACTGTTCCACCATTTATGGTATCGAAGTGAGTTTCTTTTATTGCCTCTGTGAAGACATCATTTTGAAATCTCTCCTTGTGTTTGCATGAAAGAATCGGCCTGCTTGCAAGAGCAATTTTATTAAATTTATCAATAAGTGATGAAGTGATGCATATCTATATTACAGTTCCAAAGAAATGATACAGTTTTGCTTCCAGTCAAATCACAACATAATGTACCAAAAATAAAAATAATTTGAAAAACTTGACTATAAAGAAATAACCTGCTGAACCTCTGGAACATTTTGGTCTGAATTTCTGGGATGAGGAGTTATCATTATTTACACTAACAATAAGAACTAGATGTGATATCCCTAGACATGGGAAGTGGAATTAAATAAAGGATTCATTTCAGAATTCTCTAGGTTATTCAGATCAATATATACCTGAGTACAATGTCTGAAATGTTGGGATAACAAGCAGAGCTAGTGCAAGGGTCATGTGCCCCATTCCCCAGAATCTATTATACCCCCACCACTCTACTAAATCTCAATTGTCATAAAGTAGTATTCATATAAAATAAGAATTTTATTGTAACATAATTATGTCCAATAATGTATCATATGCAGTATAACTGAATAATTCAACTAGGAAAATTGAAAATAAACACAATGTATCTAAATAAATTAGAGACACGTCATAATAGATTATTCCCTCTTAAATAAATCAACAGTGTTTTACAAAAATTTTTGCCATCAACTTGAATTTTTTCTTGTTAAAAAGTTGAATAATTTTAACACATTTAACATTATGGATAAAAAATAGTAAATTTTATATAGTGTTTTTTTTTCAAGATTTAGCATGAGCAAAACAAATTCACAGAATTCAACAAAAAAAAAGACAACAGAATGACATCAAAATTCATAAAAAATTTTTAATCCTTTAATAGTCAGTAATGCCGATTTTATTTTGTAAATGTAAGTAGAGAAAAAGCAAATCTTGACAACATAGCGAGGTTCACAATCTCCAATCAGGATTGTGCTCTTACAGGCAGGGATTTTGGGGGTTGTACACACTGGCCCTGATAACAGCAACAAAGATGAGGATAATAGTCCAAATGTAAATAGTGTAAATAATGACTCTGGAACATGTTTAACCTTTGCAGACTTATCAAAACTTTACTTTCAGATAATTTTCAAATAGGCATTGGTTTGTGCTGTTACCTATCATTTTAAAATATATAATGAAAAATTTATCAAATCATAGCAATAACTTACTGCTTTAATAGAAATGGCTGTCTTTTACTGCCTTTTTATTTTCTTCTTTCATACTAATCAATAAAAAGATAAAATCAATTTTGTCTGCTTTTTCAGCTCCCCTTTTAATATTATTACTTTTGGTAGACTCCTGCTTATTGAAATCATTGTCTTTTGTTATATCTATTACTGTAATTATCCCTCATATAATTACAATCATTAATAGAAATATTATAGCAATTACTTTCCCTAATACCACAATTACTGCAACTAAATCCACGGTTAAATGACCCATGATCACCTGAACAGGTGAACAAAACCTGAAAATACCTGCAGAAGTGTGATTTCCCTTCCATTCTAATCATAGAAACATTTGTATGTATACTTCATTGATATACTTACCTGGCACATGCCGGGGAAATTTTAAAAAAATATTAAGTCCAAGCTCCTGGGGACTTTCCCACAGGCAGTACCTCTTCTTTGGGAGGAGTCTGGGTTCATTGCCTAGTATCTGAGTCATCCCCAAAAGGGAAAGTGCTGAGGGGGCTTAGGTAATGTTTCCACAATACTGCCATTAAAACTACTTTAAATCTTGACCTTGTGTCACACCCAGTACCAGTGTGGGCACTCTGGTAAATACCTACTTCATTGATATAACATTGAAACATTATTTACATTGTTCAGACTGTTGACCTCATCTTTATTGCCATATTCACAACGTTTTGGCCCTTCTACATTCCAGCCTTCTTCAGGTTATTCGTCCACCAGGGTAAAAATAATAGACAGAGAACATCACTGGAAAGTACGAAAACTTAAGGAATCAGCACATATGCTAGGCTACAAAAATTTCCTAAGCCGGTCAAGCATAGAAACGAATACAATATGTGAACCAGTAATATGGAGTGCAAGAAAAAAGTAATAACAACAACAAAATTGCAATATGAGCTCTGGTAAAAATTTTACTGAGATATTAACTTTATAAGTTCCAAAAATTCATACAGTGATGTCTTCAAGGACATATGACCCAGTGGATAAAAGTGTTGGTTGGATCTAGTGACTTAATCCAAAGAGTTATGAGTTCAATGGCTACTACATTGGTGAATTAAAAAAAATTGCTATTACATTGTAAACATCATCAACTCGGTTTGTTTTCCTTGATTTGAATTCTTAAGTGTTTTGAGCTTCTTTGCACTGTTTTTACTCAAATTAAGGAGTGACCAATACTGGTAACTGCTAGTCGAAATATTTCCATAAAAATAAAATCATTCATTGGAACTACAAGTTTTTTCTTTTAATTATACAACTACCAATGAAGACAAGCATCCTAAATTTAAAAACTTGGAGAGTTGAGTTAAAGGGAGATAACTGAGGCATAGCACATGGAACTAGAACAATCTACCCCAGTAGACGAAATAAAGGGTTCAGTTCAAAATTCCAATCACCTGAAGAAGCCCAGAGACAGCTGAAACGTTGTGGCAATAAAGAAATATGGCAATAAACATGAGGACAACAATCAGAAAAATGTAAATAATTACAATACCTCATCTCAGAAATATAAACGAACATTGAATGTTCTGTATCTGTCTATATTTCTGAGATGAGGTATTATGTACACTATTTACATTATTCGGACTATTGTCCTCATCTTTGTCGCCATATGTATTACAACATTTCGGCCATTGTATGCACTGGCCTTCTTCAGCTGGTTGGAATGTTGAACTGAACCATTTATTTCGCTCACTGAGGTAGATTGTTCTAGTTCAATGTGCCATGTTTAATGGATGTCAGTTATCAGTTATCTCCTCTTAATTCCCCTCTCCAAGTTCTCCACTGCTTTAACCAGGTATTGAACTTATACTCTTTGGGTCTTGTCAATGAATGTTCTTCTATGTACTGTGTCTCTTCATGTCTTTCCACAATTTGCTATCTTTTGTTGTTCTAATCAGTTTTTGTCTTTTTACTATTTATCCCATCTACCATCTATTTACACAAGCTCATTAGGTTGGTTGCTGCTTTTCTCTTCTGTTACACTTGCTTTCAATATTTTCTGAGTGTCAAATTATCCAAGTTTACTTTCCTCATTATGTGTCCTCAAAAGTTTAACTCTCTTTCTGATTCTAACTATAAGTGTCTATCCATGTTATTCACAGTATCCTTCTGTTGAATCAAGTCCCCCTCTTCATCTATGAGGAAATTGTGTAACATTCACTGCTATATAAAAGCTACTAAGATGTAAGGGGTTACTGAGAGTGAAGGAAACAGGGAAGAAAATAAAAGAACAGATTTCAAATAGACAGTAAATGATGATTGACATCAAATTTATATTTTTGCAGATCATAATTGACACAAAAGCAAGAAACTGGAAGAAGCAAGAAGTTTGGAGGAAGGAACTATTAGCATAGAACTTACAGCTACAACTAGTAATTTTAACTGAAATTAGGAGACCTAGCTGCCAACTTAGTACTGCAATTAAATTCATGAAGTCAAGCTACTAAAGAGGAAAGTTCATCAGAACAATTACCACAAAAATATTTATAGAAAAGGCACAGGAAAGTTACATTGTTAGTTACATTGAAAGTTATGTTGAAAGTTACAGTGGTGGGAAAGTGACTAAAGCTATGATATCAGGTCAGGACTAATAATGTTGCAGATTATTCTTTGAATTTTGTCAAAAATCTCTAGATATGTAGCAGAAGAACCAGACTATGCATAGGTGAATGGTAGACTTAGAAATGTGCAAGTGGCACAAACTGGCTTAATTTTAGGCTGACTTTGTGCATCTTCTTTTGAGACAAAAAAGAAATATTAAAAAGTCATAAAACTATTTTTTGACCAATCAAAAACATTCATATAGCTTCAACCAACAGCTCATTTTTTGAGCCACTCCAACAATATATACAGTCATGGGAGAATTATATATAAACTCTATATATTAGACTATGGCATGAGTATAGAGGCACAGTAGAGTAATGGATAACAGCTAGGATTGGAGAAATGATTTCAAAATCTAGTCAAGTTCATTACATTCATTTACATGCAAATACCTTTGGAAAAAGTAGGAATCCATCCATATGGATAAATAGCAGGACAGACTGGGTCCTATAGACTTGACTGGCAACCAGTCTATGAGAAGGACAATTCTGAATTCAAAACCTGAGTAGTTGAGTAGTCATCAACTAAACCAGCTCCCCCACCAGACCCTGGTCTGGTGAATGGAACTCCAGAAACATAAGAAATATGAGCTGTTAAAGGACAGATAAACACCTCAAAGTCGAGAGCCATCCACCCCAACTATGGGTTAAATAACCTCATCAGCCCATAATTAGCCAAGAGTGGTGTGTACAGCTATATCCCTGAAGACATTGTCACTCAGGGAAGCATTCATCTAACAGCAGTGAGTAGACCCTGGGTTTGGATTTAGATAGATTAATTGTGGGTAATTCAATGACAAAATGGGGAAAAAATACTATGTAACATGTTTCATTCTTCAAAAGGTCTTCATCAGTCTAAAATAATGTTCTTATTGATGGAAATATATATGTGTAGGTGGAAGGGTCAAAAATATAAACAAAAGTGTTAGTTATAATTATACACTGAGGGTTGCTAAATTTTAAATTTCTGGCATCCAATGTGTCTAGACATACAGCTTAACAGGTTTCATTCCAATTTATCCATCAATTCAACATGTCGGCAGAAGGCTCATCGCAGCTGCCCTATTCAATTGCTTGTCCCTCACCCATTTTGGCTGAGAATTCACTAAAGACACCTATCCATTGAAGCCTGATGCCAAGAAGCAAAGACAGCCACAGAGATGTCAGGAGTTTGGTTAACAGCAGCAGCCGAGGCATCTACATGATGAAAACATCTACTCCTACTATGCGATAAAACATATATTTTCCTTGCATGATCTCTCACTACAAATACAATGCAATATCAAATCCTGCATATACAGTTGAATCCTGCGATGAACTTCCTCATTATTTTTGTATATTGTCTGAGGCAATAGTGTAAATAAATCCTCCTTTTCACTGTAATAAGGCATCACCTTTATTAAAATGTTACCACTCATTCCTTTTCTGTTAGCATGAATTATGATACTGAAATCCAAACATGCTTTGAGATAGTGAAAGATGCCTTCCAAAATCTAAGTAAAGTATTAAGAAACAGGAAAATTTGGAAACAAAGTAAAGTGTACTGAACTATTTTGTAATATCAATTCTCCTATATGGTAGGGAATGCTGGATAATCTCATCACAGATGAAAATACTTGGGAAAAGAGAAATGTACTTCTACAGAAGGATGCTGAGAATACCCTGCACTGAACATATGAACAGCAACAAAGTTTTAGAGAAAATGGAAACAAAAAGGACACTTATACTTAGAATCAGAGAGAATTGAAATTTCTAAGCTATATAAACAGAAAAGATGGCTTAGAAAATTTGACACTCACAGGACACATTGAAGGCAAGAGCGACAGAGGAGAGTAGTGCATAGCCTACCCAAAGAACTTGTGTAAATGGTTAGCAAAACAGAGGAAATATCAAAAAGACAAATTTTGCTAAGAGCTACAAAGGAGAGGAAATTGTGGAGAGCCATTATCACCCACATCCGCTAGGGAAACGGCACATACAAGATTACCCACTCAAACAAGGCCCTTAATATTCATTGGTATTGTAGCTCCTGAAATATACAAGGTCTTGTATCATAATCATCTATGAGCCATCCCTTCAGGACATTGGCAATCATGGCTCTCCACAACTTCCTATCATTAGTAAAGTTTGCCTTTTCACCATCACTCCCACTTCCTGTTCTGCCATTCTGCACAAGCTTATTTCCCTCTGTCCCTTTTGCATTCTATATATCTTGTGAGTGTCAAATTCTCCAAGCCCTCCTTCCTCATTATGTATCCTAGAAATTTATTTTCTTGAATCTAAATATAAGCATCCTGAAGAAGATTGATTGATTCCTTTACTACGGCTTATCAACCCTTTGCAAAGTCAGAAATATTTTTAGATGATAAATTTTTTTTTTTTAAATAATAATGACTTAGTGATACAAGTCTTACTAATTAATCTATAGCTGAGGGAGAAAAGATGGATTCATATCTTTATCAAGGATATTTGTGCATAAGTGAATATAATGAACCCAACCGGAATTGGAACTCAACTCTCTGATTAACAATTCTGAGCTATTATCTATTACACTACCCACTGATCCAAGCTTAAAGCACCTGGAATTTACAAGTGGTCACCTATCAAGGTACTGGCCAGACTCAACATTGCTTAACTTCAGTGTATAGGGACCAGTGTTTCAATGTGATGTGGCCATAAGCCTCCTAAAGAAAAGACTTTATACAACAGAAAAGTGGTTCTACAGAAGGATGTTTTGAATACCAGGGGCTGAACATGTGAGCAATGAGAAAATATATATTTTCACCAAGCAAAATGTCAGTCCTGCCAATGCAAGTTGAATTTGAATTTCTTGGTTGTGTATTCATATCCTTCTATGGCAACACCTAAAACAATCTTGATTGAAATTGAGAGCCAGGCTATTGCAATTTCAAATATATAGAACTAATATATGAAACACTATATTTTGAGGGAATTCCATATGCAGTAAAAGGGGAAGTAATATTTATAAATGATGCAGAGTGCTAAATGTTAAGAAAAAAGTCTAGTATAGAACTCTTTAATATGATTTTTTTATCATTTATCGTTTGCAATAAGTAATTTTAATTTTCTTATCAACAATACTTAAGTAGACAGGCCCACTTGTAAAAAATAGGGAAACATTTTTTAAATAATTTTTGTAGATTTGCATTCTTTAGATCTTTTTTAGGCTGTGATACTTGTCAGATTTGAAAAAAATTGATTTTTTTATCATTTTAGAAGTAGGGGTCATTTTCATAATGTTGATACAATGTAAAATCAATCTCTGACTTTTTACAGTGTTATTAGATTTAGTTGTTCTGTGTATGAAAACAGACTTTTTTTAACAAAAAGATTTCTTTTAAATATAGAACAAATGGATATATACTCATGTATCATGCAACTTTTGAAGACCTAATTTTGAAGCTAATTTTAAGGACGGTCACATTATACACAAAATATAAAATTAGCATATGTACTGCTGGCCTTGGCTACACCATTGACCAAACTATATATCCATTTTCTGTAGTCAAATTAGCTTCAAAATTAGGTCTTTAAAAGATGCATGTTATGCAAATATATACAGTACATTTTTTATTAAAGAATAAAAATTTACATAAATTAATATGATACATCCATTTATTCTTCATTTAAGATAAATAATTATTATCCCCTAATGTTTGTTCATATGCTTTCAAAAATATTCCCTTCTTACAAAACCATTTTTAAAAAAAAGTAAAAGGAAAAAAATTTAAAAAAAATGTAGAAAATTAAAAAAATAATATGCAGTTATCAATGATCTAAGCTAGGGTTGGCAGATGTCCTTTATATAATGGACATGTCACATATTGGATAATTTTGCACCCTGTCCTGTTCAGAGACACCACAAACAGTGACGGCGAGAGGATTGAGGGGCAGCCAGCACAAATGTGCTGGGCCTCAAAACTCAAGGAGCCTCAAAAAAATTGGGGGTGGGGTGTTAGTGAAAGCAGAAAGCCTGAATAAACTTAAAGATAAGCTTTATTCCACTTGGAAAAAAATCAACTGCTTATATCTACAGTCGACTGTTCCATTCTCAACAGGGGTAGAAAAGAGATCTCAATTACTTCTGAATACTACAGTGGGGTTTAGGTGGGGGCTTCTGTACAAAAAGTAGAGAGCAAAATTATGAATTGGTATTTTGTTGAAAAAAATACAAAAACTAAAACCAGTTCCAAAGCAGCTTGAAAGTGCATTTTTTGAACTTTCATTGAAGCAAAATGCACAATGAGTTCCTCAAAGTCTAATTCTTGTGCCAAATCACATTCGATCACAAGGGTTGCCAAGTAAGACACACTCTTTAAAAAGTCTTGTAAGACACGCTATCACCTTTTCTGGCTGGTGGCCCTAAAAATAATCTGAGTGCCAGACCTCAGAAATTCTCTCCCTGGTACTGACCACAAATGTCTTGTATTTTGTTCATTTTCAAATTTCGTAATAAAAATATATTTTTACTACCTTCTTATATATTCTTGGTATTACTTTATAAGTAATTATACTTTCTTTTCTCAGATTCTTTTGATGAAAATAACCCAAATGTAATGAGGAAACTAGTGTTGCTAGAAGTTTACACGAAACTGATGTGCTTGCAACTTGTTCAGTTGTTATGTTTGGCTGAGGACAGCAACACTGTTATCATTTTGCTTGCCAACCACGCTACTGTGCAGTTTTGTATCAGTACTGAATCATACTTGTTTAGCTTGTATTACATAATTTTCAAATGATTTTACTTATATTTTCCTCATAACCCATTAAAATCATTGCTTTATGTTTTTAACTTATATCTCTCCTTTTATATAATATATTTTGTTCTGGGTGTGTAGTCAGGTATAAATTTATTTATATATATATATATATATATATATATATATATATATAGAGAGAGAGAGAGAGAGAGAGAGAGAGAGAGAGGGTAGACACAGAGAGACAGAGACACAGAGCGAGATTTTAAGAGTGTCATGTATTTCTAATTTTCTAATCTGGAAACCCTAATCTAAGCACAATTTCAAACTTGGCATTTGTAAATAAAATCTAAGTCCAATATCTGTAAAAAGTCAGGGTTTGATTTTACACTATGTTGATTTTATAAACAGGACCCCCTTCTAAATTGATAAAAATCAATATTTTTCAATTCTAAAAAATGCTGTGTCTTTACAAAGTTCTAATGAATGCCAATCTACAAAAATTATTCACTGAATAATTTTCTTATTTTTTATGTATGGACCAGTCTGTTTAAGTAGTGCCTTCTTATCTTTGCTCGGATTGAGGAATCAGAAAGCTGAGTTTGAATTCCAGTTGAATCCATTGCATTCACTTATGTGCTAATACCCTTGGGAAAGGTGTGAATCTTCTTCTTCTCCCCACAGCTATGGGTAAATAGGAGAGACCAGGTTCTGTAGCCTTGGATGGCAACTTGTCTACTGCAGAAAGAAATGGCAAAAAAATCTGCCTCGTCAGTCATGTATTGAAAGATACATGATTGCCTAAGCGTGTATCACGCATGGCACATAACTGACTGCTTCTATGTAATATATATATATATATAGCATGCACATTGTTTGTTTTTGATTTTGTTGGTCAGTTGGGTACAGTCTGTGAGAAAAAAGAGCACCATGATGCAATTTGCTCGGCCAGAAATTTGGAAATAGCATGCTGTACTACTTGGTATTCGTGCTGGAAGCTCCAATACGAACATTTCAGTGTTTGCGTGTCAATCTGTGGTCAGTGCAAAGAATTCAGAAAGATTTGGACTTATCTTCTTACCTTTTACAGTATATTATATACAAATTACTGGCTCATGTCAAGATTGACTATAGGAGGCTTATTTCTCTTCTCTCTTGTCGAGCTCTCTGCCTCCAGGCAGAGAGGAACCTAGATGAAGCTCTGCTGAAGGGTAGAGTCTCATTTGGGGAGGTAGACAAACCCAACCCCATGTATACAGGGTCTACAGGCAATTTTTGTCCAAGCCTATGGGCTTGGAATTCCCCATGTTAAAAACTGGCCTTGTGCCACATCTTGCCTTGTGGGGAGTTTGGTAAATAGACAGGTGTAGCTGTTTTTTTACTGTTATTTCTTGGAAAGGAGTTTTGCTAAGAGAAAATAGTTTGTCCAAGTGATCACACACTCCTCTATTAAACATCATCACATATTAGTGATTAGACATTTTGTATAGATATCTGGCAATGTGACAGAGTGCAGAAAGAAATACTTTAATGCCTTTCCCAAAGGCATCAGAATGAATTGAACATAAAAGTCCTACAGTCAGGATTCAGTCTTGGTTCACCAATTCTATTTCTTGTGATGATAACCATCAAAACCACACCTCTTTATCTACAAGTAAATTATGTATACAAATATGCAATCTATATAAATATACACATGTATGCATGTAAGTTTGTGGGTTTATGCACAAGTAGCCCACTGATGAAAAAAAAGAATTTACGTTACTTAACGAATATTTATATTTCAATATAGTCACCTTCTTGGAACCAAAAACATCTCCATCAATCAAACAGATCATTTAAAGATTTTATTAGTGGTACAAAATTTAGTTAAAGCAATTAAACAGACATAATTAAAAGTGGCAAGAGGAAAACTTCAACTAAAGTAGGTGTCAATATGAAAAGAAAAAGATAAACAGTTACAGAATGAGCTAACCAGTTAGTGGCTCAGTGATTCTCAACCACTGTGCCACGGCACACTAGTGTGCTACCCAATCCTCTGTGCTGTGAAATATTGTTACGGCATACATATATATGTGTGTGTGTGGAAGTAGTAATGGTACAGCATTAGTATTTGAATAAATGAATATGTATTTAATTGTATTTCAAATAGTATTTTTTCACTATTCTCTGATTATGTTATTTTAAATACTTTGTTTTAATATTCATTTTTTAAAAGTATTTTTATCTTTTTACTTTAACTTTTAAAAATTTTTCTTTATTTGATTAAATGAATATTAACCATTTTTTCATATAATTGTATTCAACATTCTTTGTTTTTTATTAATTGATATCACCCCATGTAAGGCAGTAAAGCCACTAAAACACAAGGAGTTACAGAGTGTGGAAGAATTAAGGACACAGACACTTATAACAAGTAGACAGAGAAGAGTAATCAGGAGGACAGCAGATAGCGATGGACATTGCATTTAAATTTTTGGCTGGAAAGTATGGAGTTGGAACGGAGTTCCACAAGTGAGAAGTGCAAGAAAAAATACTGTTAGCATAGAACTTATGGCTACATCTTGCCAGCTCAACTGAAATTTAAAAAGTCTAGGTGTCATAGCAAAGAGCTCATCTGAACATTTACTGTGAAAGTATTTATAGAGAGGCAACCTTAAGGTGGTGGGTAAGTGACTGAAGCCAAGCCACCAGAACAGGACCAATAATATTGCTGATTCTTCTTTGGATCTTATCAAGGAGCTCGAGGTAAATAGCAGGGACACTGGACCATATGTGGCAGCAATATTCAAATATGGATGAATGGTAGACGTAAATATGTAAGATAGATACTGGAAAGAAAAATTGTCTAGCACGACATAGTGAACTGACTTTCTTTGCAGCTGACTTAGCAATGGATTCAGTATAGTCTTTCCACTTCATGTAAGCTGCTAGTTCTGAGTAGATGCAACAAATCACTTTCCTGAAGGTTAGCAGCAGCCATGCTGATGGAGGGCAGAGAGGAGTCTCTCAGATGATTAATGGAGAGTTTTGTTTTGGAGGCATTAGAATTAACAAGCCATCTTTTGCCCCAGGTAATGACAGACTTGAGATCTTTTTGGACATCAGCTGCCATTTTGACCTTGTCGAACTGATCAGTATTACTATTGAGGCAGGAGTAAATAGTTGGGTCGTCTGCATAGATGTCAAGTTGAGAGTTAATGTCATCGGGAAGGTCATTAATGAAAATTAAAAACAGAGTAGGAACAAGGATGGAGCCCTGGGGGACACTCGTATTAGTACGAAAGGATGTAGACAAGTGACCATTCAAGATATACTTTCATTTCACAATTTGATAGGAAATACTGGATCAGTTCAAAAATTTGTCCAGAGACATTTTTGCAAAGTTATATTGAATTAGGAATTAATATTTTCAAAGTTTCCAATATGCAGCATTAAGTATTTCATTTAATAATTTTCTAATTTTTTAAAAGCATTTTACTCTGAAATTTGTATAAAATGAAAATGACATTAATTGTACTGAAATTGTTATTTTTTCATAGGAATAGTTAAAGGAGGGTAGGTCTTGAGTGGATATGTATATATCAATTGACTAAGGTTATGGTGGTTACATTGGGAGCCTACTGGGCATTGACAGCTGACCTGTTTGCTATGATTCTGCCCTAGTTGTTTATGAGTAGCTTTCTTAAAGTAAATATGGTAGCTCAAGGACTCATCTTTTTTTCTTTGGTGGCAACATTCATGATTGGCTTCTTTTATGTGGTGTTTTATATTTTTTTGAAGGGATTTGTTTTGTGGGCCAGATGTGATGCTTGGAGCTCCTGCTCAGAGGACAACATTTTTATTTTTGGTTTTGCTTTCTTAGCGTTCACATCCAGCCAACATGTAGAATGCATCAGAAAGAGATCTAATTTGAAGCAAGATATAACTGAGGAGTGATAACCAATTAGCTCCTTAAATAGTATTATTTTTTTGGTATTTCCAAATACTGTAGTTGTGGTCCCTTTTAATTATGCATGTTCTTATTGCATTAAGATCAAGCATTATACAGTGAAAATTTCAAATCAAAATTCAACTGCTTGAGCTATAGATTTATTGATCAAAATTTTATTATTATGTACATTATTATACATATTTATGTAATTTTGTATTTGTATAGTATATGTGTAGTCCTGACTTAACACATAGAAAACTAATAATTATGTATAAATTCATAAATACAAGCAATAATTAATATTTGTTTATATTATATGCAAGCAAAAAGCAAAGAAATACAGTGTACTTCTTTTTTTTTTTACATGCCATGTCCCTATAAAATATAGGCAATCATAGCTCACCACAGCTTCCCTTTTTTATCTTTATAATATATATTATATATTCTTTGGAAATATGACTTCCTATTTCCGTCTCCACAGTTAACCTTCTCCTAGACTAGTTGCCACCCAAGGCTAGAGAGCCCAGTCTATTCTGCTATTTAACCTATAGATGGGGAAGATAGAAGAGATACACACTAATGTTTGGGACACTTATGCATATATTTTAATCAACTAAGCAAAATAATTTTTTTCCAAGTTACACATCTTGGCAGATGCTTAATTTTTTTTTTTTAAATATACGTTTTAAACTGTTAATATGGCCTAGCTAGATTTAATTTTTTATTTTATTTCAGCCGCTGCAAAAAGAAAAGAAAGTTTCGTTTTTCAGTGGAATCAGTTCGTGGCTTTATTGTTACCGTTGGTCCATCAGCTAAAAAAATGTCAGCGTTCGTAACTTAATGACGGAAAAATTACTTTAGTTTATGTTAAGTGCGATTGATAAGACCTTTTTGAATAGAAAGGTAAGTGAGGTCCTCATTTGATTTGAATAATGTGATCAAAATCTTGATTTATTTCTTTTTCGTAATTTGGTCTGTTCAGATTGACTGAAAATATCATTATTTTCATTCAACTAAGTGACCGCTTGAAAGAAAAATGCCTGTTGCTCTCCAATGTTTGTTAGTTATACCTTTTTTTAGATATTATTTTTTTCAATATGTTCTTTTTGGACAGAAGTCATTATTGACTATATATCCCTGTTAAACATTTATGCAATTAATAAATACATTATATTCATGTGTTCTTTTTTATTTGTCTCATTTCTGTTTTTAGTTTATTAAATCAACGTTGCTATGTTAAACTGTTTTTTGTTACTTTGTGTTTTTAGTTTATTCATTACTTTTTAATTTCAAGTTAATCTTCAGTTTTTTTACTACTTAAAAAAAAATTAAATACTTTTTTTTTACTCGATTTTAAATGAAATATTTAAATATTTTTATTTTTTAATTATTTCCTATTTCTTATTCATTTTAATTTTAAATATTTTTAAATGAATGTAAACAAAAATCTGAACATGCAAAAAAAGAAGAAAAATCATTTAAAAATAATATTTTTTAAGCGTAAGTGAAGTCGTATGAAAAAATAGATTAATAAAGAGATTTATATTAATAATCGATTTATTTTAAAAAAATTGTACTTATTTTTTCTAATTTTGTTTAGTTTCTCTTTTAGACTAAAAAAAAATTAATATTTTCACTATTTTAATATGGATGAAATATTCTTAGACGACTTATTGTTTCACTCTAAATACGTTTTTGGGAGGTAAGTTCCTAAATAAATATAAATAAATGTTTTGATTTGATTGCCAAACTTGTAGAATTTTATTTTTCCTTTTTTTTTTTTTTTCACGTAACTAAAAGTTGTGTGCTTCTAAAATCCGTTACCACAATTCGAAGGTGTGTCAAAGTCAATTCAAAGCTGTTTGTAAAATCCGCCTTTTTTGTTTTTAGGCTCTTTAAAGAATTGCACGGTTGTTTTGTAAAATTTGTCACCGAAAAAAAAGTTGTACCTGTTTTTTTTTAGTTAAAGCGTAAAAGAAAGATTTATTATGGAATATGATTTTAAACTAAAGGAAAGCTAAAGGCTAAAAAGTTTTAGGTACCTCCACTGAATTTTAGATACCTAAGGTTTAAAATGAATTTTTAAAAATGAAAAAGCATTCTTGAAGATAAAAAAAAGGGCTTTCTGAAATATTCCTCATACTCGGTTACATACAAATGAACTCTGAGATAATCAATTAATAAGGTCGTAAAATAAAAATGTCAACTCATTAAAAATAAGGAATTTTTGTTAATAGGTCGACTTCTTTCCCAGATGAACTAAGGTGATTTTCTAGGCATAGCTTAGGTGTGGCACAAGGCCGAAAATATTGAACACCCAGTGAGGATCGAACTTGCTACTCAGTCGTAATTGTTCTAGCGAGACAAGCTTGCTTACCATTACACCACTTCGAAGTGCCCTTCCCAAATGAGCTAAGGCACACTCAAATTTATTTTGGTACTTTTATTTATTCATTTACATGCAGACGATTTAGACAAATTTACTTAGTTATCCTTCGAGCTGAGAGTATCAAACAAACTCACTACTATCATTATTATCATCATTATCTTATGCTTTCTTATATGAGTTAATTGATAAGACAATCACCTTTTTTAAAGGTAGTGGATTAGGATTCTTTTTTTTTATTTTAAATAAATTTTTTATCCTATTGGAGTGAGTATAAGTTAAGTATCTTCTTTTACAAAGACTACCACTACAATTGGTTTAGTTCTGTTGGCAGAAAAAAGTTATAATTCCACTACTGAAAAAAAAACACATTAGCTTAACTTGAATTCTAGCCAAGAAAATAGAGCTGTCTATTCTTTAATCTTGTATGGGTCAGTCAGTGCACTCATGCATTTATAAATTTTTGCAACGCATATGTTATTTAATATAAACTAGTGTTCATAGGTCTCGGTGTTATTGTTCACTGGTGTAGAGAATGGGATTGCATGCCTTAGGTTTTTTCCATATGCCAAGTTTATGATGATTGTTATGACAAATTCATCTAGTTGAGGAAAAATTCCAACATGAACAATCTTTTTCCTTAAATGTCAACCTTCATGGTCATAAGATCAGCAAGATCTCTCTGTGTTAAATGATGATTTCAAGTTGATTGTCATGTGCAGAAGATTTTTATACACTAAATAATATTTTGTCATGCAACTGGTTTTCTTATAGCATGTCTAAATATTTTTTAGTACGATGTCTCTTCTGGATGTAGACGATCATGGCTTTCTGCAGTTTCACTTTTTAATATCTCTGAATTGCTATGACTATTCTTAGAAAAAAAGTGGAATGATTTCCCACTGCATAGTATTGAAATTAGAGTTGTTCTGCTAGAATGATTGTCCTAGCAAAATTAGAGAACCCAGTCAGCCTTGCTATTTACCTATATTTTGGTGGAAAAAAGATGGACTCATGTCTTCCCCAAAGATATTAATGTAAAGTGAATACAACAGCCTTAGCTGGAATTTGAACTGATATTCATTACACCACCTGCAGATCCCATTAAACTAGTGATTCTGAATGCACAGTATAGAATCCAAGGAGGGGCCAATTTGAATATTTTTGGAAGCAATTTGAAATCTCAGAGAAGAGTGAAAAGCATTCTGTGTTATATCTTAATTCTAAAATCCTCAGATTTAATTTGTAATTTTTTAGCTCTCAAGGTGGAACATGGAGTAAAAAAAAAAGGTTTACGAAACTGATTTTTATTCTACATATTTTAATTTTAAGAATTATTAAATAATGTAACTAGTATGATGAGTCACATTCACTGGAGGTTAGCGTCATCCATGCTGATGGAAGGCAATAAGGATTTTCTAGGGAGATTAAAAGAGAGCAGTTTTGTTTTGGAGGCATTAAAATTAATGAATCATTTTTTGTCTAGATTAACAATAAATTGAAGGTAATTTTTTTAGATCGGTTACCAATTTAATCTTATTGATCCTATCAGACTTGCCATTAAGACAGGAATAAATAGTTATGTCATCAGCCTAGATACCAAGTTGAGAACTGATAACATTAGAAGGTCATTGATGAAAGTAAGAAACAAAGTAGGTCCAAGGGTAGAGCCCAGGAGTACACCTGAATTAATGGGGAAAAAAATCTAGTTTTTTTTTAATTTTCTGTTCTTTCATTATCCAGAAAAGTTGGTTGCCACTGACTTGAAAGCTTTCCATGCAGTTTTTTCTTTTCTCCTATAGTACTCTATCAAAAATTTATAAATGTGGGGGACCAACAAATTTGCCTTCCTTTATCTTTGTTTCACTTATTCTGGGAAATTTTTTCTGTGCATACTTGAATGTTTTGTCCATAGTCTTCACAAAATTTTTTATAAGACCAAGCTCCATGTGAAGAGGTGTCAACAATTTTTTTAACTCAACTAGTGGTGGATGCTGAACATTTTTCCTCCCAGGTTCCAATGATAGTTATAGTGGCCAGTTTCTCTTCATGTAATGAGAACTTCTCTTTCAGCTGTCCCATTTACAAAGATAATAACAGTACTTGGTACTTGCAGTCCTAGCAAGAGAGCAACAACCTTAAAAGTTGCCAGTTATCTTGATCAGTTGATACATCTCAGTAGTTGTTTCATATTGACATGAGTTTCTTTCATGTGGACTGCTTGACCAACTGAGATTGAAGGTAAAACCTTATATAACAAGACAGCTTTCAGACTTGAATCAATGAACAGTCTCCATTCCTCAGGATTATAACTGAAGTTAAGTGATTGCATAAGACCACTGATATCATTGCAATACACTAAATCACCTTCCATAAGAAAGAATGGAACTAGATCCTTGTAATGATCACAGAAATAGGAAATTTGCACATCACCAGCTAATACATTTCACTGCTGTAACCTGGAACTTAAGTTCTGCTTTACTCTTAAGAAGTTACAAATCTCTGACTGTCTTTTAGGTCTCTTTGAGTTATGAGGTGTTGGTTCATAGATAGACATTGGACAATAATCTAGCTCATATAAAGTTCAGGCTCTAAGATTTCATTGTCTCCCCCATCATCTGACTCAATTTCATATGATTCCAGAGTTTCTGAAACTGGTATGTCTTTATTATTGGGGACAGGACACAAAGCTGATGGAATGTTCGGATATTACACTGTCCATTTCTGCTTCTTTGACAATCTGTTAGCAATTGGAGGCACCATGCAGAAGTAGGAATCAGTGGCATGATCAATTGGCTTTCTCCAAATCATGATCACTACAAAAGGCATTTTTTCTTCCTGGTTAGCCATTGAGATTTGTTGCACAGGTATTACAGGATATGTGTGGTGTGAACTTCTTATCTTGGTCTCCAATTTTGCATCCAAAATATAGTTGGTACACTTTTCTCACAACAGGTGTTATATTTTGCTTTTAAGATGATAAAATCACTTTGCTATATATCCATTACTCCACTGTGTCCCCGGTGGAGTAATGGATATCGGCTCAGATTGAGGAATCGGTAGAACCGAGTTCAAATGCCAGTTGAATCCATTACATTCACTTACGTGCTAAAAAACTCGAAAAAGGTATGAATCTTCTTCTTCTCCCTCCAGCTTGGCACATAACTGACCGATATACATAGAAGTTATCAGATTTGTTCAGACATTCATGTGACATTTTTCACATGTCAATTAAAACCTGAGTGGAAAGGAGAATAATAATTCGTTTATTAGAATGATTATATATAATAAGGTTATTATTAGGAGAATAATAATTCATCTGGCAAGGACAACAACATTGATGAACTATTCATATTATGCTAGTACCGTATCTTGAAATCTACTTCAAATTAACAGTTTTTGATATCATTTTTATTTCCAGAGCCCCAAATTAGCTCAGATTAGCTATTTTTGTTTTTGAATCTTTTAAGTTGTAGGTCAGTGTATCAAAATCAACAAAATTTTGTTTTCAACATTGTTTTCTCCAGTAGTTGATCATCCGTTCTAGTACTATTTGCTTCACTTTGAGCTTTGGAACCAATATTTAAATATTGCACATGTTATTGTCCAACCTGTAGCATGTAAGTAGTAGATCAAGTTTTGTCCATTAATATGACAGGGTGCTAAAAAGATTTCAGCCTGACCAAGATGAGAGTCTTCCAAAATTTCTGATGTTTAGTCATTT
Organism: Acanthosepion pharaonis; assembly: GCA_903632075.3. Lineage (NCBI taxonomy): Eukaryota > Metazoa > Mollusca > Cephalopoda > Sepiida > Sepiidae > Acanthosepion > Acanthosepion pharaonis. Next base: position 502,198 of record CAHIKZ030005585.1, read on the forward strand.
AGTGACGAATTTTATGAACTAGGTCAAGCCAATAATTTTCCAACACCCTCATTTACATTATTTGGAAAATAAATCATTTCTACTCATAGTTTAGGTAAGATAGTTCACATTTTGAGCATTTGGACTAATTTTCTTATTCTATGTCCACTGCAGTTGTTCATTTACTTGATTAATATAAATGCCTACATTTGAGCTTACAATAAATAGGATATTTTTTGAAGATGTCATCCACAGTTCTGTTAGAATATCATACTGGTGAAATGGTTCACATCCAAACAATAATTACATTGACATTTATACAAATCGGTTATATCCTGTTGTTTTCAAGTGTCAGTATTATTTTTTTCCTGTAAGAAATTGTAATTTGTCATAACCTTCCTTTTGTCACAGTCTGCTAGCATCAATGAATGGAGCCCACTAAAAGATATTTTTTGCATTTCATAATTTTTCTTTAGCTAGAAATATTTGTGCTGCATTCATGAAAGTTTATACATTAAATCTATATTAGAATGAAAAGGGAAAATTCTTTTTGAGTTTCAAATTTAACCCATATTTTCTTTGTGTCTATACAAACTGACACTTTCTTTTTTTTTCTATATATTTTGACCATTTTTCATGATTTCAGGTAAAAACTTAGATATTTTTCATCATATTTCGGGGAAATTTTCACTTTCCAAAATTATAGTTATATAGAAAAAGGCATCAGTTTAAATTTCTGACAATATTGTTGAGCTATAGAACTACAGTGACAGAAATTCCTGTCATACACAGTTGATGAATTAAAAATCAAATTGAACCAATTCATTGATACTCATTGTTTCAAATGTAAAATTAGATAACCTTGTTTAAATATTGATTTTTTTTTTTTCATATGAATCAATTCTGGTTTGGTTAAGCATCTCACATCACTGGGTCTTCTTTCAAATAAGCAATATAGCTTTTGCTTCTCTAGGTCAACTGCTGATAGGTTAATGGTCACTGCAGAAAGTGTCAATCAATCTTTAGATAAGAAATTCTGGCTGTTGTTTTGGATATCTCAAAGCCATTTGACATTGGTCTTCTTCACAAGTTGAAATGTTATGGTATTTCTGAACAAATCTTCTGACTGGTTCGGTCTTTCTTATCGAATTGGGAAATGAAAGTTGCCTTGAATGGCCACTCTTGATCTTTTTGCGTTAATGTAGGTGTCACCCAGAGTGCTATCCTTGGAGTTACATTGTTGCTAATTTTCATCAATGACCTTCCTGATGTCTTAACTCTGTAGCTATGCTGATGATACAACCATTTATTCCTGTCTTAATAGTAAGTCTGAGCAATTCAATAAAGTCAAATTGGCAGCTGATGTCAAAAATGATCCACATTCTGTTGTTAACTGGGCCAAGGAATGGAGTGTTAATTTTAATGCTTCCAAAATGAAATCACTCTCTTTTAATTATCTGAAAGAACCTATTTTACCTTTCATCAGCAGTTAAACTCCAGGTGAGTAACTTATTGCACCTTCTTAGACTAACATTTTCCACTGACATAAGTGGAAAGATTATATTGACTCAATTGCTAGGTTTGCTGATAGGAAAGTTGGTTCATTATGTTGTGCTAGACAGTTTTTCTCACCAGAATTTATTTTACATATTTGTAAGTCTAACATTTATCCATGCTTTGAATATTACTGCCACATCTGGTCCACATTCCTGCTGTATATTTATATTTTGATAAAATCCAAAGAAGAATCTGCAATATTATTGCTCTTGACCTGGCATCTTGGCATCAGTCACTTTCCCACCATTATAATGTAACTTCCTTGTGCCTTTTCTATAAATACTTTCATGGTAACTGTTCTGATGAACTTTCCTCTATGATACCTAGACTTTATGAATTTAAGCATGCTACTAGATTGGTGGTAAGTTATCATCATTTTACAGTTGAAATGGCCGCTAGATGTAACTATAAGTTTTATGCTAACAGTTTCTTCTATTGCACTTCTCACTTATGGAATTCTCTTCTGGCTTCTTGCTTTCCAGTCAACTTTGATCTTCAAAAATTTAAATGCAATGTCAGTCATTATCTTCTGTTCTTTTATTGTTCTCTCTCCTTTATAGCTTTCTTTTTTCTCATATTCTCTAACACTTGGTAACCTCTTGTGTCTTAGTGGCTTTATCGTCTTGCTTGGAGTGAAATAATTAAAGAAAAAAATCTACAACTCTCATTTCTTTTGTTCTTGTTTTTAAAAGTATTATCATAATTTCTTTGTTGATACCAGCTTTTGTGTTTAGCAACTTTTGTTTATAACTGAAGTTTTGATAGAATAGAGGGATGTAAAACACTCTAGTCTTCAACTAACTTTGATCCCCCATGTGTAACAAACATCTGCTTATATTTTTTTTAACATTTCAGAAAATTCTATTTTGAAATTATCACAGACACAGTAGATAAAAACAAAATTGATTTTAGGTTTATAGATTTTTGGGTTTTTTTTTTATGAATCTCAGATTTTTATTAATTTCAGCAAATTAGAACTGAACTTGGTTTTTCATTTTGTGAACAGAAATACTTTAGTGCTTGTGTGTATTAGGATTTGTTTTGTATGTATCTAATCTAAATGCCAATGTCAGAAATTAACAAAATTAAGGTTGATTATAAATACAGCTGCAGTCATTTCTGAAATTCAGTGAAACTTAAGAGTGTAAAGTGGATACTACAGTTACCTTAACTAGCAAAGAAAAAAAAGAAACTAGCAAATATATTTGCTTCCATCTGATAATTTCTATTTCTGTTGATATTCTGTATGCTTATAGTTCTGCAGCTATATTTATTTATAAAAGTTATGCTATTCTTTTATACCTACCAGCACCCTCTCAGATTGTGCAAGCATGCTTTATCAAACAGGACACCTTTTAAATGTTACCAGTTTGAATAGTTTTGTGCATTAGGAATTAAATAAAAAAAATTCTATCTCAAGTGTCTGCTTGGTAATATCTGCTGCTTTAAAATAAACTAAAAAGAAAAATTAGAAAACTTTCCCTCTATTTTAAAACTCATATGATCTATAATATATAGATATCAGCTATATGTATTGTATATAATAATTGTGCTTGTCCTGCCCTTTATTAGTTTGCATGACCGTTACACCTGGCCAACATCTCATAAATATGTTTTGATCAAGTGGAAAGACATATCAGTGATCCTGCTTGGTTTCAGTGAAAAAAGAAAAAAAAAAGAGAATTATTTAGTCTCCTGCTAATAACTTATAAATACTGAACAATTCCATTTTTATCACATGAGAAGACAAAATCATATCAAAGATGCTACTTGGTTACAGTTAGAAAATGAAAGCAAGAAGGGAAGATGTTTAAACTCTGTTTCAGTAAAATGAAAAAATTGCAAATTTCAAGTCTTTTTATTTATTTATTCTTAAATAATGACCAGCATTCATATTTATGATTGTTATTGCAATATTTTGTTAAGCTCAAATATTTAATGATGTGATAGGGGAATTTCTAGAGATATTTTGTCATAAAACTCGCCATGAGTTTATTAATTTATTAACTTTTAAAGAATTAAGATTCATCAGAAATTTCAAATAGGAAAATGTGAATGAATTTTTCATGGGTTAAAACTGGCTACTGGTTATTGTGTTTGGTTTATAAATTACACTAATTTTTATACAAATCAATGTTGTGATACATTAGCAAAAGCAGAAAATAGGTTGAAGATCCCCTATCAAACAACAATATCCAGAAAATAACAAGGGTTCTGAGATATACTTATGTATCCTGACTTGAAAAAGTTTATATACTTCATCTTACATTATTAAATATCCAGATGCAAATTTTCTATTACAGAGTTAAAAATAAAATATAGTAGCAGTTACTATGAAGTAGGTATTGTGTAATTGTTCTAAGCAATTTTTTTATAAATCTCTTTGATGAAAATAAAAATGTCTAAACAATAAAAGAAATACGAAAAATCTAGATTAGAAACCTAATTAGTAGGTTGAATGATTGATTGCAAATTCCTTTTTAGGAAGAATGTATTCTAATAAAGAATTGATGTTGAAATTTCTGCTACAGATAAGATTTTATAAATGAGTTTTCATATTGGTAACTTGAAGCAGATAATATATGTAATGATTTATGTACAAGAACTACTGTCTTCAATCTTTTGACTAATACAAAATTACTTTCTTGAATTTAAGTATATTTGATTGATGTCTACCACATTGTTAGAAATTGTTATATATCTACATATATTGTAAATATGAGATTGACTATTAGAAAGACAAAACTTTTGCATAATTTTTTTCTTTTGGTATGCATTTAAAAGCATTATTAAATTTTCTAACTGGGTAATCTTCTATATTACTAAAACTAATAAGCAAATGTTTAGTTGGTATGGATACAGTTCAATTTTTACTTCATATCATACAATAAACGAATTGTGTTGATTGTTAAGTTTGCTTAAGTTTTTGCAGACACCTATCACTTTGGATTTTAAAATGCATAAGAGTAATTCTTGAGTAATAATTTACTAATCCAGTGTGCAATGGATAAATTGTCATCTAAACTATGCAAAAATGAAAATAACACTGACATCTCATTTTAACAGATATATTTACCAAAATTACACAAAAATATATTGAAATGCTAAAGAGTAAATTTATTCAATAAAATCACCATTGGCTGCACTCCACACATAATAATCAAGAGGGTTGGAATCTGGGGAGTTAGGTGGCCAGATGTAAGGGGTGATGTAGCTGCAGAAATTGTCTGACAGCCATGACTGGGTTCTCCTGCTTGTGTGGCATAGTGCAGAGACCTGTTGCCAGACATAAGGTCTTCCAGCAGCCACCCTCTTGACCCAGTGCAGTACTACTTCCTCAAGGCACTTGATGTACACTATGTTGAGGCTGAGGCCCCCACCAACAAATTTTGGAGTTCTTTTCTTCTCAGAATGATTAGAGTGAGTTTTCCAAGCTACTGTATGTTTGTAATTACCATTAGATTCATCCAACTCTTTCCAAGTCCTCTGCACTGTCCTCTGATTGATACCAAAACACCCTGAAATGTTCATATTGGAACTTCCGTTGCAAATATCAAGCAGTACAACATGTTATTTCCAAATTTCTGGTGGAGTGAATTGTATCATGATGCTCTTTTTCTCACAGATGGTGCCCAACTGACCCTACTACACTGTGCAGTTGACAAAATAAAAAAAAACATACATGCACAAAATTAAAAATATAAAATGGCAACAATTTACCCATGACACACACTTTGCAATAAGTTTGTGCTTCAAAATTAGAGATCTTCTTACTTTTAAGTATTTAGTATTAGATCATTACATAAGTTTGTGTGCAATTAGAAAATTAAAATCAAAATTTTACATACTCAAAAAATTTATTAGTCAAGTATTATAATCTCCATTGTTTTTAACAACTGTCTCTCATTGTTTTACAAACTTTTGTTGATCCTATTTTTGTAGAAACTTCGTTTTTTTGTTGGAAGAAGGTTGTGAGGTAGTTTTCGACTGACTGTACAGAGTCAATTCTTTTGTCATTTAAATTGACTGGATCAAATGAAAATCCTAAAAGAGTGAAAGCAGGAGAACATGGCGAATGCTGGGGGACTTCCCATTGTAACTCTTTAGACTTCTGCAATGTCTGTTTTGTAACATGCAGTCTTGCATTGTCCAGGTGGAAAATAACACCTTTTTGATGTACCAAAATTGACCGTTTTTGTTGAACCCAAGTCTCTTCAAATGGTGACAGGCAGTTGAGATCTTGATTTTCAAAATCTTGTCAAAATCTTCAGTTTATTCTCACAATGGCAAACAGAGTATCTTCATCAACATTAGAAAGTTGCCCAGTGTGTTGTTGATCATTTAGATTAAAATTAATCTGACAAAATCTTTTGACCACTAAAAGAGCTGGAGCACAATCCAAATAAACTTTCTGAATGTATTTTGTTGCAGATCCCACACTTACAACTTTCTGAAATTCATGAAGCATAATATAGTGAAAGAAAAATTTTTTCATCCTCCATCTTTAAGGCATTCATTTGTGTACAAAATGTCAACATTCAACAAAGTCTGACTTGCAACTGAATGATGCAAGGTTTCAATCTAGAAATTGGCACCAACACAAACACTAGTGTCAAGTTGCAGTCATTTTATATTAACAATGAAAATTGGGCACAAACTTTTGCAATGATCTGATAATTAGATTTTCTATAGCAAAAAATCAAATAAATTTTAATGAGTAGATGAGATTTGATCTTTGGCATCACAATTTCTTACTTTACACTTTAAACATTGAGTCTTCAATGTGTTATTAATAGTGGAATACACTGAAGTTTTTTTAAATTAAACGATTAGCTCTAATGGAATATTGTTTCCATTTATGATGATGGATTTCAAGACAAACTACTTCACATTTATATAGCATCAGCTAAGACTTACATTTTTCTCCAATTTCATTTGCTTGCATCAAATTTGGATCTTCTCTTCATGTTTCATTAATAAAAAAATATTATAGTAAAAATTTACACGGTTGATTAATAACTAAAATGAAAACGTTTTTTGCTTATTTGATGCAGTTTTATTTATTGTATGTTACGCATGTTTTATTACTACAAATCATTCATAATGCCTCCATCCATTTTTTTAATATTTCAAACAGGTCAGTTTCCAAATATTTTTGGTATATTTTCCTTTCAGAGTGAGCTTTCCTGCCTGGCTTTAGTTGGCTTAGGTAGATCAATATTTTTTAAGTTCTCTAGCCACCAAAAAAAAAAGAAAAAAATGATTAATTCTTACTAAATATTTTTACATTCACCTCTAAATATTTTCTTTAACAAACAGAAGAGAATTTCACTGTAACTGAACACAATGTATTTTGTTTCATCTCGTTTGGTACCTGGCTGTTTATAAACTAATACAGTTGTTAAACAGTTACAAAATCAGAAAGATAGTTAATTACAGATGATGAAAGAATTTTTAATTTGTGTTCCGGGCATTATGGATTAACTTTTGATATAAAGAAGAAAAAAAAAACTGCCTTATTCTATATGCAAGCATAAACTACTTTGCTGTTGAACCTTCTTAACCTTCTTTTCTATTTATGTTAAAATTATCAGAACATTGAAGAGAAGAATAATGTTGAAAGTGACTATCAAAGAACATACCAAGTGACCTTAGGCTTTTCTTCAGCAGAGGGAGATATTCTGCTACTGCAGAGATAATTTGTTTCTATTATATCAATTATTGACTGAGTGAAGACAGATAAGTTCCTTGTAAGTTATGTAGAATAATCTATATTTGTCCTACTATTGGATTATGTTTTATATTTTTTGCTTGCTATTGAGAATACTTTATCATTGCCAAAAGATTGTTGATGTTCTATGACCACAATGCATCATATAGATGCTTGCTGTAAAACAGTGGTGATCAGCCTTGTCTTACAAGTCATTACTTGTAAGTTTGAGCTTCATTAGGATATCTACTCTTTTGCCCTGGTATCAGACGAAACTTAAGTATCTACTGCTATTCTTTATGTAATATTCTCTTATAAGGCAATTATTTTAGTGATTATATTTGAAAAACATAAGTACCTGGCATTGTGGGGGGGTGGGAGGAAAGTGGCAACTTATTAGGAGTGATGGACTTATATAAATAAATGTAATCCCTATATTTCTATCTTTTCCAATCTTATTTGAGATTTTTCAAATGATTTAGCATTCAAGTATTCATTAGGTTCAATATTACTTCATTTTTATAATGAAACATAAGCTATAATTCTTAAGATGTTATAGTCAAAAGAAATTCTTTAAAGAAACATTTTAATTAATATATGAAAATGTTTTCAGTTATTAAGTTATAAATATACCATTGGATTTTAGTTTTGTTGGACAGTGAGGTTATTAACTCACAAGTACAATTACCACTGTTGACTACTGACTTCTATCAGCTTCTATATGCCCTTCCCTTCAGGATCTGGGCTATCATGGCTCTGCACAGCTTTCTGTCTTTTGTAACACTTAGTAAAATTCATCTTTTTGCTACATCTCCTAATCCCAGTTCTGCCAACCATTTACACAATCTCATTAGGTTGGTTATGCACTCCTTTAATCTCCTGTATCAAATTTTACAAGCTGTTTTTCCTCATTGTGCCCTAGAAATTTCAACTCTCTTTCTGATGCTACATATAAGTGTCCTTTTTGTTTCCATTTTCTCTAAAACTTTCTTGTTACTCATATATTCAGTCCATAATAATTTCAGCATCCTTCTGTAGAACCACATTTCTGTTTCCTCAAGTCTTTCCTCTTTCGGTGATGAGATTGTCCAGCATTCACTGCTATATAAGAGGATCAATATTACATAATTCAGTGCTCTTTTCTTTGTTTTTAATGAAATTTTCCTGTTTCTTAATACTTTGCTTACCTTTTGGAAGACAAATTTCGCTATCCAAATGCTTCTTTGGATTTTGGTGTTGTATTTTCTATCCTCTGTAAAACACTTCCTAGATATTTAAATTTTTGCTCTTGTTTAATTTTGGTATCTCCAATTTGTAATTCATGTATTGCGCTATTTCTTTTGCTGATAAACTCTAAGATAGAATGTATAGTTATGTTTACTCCTTTCTTCTTACTTTCCTTTACTACCTTTTGTAGAAGTTCCTGTTGTTTCCTTTTTGTACCTGCTATCGACACTGTGTCATCTGTATATCTAATATTACTACTAAGATTGTAGCCATCAATAATGAATTCTGATAGGAATTCTAATTTTATCAGGGTTGTTTTGCTGTAAAATTTGAATAAGTCCACTGAGAAAACTTCTATCAGCTTACATGAAAAAGTAGAATTACTGGAGTATAAAAAACTTGATAAGAATTAGTATATTGAAGATGATATGGGATTCAACACTAATAGCATAAATTTAAATACAAGACTATCTATAGGATAGTGTGAGATTGGCTACAAGGACTTAATTTGTCTCACTTAGCTAGTATAACAACACTGGAAATTTAACAGCTGGTAATGTGATATAACAACCAGGTACAAACATAACAGTTGAATGTGATTTCAATGATATAATGAGTGGTAATGACACAACCAATTCAGTTAGCATGATTGAGCACCAACTACATGGAGGTTGGACTTGGTTAATTAGTATTTGGATTTGAATGCCGCCCACTTTCTGTTTTGTTTGTGTTCATTTACAGGTTATAATTATTATATCTTAGAAAAACTCAAATCGTAACGAAATGATTATATTTTGATGCAACAATAATTTCTCCCTTGAGTGAACTGCTCTGTGCCTTTGCAGCTTTCCAGGAAATTTGATTTTTTTTCCATTAAGAGAATTTAGAATAAGAAAAAAAAATAACTGCCAGGAAATTTTTCTCATCAAGATCCGTCTTGCACATTTACAAATCTACCATTCATCTATACATTGAATTGCTGCCATGTCTTGTCTGGTGCTCTTGCTATTCAGCACTAGGTTCTTGACAAAATCCAAAGAAGGATCTATAATAGCTTTGATCCTGACTTACCATCTCAACTTCAGTCACTTTCTGACCAATTTGACTTGGTTTCCCTCTGTCTTTTATACAAATATTTTCATGGCAACTGCTCTGATGAGCTTTTTTCCCTGGTGCCCCTATTGCATGAATTTAAATGTGTTACTAGATTGGCATTTCGGTTCCACCTGTTTACTGTTGAAATAGCAAAATGCAACCACCATTTCTAACTAAACAGTTTCTTTTCTCACACTTCCCACCTGTGGAACTCCCTTTTGTTTACTTGGTTCCATGATAACTACAATCTTCAAAAATTTAAATGCAACATCAATCACCATTTTCTGTCTTCTTGAATCCCATTCATTTTTTGTTCTTTCCTCAATCCTTGTTATGCTCAACCTTTTCTCTCACCACCCCCTGCAACTAGTGGCATTCATGCCTTGCTTGGGATGAAATGATTAACAAAAAAAAATGGTAATATCTGAAAGTAAATATCTAGTCAAAATGGCAGAAATTGAAAACTTTACCAAGCTGAAATTATTTTTACTTGATAACCAAAGAAACATGTAGCTTAGCATTAGTTTGATGAAATATTATGCCCTTTCTTTTAACTAATTCCAGAAGCTTTTTCTCAGTTACTGCCTTTGGTTGTTCTATTGGGGGACAATACTTGTTCAACTCAATAGTTTACTTCTCCAGAAAAAGTTTGTAGTAGATGACTCTTTTCTGATCCTACCATATATGCAGCTGTTTTTGATACAGTTTGTAGGTATTATTCATTTCATTGAGTTTATTTTTTTTTTTTTTTTTACTGATAGTTCACCTAATACAAGACCCAAAGGCCACTCAAGGTAGAGGGTTACTGAGAGAGGGGGAAGTAAGGGAGAATTATATCAGTTGACCCTGGATTTAAAGAGACCAAGATTGTAGTAATCAGGGAAACATTCTCCCAAAAGTTTGTTTCACAAAGTAACAGTTCTGGAGAAAAAGCTGTCCAAGTGGAACTTGCTTTATCAAAGGAACATGAAGGGAATGGAGACAGTTTGTCACCTTGAACACAATGTGACAGATCCTAGCATTGATAGTTCGAGCTGGTGTCACTAAGAAATGCAACTCATTCAAACATCTACTGTAGTAATAGCAACATAGTAGTAAAGGCTGACAACATTTTGTTTGTGGAATAAGGGTTGCAAGTTGGGAAATAATTCATCATCCATGAGGCCATGTAACTGCTTTTGAATTCTGTCCAGGATGGACAATGAAGATTAGGCAGCAGCAGCCCGGATATGATAGCAATACTCCATTCTTTGTCTGATGTAACTGTTATAAAGATAGAGCATGGCAGCAGGAGTTAGCTACTTTCTGGAGTGATACAAGGAATCAAACATTCTTCCAGCATCTTTTGCAATGACATAAAAATACATGTTCCTTTTCAGATCAGGAGTTTGAGCAGGTGTTTGGGACAAGGAGCCTCTTTGAGAGTATGGCAACTCATCAAGATTGGTTTAGGTTTAAGGCCTGAAATATTACAGTTTAGTTTTGGATGTATTGAATGATATTAGTTCGTCTTTTCCTTCTTCTATTGTGAGTGTTAGGTCAGAGGGAAGATCCATTGACAGGTGCTGGTCATCAAGATATTTGGAGGTGCACCCATACTCTGTGGTATTATCTGCATATATATTTACTAAAGATCTGAAAGTGTGCTTGGGTAGATCATTGATATAAAGCAGAAAGAGGGTAGAACCAAGGAGAGAGCCTTGGGGATGTCAGCATTGATCTCCTGTATCCCAGAGGACTGGCCATTAACAATGACTTTTATATACCTACCTGACAGGAAAGACATGATATACTGAGAGGATTCTCTCAGTGATTCCATTGTTACACTTTATCAAAGGTCTTTGAGATATCTGGGATAATCACTCTTAAGAGGTTTTTTGTTATCAAGAGTTTCACTGTTTCTATGCGTTATAATAGATGAAACATCAGCAGTGAACCTAGAAGAGTGAAAACCATACTGTTGCTCATGAGTATGTTTTTACTGAGCTGTTTAATGACTTTCTTGTTTATGATAGCTTAAAAAAGTTTGACATTAATGACACTAAGGTGGTTGGTGTGATATTGTAACAGGGATGAGGGTCCCCCTTGAATCCTTGAATATGAGGCACACACTAGACACCTTCCATGGGCTTGGGAAACATTTCTTAAGGCAACATTTGAACAGTTTCACAAAGATTGCAGACAATTCCTTGTATTGGATGAACACTAGTAAAAAAAAATATGTTATTTCTACAAGCAACATTTGGTTATCTGTTCTGAAAGTCATTTTCTTTTTAACCTACCCTCTTTACTCCTGAGATTGTTCCAACCAGCTTTACCTGACTTCCTCAGATCAAAAACTTGAGGTGAGATAGATTGTCTAGCGAAGTATGATCTCCTCCTCCTCCCAGTGGTACCATGAGGATACAAGAATGGTGTTGTTATAGAATGGTAACTATTTTAAAATGCAGATAATACCAAAGACTTTTACATGTCAACTGGCCAAGACATAATAATTTACTTAAAATTTATGCATATAAAATAATGGATCTTGAAAAAAGTGTATTATTGTGTAAAAATAGAACCTTTTTTTTTTATTGACAAAGACATTTGTTGATGGAAATGCTACTTTGATTAAATGTTGAATATGCTGAATATGTTTTTATGATCTACTTTTTTTTTTTTTTTTTTTTTTTTTTAAAATTGGTGAATCATAAAACCTTTTCTTTGATGTATACAACATGAAGAGTGTGATAAGTCCACCCTATATGATATGTTGATAGATTAAGATCTATCTAAAGGTATATTTTTATTATAAAATCTATATATATATCCTCTGCCAGCAACCTTCAGCAATAATTCCCTTTTTTCTTATCATTACCTTAGCTTTCATTTTGAACTTTAACCTAATTTCATACTGTCTGAATTGTACATTTACTTTTCAGTGTTTAAAATCACCCTTGTAGTATTTTCTTTAAGATCCTCAAGTAATGTTTTTGGATTGTTCCCTTTGAAAATCTTCTTTACTGTAAAATAAACAATTTCTACAAATTGGGAGCAACCATCTTGCACTTTAATGAATCAACCCTTCATCTTGTCAGATTATAGGTCAGATTTCTTTTTTATGTTATAGATATAGTTAAACTAATGAGTTGAGATTACTTCCTTTTTGTGAAATTGGTGGGCTTTGTTCCAACTCTTGGAAAATGAAACGCCTTACTTCAACACTGAACAAAAATAATTTTCTCTTTAAATA